>VWZI01013301.1:23152-38508 GCA_013396835.1 Psilopogon haemacephalus | reverse complement strand
TCCTGCTCTGGCAGGGGTTGGACTGGAGGAGCTCCTTGGGTCCTGTTCTGGCAGGGGTTGGACTGGAGGAGCTCCTTGGGTCCTGCTCTGCAGGGGTTGGACTGGAGGAGCTCCTTGGGTCCCTCACATGCTGTGAGCCTGTGATGTCCTCCTCAGCCTGCCTCCACCCCCAGAGCTGTTCCCCAGACAGGCAAATGCTCTCCAGGGATGGGTTTGGTCCTTTCCCCACCAGCCTGTCACTAGGCAGCACTGCCACCAGCATGTCCCAGGAGGTCACTCTGTGGTTGCCCACTCTCATCCCCAGGGGCAGGCAGGTTCTGTGCCTGTCTCTCTGGGCACAGACTCACATGGTGCCTGTGGAGGCTCAAGCAAGAGCTGCTGCCCCCGAGCCAGGGGAGCAAAAGCTGCCAGGGGAGTTCACCACCAACCCTGTGTTCACCCCCACCCTGAGCTCAAAGCTCAAGAAAATACTCAATTTGATTTTTGACCAGTCAGCCTCACCTGTGTGCCAGGCAAGATCGTGGAGCAGATCCTCCTGAAGGCTCTGCTGTGGCAGATGGCAAACAAAGCAGAGGTGTCTGATGGTACCCAGCAGTGGCTGCACCAAGGGCAAATCATTGCCTGACTAATTTGGTGGCTTTCTGTGATGAAGTCACAGCAGTGGTGGACAAGGGAAGGGCAACTGATGGCATCTACCTGGATCAAAGAAAGGACTTTGGCTCTGTCCCATAGCACATCCTGGGCACCAAGCTGGAAAAACACAGCCTGGGTGGGAGGACAACTCACTGGATAAGGAACTGGCTGGATGGTGACACACAGAGAGTGGTACTCAGGGGCACAATGTCCACCTGCAGACCAGTGCCAAGTGGCTCCCTCAGAGGCCAGTGCTGGCTCCAGTGCTGTGCAACATCTTTGTCAGTGCCATGGGCAGAGGAATCAGTGCAGCCTCAGCAAGTGTGCAGCTGGCACCAAGCTGTGTGGCACAGGAGACTGCCAGGGGGCAGGATCCATCCAGAGGGAGCTGCACAGGCTGCAGAGCTGTGCCCAGGACAACCTCAGGGCATTCAACAAGGCCAAGTGGAAGGTCCTNACAGCCCAGACAGCAACTGTGTGCTGGGCTGCAGCAAGAGCAGCTGTGGGCAGCAGGGCAAGGGAGGGGATTGTGCCCCTTGGCTCTGCTCTCCTCACACCCCACCTGCAGCACTGTCTGCAGCTCTGCAGCCCCCAGCACAAGCAGCACATGCAAGGGTTGGAGCCAGTGCAGAGGAGGCCACCAAGATGCAGCTGAGAGGGCTGCAGCAGCTCTGCTGTGAGCACAGGCACAGAGAGTTGGGGCTCTGCAGCCTGCAGAGGAGAAGGCTGCCAGGAGACCTTAGAGCAACCTTCCAGTATCTGAAGGGTGGCTACAGGAGGGCTGGGGAGGGACTGTTCACAAGGTCTTGTAATGACAGGAGGAGGGGGAATGGGTTCAAACTGGCAGAGGGGAGATTGAAACTGGATGTTAGGAGGAAGTTCTTCACAGTGAGGATGGTGAGACACTGGAACAGGTTGCCCAGGGAGGTTGTGGAGCACAGAATGTGATCACATTGGGTGCTTCTGTGCTCCACAACCTCCCTGGAGGTGTTCAAGGCCAGGCTGGATGAGGTCTTGAGCATCCTGCTCTAGTGGGAGGTGTCCCTGCCTGTGGCACAGGGGGGTTGGAACTGGCTGATCTTTGAGGTCTCTTCCAACCTAACCCATTCTATGATTCTATGATTTTGGAAGTGAAAAGAGATGAACAATAACTGGGAGGTAGGAGGAGTTACAGGGGAAAGGGAACCAAGAGTTCAGGGTAGGAACAACGAGAGGTATTAGAGGAGAAAAGGGTCAAAACTGGAACAAAATGCACAATAACAGAATACAATCTGTGAAACGAGTCCAGAGGCTGGGATGGATGATTCGATGGTGGAGGAAACAGGGTGCAGGATTTTGGTGATGAAATGCAGTCAGGTAAGAGTGGCAAAGCAACTGGGCTGTTATCTGCAGGGGGTGGCTGCAGAGCAGGTGGTGGCCTGGCAGCACAACAGCGAGGGGCTGGGCAGACAGGAGCAGAGGGAGAAGACAAGATGTCACATCCCACCCCCCCCTTTATAGCAGGAAGTGGGAGGGGGCTAAACAGGACACCTGGGGGCAGGTCAGACACCCCCAGGGAGGAGGCAGGATAAGGCTCCAGGTAGGCTTAACCCCTTACAGATGGCTGCAGGTGGCAGTGCTCCTGGAGAGGCCAAACTGCACCAGAACTCTGCCCCTCTCCACTGGCAGCAGCAGCAGCAGCAGCCTGCCCATGCCCTCACCCCTGAACCCTGCAGCTGCTGGCACCAGCGTGGGCACGGGCAGGGGAATGGGCAGGGGAATGGGCATGGGCATGGGCATGGGCACGGGCATGGGCATGGCATGGGCATGGGCATGGGCATGGGATGGGCATGGGCATGGGATGGGCATGGGCATGGGCGCGGGCATGGGCATGGGCATGGGCATGGGATGGGCATGGGCACGGGCATGGGCACAGGCATGGGCATGGGATGGGCACAGGCTGGCTGCCGTGACACAGCCATCTCCTGGGCTCCGGGGGTGGCTCTCAAACAGGTTGTGACAGAGGCAGGTCCTGGAAAGGTGAAGGGCAGCCTCAGGCCAGGCTGTGCTTGTTTATCCTGGTGCCGGAGCACAGCAGCAAACTAAAGGTCAGGCCCTGTTGCCCTGGGAGATGCTTTTTGAAGCTGCCTCCTGCCCTGCTGGGGCTGGGCAGAGTGGCCCTGGCGCTCCTGTCATGCCAGGCTGGACCTCTGCCAGCTCTGAAGAAGCCTCCCAGAGGCTGTCAGCTTAGGAGAGACAGGAACAGAATGGAACAGGATAGAATGGAACAGGATAGAGTAGAGTAGAGTAGAGTAGAGTAGAGTAGAGTAGAGTAGAGTAGAATAGAATAGAATAGAATAGAATAGAATAGAATAGAATAGAATAGAATAGAATAGAATAGAATAGAATAGAATAGAATAGAATAGAATAGAATCAGCCAGGCTGGAAGAAAGCTCCAAGCTCACCCAGCCCAACCTCTCCCCCAGCCCTAGCCCATGGCACTCAGTGCCCATCCAGGCTTGGCTTGAACACCTCCAGGGCTGGGGACTCCACCACCTCCCTGGGCAGCCCATTCCTCCTGGAGTCCAGTGGGGATCTCCTCAGCAGCAAGTTGTCCCAGGAGTGATTTCAGTGTCTGGTTGTGCTCCTGGAAAAGCATTTTCACCTGGAGTCCAATGGGGACCTTGTTCTCATCATCTCTTTTCTTCTCCATGGGAGTCCTTGCTCCTGGCTGCCCTCCTTGATGTCCTGGCCCACAGTGCTAAGATCCCCTGAGCCTTCTCCAGGCTGGACAACTGCAGCTCTCTCAGCCTCTCCTCAGGTGGCAGGGCTGCCAGGCTCCTCTCTGGACACTTTCCAGCCTGCCTGATCTGCCTCTTCCTAAAGCTTCTCTCTGTGGCTGGACCTCAGAGCCTGACATGGTGAAAATCCTCAGGCTGCTGTTGGCAAGTGGGGAGCCAGAGGCAGGCAGCTACCCAGGCTGGGAGCAGCAGAGCAGCAGTGAGGCAAGGCACAAGCCCTGCCCCATGGTGTCAAAGCATCCCTGTCCCTCACTCTAAGGGTGAGCTGCACCAGCTCAGCCCCTTTGCAATGACACAAAGGCCCCAAAGTGTCCCTGCAGAGCTTCACCATGAAGGTGCTGAGACACTGGCACAGTTAGCCCAGGGAGCTGGTGGAAAGCCTCATAGAATCCTAGAACCAGTCAGGGCTGGAAGGGAGCACAAGGATCAGCCAGTCCCAACCCCCTGCCATGCCCAGGGACACCCTACCCTAGAGCAGGCTGCCCACAGCCTCTGCCAGCCTGGCCAAAAACACCTCCAGGGATCTGGCCCCAAACACCTCCCTGCAGGGCAAACCCATTCCAGCCTCTCACCACTCTCCTGCTCAGCAACTTCCTCCTCACCTCCAGCTTTGCTCCATTCCCCCCACTCCTCTCACTCCCTCACACCCTCCAAAGTCCCTCCCCAGTTTTTTTTTGTAGCCCCCTTCAGATCCTGGAAGGCCACAGATCCTTTAATGTCCCTGGGGGTCTCTAAAGGCCAGGCTGGCAGAGGCTGTGGGCAGCCTGCTCTAGGGTAGGGTGTCCCTGGGCATGGCAGGGGGTTGGGACTGCCTGATCCTTGTGCTCCCTTCCAGCCCTGGCTGGTTCTAGGACTCTGTGGAAGGTTCTATGTGGGACCTTGTTCTTACCAACAGGGAAGGGCTGGGGACCAAGGTGAGGCTCTGGGACAGCCTTGGCTGCAGTGACCATGAAGCAGTTGGATTTAAGACCCTCAGCGCAGCCAGGAGGAGGTGTTCTAAGCTTACAGCCCCAGACTTTGGGCATGCAGCCTTGGATTGCTTCAGCAGTGCCCCAGCGAGGCACACAGCTCATCCTCCGCTGCTCAGGGGGGACCTGGGCAGGCTGCAGGGCTGGGGGAGGAGGAATCTGCTGAAATTCAAGCAGGGCAAGGGAGGAACAACCCCATGGAGCAGCACAGCTTGGGGCTGGCCGTTAGGGTGAGGTGTCCCTGCCCGTGCAGGGGGGTTGGAGCTGGCTGCTCCTGCCAGCCCTGACAGCTCTGCCATCCTCCTTCCCCTGGCAGCAGAAGGCAGGTGGCACACAGAGGGGGAAAGGCACCTTCTGTGTGGGCAAGGAGCCCTGCAGGGGAGGCAAACCCCACCCTCAGCCCTCGGCTGGCTGCTGCTGGTCGTCAGCAGAAGGAGGTTTTGTGTCCCGCCGCGGCCAGGGCAGCTCCGTCACTAACAACACAACCTGCGCCCAGCCTGCCGCAGGGCAGAGCTGCCGGCACAGCACAGGCAGCCCCCAGGACGCCAGGACACGGGGACCAGGTCTGTTTGCTGGCTGGGGACGGCGTCAGGGCACTTCCTGGGCTGGAGACACAGATCGGGGTTGGCTCCAGGGCACTCAGATCAAGGAGCTGATGGCAGCTTTGGGTGCCCAGCGCCTGCGAGGCGGGGAGGACACTGCTGGTACTGGGTGCGGGGTGGTTAGCATAGGATGAGGGAATGACAGAGTCAGAGTCATGGAATCACTGAATGACAGAGTCACAGAGTCATGGAATCATTGAATGACAGAGTCACTGAATCAGAGAGTCACAGAATGACAGAATCATAGAGTCACAGACTCAGAGTCACGGAATCAGAGAGTCAGAGAATCACAGAATGACAGAATCATAGAATCAGAGACTCATAGAGTCACAGAACCAGAAAGGCACAATGACAGAATCAGAGAGTCACAAAATGACAGTCACAGAACCATAGAATCACAGAATCAGAGAGTCAGAGAATGACAGAATCAGAGTCACAGGCTCATAAAGTCACAAAATCAGAGAGTCACAGAATCACAGAATGACAGAATCAGAATCACAGAATGACAGAATCAGAGTCACAGAACAACAGAATCATAGAATCAGAGACTCATAGAGTCACAGAATGACAGAATCATAGAATCAGAGACTCATAGAGTCACAGAACCAGAAAGGCACAATGACAGAATCAGAGAGTCACAAAATGACAGTCACAGAATCATAGAATCACGGATTCAGAGAGTCAGAGAATCACAGAATGACAGAATCAAAGAGTCACAAAATCAGAGAGTCACAGAATCACAGAATGACAGAATCAGGGTCACAGAATGACAGAATCATAGAATCACAGACTCATAGAGTCACGGAATCAGTCACAATGACAGAATCAGAGAGTCACAGAATGACAGAATGAGAAAGTCACAGTGAAACAGAATCATAGAACCACAGAGCAACACAATGACAGTCACAGAATCAGAGAGCAACAGAATCAGAGAATCATGGAATCAGTCACAGAATCACAGAATGACAGAATCATACAGTTATAGAATGACAGAATGACAGAGTGACAGAAATGTCCCAGGGTGGGAACTAGAGGGTTAAACCTCCTCTAGGGACTAGAGCAAAGCCTGTTTATTCATTGCCATCATTGTGCTGTGTGGTTGTCACGCGAGGCTGAGGCCAGCTCCATCTCCTTTCCTCCCTCTCCAGCCCTGTCTGCTAGGAGCTGTGCTATGGGGACAAACATGCAAGGGGCAGGTCTGTTTTGGGGTCTCCACAGCCTTTGGTTTAGGCCCATGGATGGCAGAGGTGTTGGAGGGGAGCACTGCAGGTTAGAGATTTGGTTTCGGGGGAAAATTCCAGGGGGTTCACTATGGTCCAGTTCATTTGAGAGCTTCGTTTTCTGTCGGCTCTAACACCACGACACAATCACAGAATGAGAGAATCATAGAATGAGAGAATCATAGAATGACAGAATCGTAGAATCTCAGGATCATAGAATTACAGAATCAGAATCATAGAATCATAGAATGACAGAATCAGAGAGTCATAGAATCACAGAATGACAATGACAGAATCACAGAATGACAGAATCAGAGAATCACAGAATCAAAGAATAATAGAATCACAGAATTACAGAATCGTAGAATTACAGAATTACAGAATCACAGAATCAGAGAATCAGAGAATCATGGATTCACAGAATCATAGGATTACAGAATCACAGAATGATAGAATCAAAGAATAATAGAATCACAGAATCGTAGAATTACAGAATCATAGAATCAGAGAATTAGAGAATCAGAGAATGATAAAATCACAGATTCACAGAATGATAGCATCACAGGATCACGGAATCATAGAATCACAAAAGCACAGAATGACAGAATCACAGAATCATAGAATGACAGAATTAGAGAGTCATAGAATCAGAGAGTCATAGAATCACAGAATGACAATAACTGACTCACAGAATGACAGAATCACAAAATCACAGAATCACAGAATGACAGAATCACAGAATGACAGAATCTCAGACTGGGCTGGGCTGGAAGGGACTTTCAAGACCATCACCATGGGCAGGGACACCTCCCCCCAGCCCAGGTTGTCAAGGCTCTATCCACATGGCCTTGAACACTTCCAGGCTTGGAGCCTCCACAGCTTCTCTGCACAACTTGTTCCAGTGCCTCACCACCTTGATGGGGAGGATGCCTAATGAGCACCTCATCTAGATCCAGCTTCTTCCAGTTTGAAGCCATCACCCCTGGTTCTGTCACTCCATCCTTTCGTACAAAGTCCCTCGCCAGCTCTCCTGCAGCCCCTCCAGGCACGGGAAGGCTGCTCTGAGGTTTCCCTGAGCTTTCTCTTTTCCAGGCTGAACAGCCCCAGCTCTCCCAGCCTGGCCCCACAGCAGAGGTGCCCCAGGCTGTGGTCACCTTCGTTAGGAGCAGAATGGCAGAGCAGAGCCCCTCTGGCTTAGCCATGTCTGTAGCTCCCCAGTGGTGACTGTTTCCATCACTGTTTTTCAACCTGTTCTTGGATTTTGAGATCTGCCCAGCTCTGAAGGAGGACCCCAACAAGGAGTCGTGGGGTGGTGGGCAGGGAGGACTTGCTCCTAACGAGCAGGATTTCTGCTGCTGCAGATACAAACCACTGTGGGGAAGAGTCACAGAACCTTAGAGCATGGAAGGGACCTCCAGAGGTCATCCAGCCCAAACCCCCCTGCCCAGCAGGATCCCTCAGGGTAGTCCACACAGGAATGCATCCAGCTGGGGTTGGAAAGCCTCCAGAGCAGGAGACTCCTGTGCATGTAGGAGCTGGTTCCCATCACACTGCAGTCAGTGCAGAGCCCTTGTCCGTCTGTCTGTCCTGTGCATGCAGTTAGCTGGCAGGGCTGTGAGCTGGTCCCTGTCACACTGCAGTCAGTGCAGAGCCCTTGTCCATCTGTCTGTCCTGTGCATGCAGTCAGCTGGCAGGGCTGTGAGCTGGTCCCTGTCACACTGCAGTCAGTGCAGAGCCCTTGTCCGTCTGTCTGTCCTGTGCATGCAGTTAGCTGGCAGGGCTGTGAGCTGGTCTCTGTCACACTGCAGTCAGTGCAGAGTCCTTGTCTGTCTGTCTGTCCTGTGCATGCAGTCAGCTGGCAGGGCTGTGAGCTGGTTCCCATCACACTGCAGTCAGTGCAGAGTCCTTGTCTGTCTGTCTGTCCTGTGCATGCAGTTAGCTGGCAGGGCTGTGAGCTGGTCCCTGTCACGCTGCAGTCTTTCAGGATTAGCATCCAGACCTTGTTCTGGGTGGGCAGGAAGCAGCTGAGCTCAGAGCACGTCCCGGGAGGTGGCAGCAGGCAGGCACAGTAATGCTGCTGCTGCTTGACCCGACAGGGAGCAGAGCTCTGCCATGGACTGCACTCTGCAGAGACGCCAGCAAAAGGAGAAGCTTCTGAAGACCATCTCCAGCCTGCAGTGGAAGTCAGCTGCCGTGCTGCAGGCATCCAGCCTGCTGCTGAGCTCCCGGCGGGGCATGGGCATGGTGACACAGCACCACATCCACCAGCTGGCAGACAAGGCTGAAAGCCTCTGTGGGCATCTGGACAACATCGAGAACCTCCTCCGCTACTGCCAGGACAACCTGGTCCAGCGGATCCCCAACCCCACCGGCAACCACTACGGGGCAGTGAGTGGGATCCACTGGTGCCTGGATGGTCCCTCTGCGTGACAGCTGAGAGTGCTCCCTGGGTCCACATCCTCAGCAGCAGGGGGCAAACCCTGCGGGCCCTGCCCTGCCACCCAGCTGGGAGGCCAAGAGGCACCTTCCTGCCAGAAGATGTGACCGTGACCCGGGCAGGGGTGGTGGCTGCAGCTGACATGATGAACGGAGCCGTCTGGCTCTTCAACCCTCACAGCAGCCCGGCCAAGGGGGAATGGGTACAGATCCAGAGGGTTGGAGCCCCCAGGGGGATCGCAGCAGACTCCAAGGGCAAGATCTTGGTGGCAGACTACGCCCGAGGCCAGGTCCACAGCTTCGCCCTGGACCGTGCCTTGAAGACCCTGCACACGGGGTCGGTGCCCAACCTGCAGGGTCCTCGCTTCGTCAGCGCCGCACCCGGGGGGGGCTTCGCGGTGAGCGAGGAGTGTGGGGACGTGAAGGTCTTCACGGGGGGCCGGGAGCTGCTCTGCTCCCTGGGCAGCAGGTACGGGCACCGCTTCGGCAACCCGGCAGGGCTCTGCGTCGACAGGGACGGCAGCATCCTGGTGGCAGACGAGCAGCTCCGCACGGTCCACCTGTTCCCGGAGCGCGGAGCTCCGCTCTGCCTGGTGTCGGCAGGGCTGCGCCGGCCTGCCGGCCTGGCCTGCTCCCCCTTCGGCCAGCTCTTCGTGGCGGACGCGGGGGACAACTGCCTCAAAGTCTTCAAGTACTGCGTGAGGTCCCCTCTCAGCCCTGCCAAGCCCGGGGCAGCCTGCGGTGACCCCAGCATGAGCCTGGAGAGGGGACAGGGACTGGTTCCGCTGCAGCCGCTCTGAGCCTGGGGGCTGCTGCCGACTGTCAGCTGCTCACTGTGCCCGTGCCTGACTGCCCTACTGCCCTCTGCTTCCACGGCTGGCAGGAGCAAGGCTGCCACCTGCTCAGACCTTCTTGGGCTCCCCAAAGGAGTAGAATTGGAATAGAATACAATTGGAATGGAATGGAATGGAATGGAATGGAATGGAATGGAATGGAATGGAATGGAATGGAATGACATGGAATGCAATGGAATAGGATAGAATAGAATGGAATGGAATGGAATGGAATGGAATGGAATGGAATGGAATGGAATGGAATGGAATGGAATGGAATAGAATGGAATGCAATGCAATGCAATGCAATGCAATGGAATAGATTAGAATGGAATGGAATGGGATAGGATAGAATGGAATGGAATGGAATAAGATAGAATGGAATGGAATGGAATGGAATAAGATAGAATAGAATAGAATAGAATAGAATAGAATAGAATAGAATAGAATAGAATAGAATAGAATAGAATCAGCCAGGTTGGAAGAGAGCTCCAAGCTCATCCAGCCCAACCTATCCCCCAGCCCTAGCCCATGGCACTCAGTGCCCATCCAGGCTTTGCTTGAACACCTCCAGGGATGGGGACTCCACCACCTCCCTGGGCAGCCCATTCCAATGCCAATCTCTCTCTCTGCCAACAACTTCCTCCTAACATCCAGCCTGAACCTGCCCTGCCACAGCTTGAGCCTCTGTCCCCTCCTTCTGTCCCTGGCTGCCTGGCAGCAGAGCCCAACCCCAGCTGGCCACAACCTCCCTGCAGGGAGCTGCAGAGAGCAATGAGCTCTGCCCTCAGCCTCCTCTTCTGCAGGCTGCACACCCCCAGCTCCCTCAGCCTCTCCTCTTGGGGCTGTGCTCCAGGCCCCTCCCCAGCCTTGCTGCCCTTCTCTGGACACCTTCCAGCACCTCAACATCTCTCTGGAATGGAGGCAACCAGAGCTGGACACAGCACTCAAGGTGTGTGCTGAGCAGTGCTGAGCACAGGGGCAGAAGAACCTCCCTGCTCCTGCTGCCCACACTGCTCCTGCTGCAGCCCAGGATGCCATTGGCTCTGCTGCCCACCTGGGCACACTGCTGCCTCCTGTTCAGCTGCTCTCTCCCAGCACCCCCAGGTCCCTCTCTGCCTGCCTGCTCTCAGCCACTCTGTCCCCAGCCTGTAGCTCTGCCTGGGGTTGTTGTGGCCAAAGTGTAGAACCCTACAGGAGGACCAAGCTACTCAGAACTGTCCCTGCATTGGAACCTTGGCAAACCTCTCACCAGGCCCTGAATTTGTTGTGTGCTTTTGCCAAGATAATAGAAAATATTTCTCTTCCCCATCCACCCTATTTATGTGGTGATGGTTCCACCTGCCTGACTCCAGAGCAGGACTGGAGGGGTAAGGCCAGGCTGGAGCTGGCAGCCAAGGTCAGGGTTTGCAGCAGAGCTCAGAGTGAAGGTGACTCAATTCTGTGCTGCATTCCTGACCTCTGCAGGGAAACGACAACTACTGCATGGAGAGCCTTGGATGTGGCCTTGTGCAATTCGTCACCCAGCTCACACCAGCACAGCTCCTGCAGCCTGAGCCTGCCCTGCTGGCCTGTTCTCCCCGTGGAGAGAGTTCAGACCTGCTCTGCTGCAGAGGAGGACTCAGCTCTGTTCTCCCCATGGAGAGAGTTCAGACCTGCTCTGCTGCAGAGGAGGACTCAGCTCTGTTCTCCCCGTGGAGAGAGTTCAGACCTGCTCTGCTGCAGAGGAGGACTCAGCTCTGTTCTCCCCGTGGAGAGAGTTCAGACCTGCTCTGCTGCAGAGGAGGACTCAGCTCTGTTCTCCCCGTGGAGAAAGTTCAGACCTGCTCTGCTGCAGAGGAGGACTCAGCTCTGTTCTCCCCATGGAGAGGGATCAGATCTGTTGTCCTGCAGAAGAGGACTCAGGTCTCTTCTCCCCATGGAGAGGGTTCACACCTGCTCTGCTGCAGAGAAGGACTCAGATCTCCTCTCCCCGTGGGGAGGATTCAGACATGTCCTCCATCTGGAGAGGAGGACTCCTAGTTGTGGCTTTATCAGCAGAGGCCAGGGGAAGGTGGGCTGGGTGTGGTGGCAGAGGCAAGGGCGTTCTCCCCTCCCCACACCAGACATCAGTGCTACACAACTCCCCACCCTCTGCCAGCATCTGAGACTCTAGTGAGCCCAGTCACCACCTCACACCCCCAACAGACCCCAGCGAGGACCTTCTCTCCATCCTGGCCCTGGAGCAAGCCCAACAGCAGGGAGGGAGTCTGTGGTTAGCAGAACAGGGACAAGCCTGTCCCATCCCCTTCTGTCATGGCTGGGCTAAAGGATCTCAGAGGTCCTCTCCACCCTTAATGATTCTGTGTAGAAACTCTTGTGAACAGCCAAACCCCAACCTCCCCTCACCTCATTTCCAACTCTGTGGCACTCAACAACAGGGCCTAAACCTTTCTCTACCTCACTCCTGTGGAGCCTGCATCCCACATCTCCCATTCCATGCAGCATCCCTCAAGCTGCTCACCACCTCCCTGAGCTTCTGACACTCTCCTGCCCCCAGCCCCACTGCAGGTTCACAGGAGAGAAGATGCTGAGCACCAGCACCTGCACCCATGGACCTCTGCCAGGCCAGGGGATGAGGTGGCAGCGATGGGGGATAATGGAGTGCCATGAGGAAAGGCAGGTCCTGGCCCTTGGGAATGGGGGGAATGGGATCCCATGAGGACATGGAGCCCTTGGACTTTGGGAATGGGAGGAATGGGGTCCCATGTGCAAATGGACTTTGGGGATGGGGGATAATGAGGTCCCATGAGGAAAGGCAGGTCGTGGTCTTTGGGGATGGGGGGAATGAGGTCCCGAGAGGACATGGAGCCCTTGGACTTTGGGGATGGGGGAAATGGGGTCTGGAAGGACTGGTGAGCTCCTGGCCTTTGGGGATGGGGACAGGAGGATGCTGTGAGGCAAGGCAAGCTCCTGGCCTTTGGGGATGGGGACAGGAGGATGCTGTGAGGCAAGGCAAGCTCCTGGCCCCTGGGGATGGGGACAGGAGGGTTCCCTGGCTTGTGGAGATGGGGGACAAGGAGGCCTGTGAAGGAGGCGAGCTCCTGGCTCGGCCCTGGCCCGGGCGATAGCCGGTCCGGGATGGGCGAGCTGCGGCTCCTTATCGGCTCCGCCGCCGCTCTGGGCCCCGCCAAGGGCGTCGGGGCGAGGCTGCGGTGAGAAAGGGGAGCACGGAGGCGGCCCCGAGGCACCGGCGGCAGAGAGGCTCCGGCGGGAGCCAAGCATCGGCGGCAGAGAGGCTCCGGCGGCAGAGAGGCTCCGGCGGGAGCCAAGCACAGGCGGCAGAGAGGCTCCGGCGGCAGAGAGGCTCCGGCGGCCCCTTAGCGCGGGCGGAACGCGGGAGCGCGGTGAGCGGCGCCGGCCGGGCCCGCCCCGGTGCACAGCTCGGCGGCGGCAGCGGCTGCGGCGGCACTCGGAAGCGGAGCGGAGCGGGCGGTAGGCGGTGGCAGGGGGGGCCGAGGCGTGCGGGGCTGCGCTGGGCTCGGGGTCCCGCAGGGCAGGTCCCGGGGCCGGGGGCGGTGGTTTGAGTGTGCCCCGAGGTTGCTCCGGGGTGCCGGGGGCAGGCAGTGCGCTGCGGGGGGCGCCCTGAGGGCCCCTCGGCAAAGCGCCGAGAGCTGAGGGGACCGCGGAACGGCTCCGTCGGCAGAGCTCTGCCAGCCCCTCCAGGCCGAGCCATGGCCCTCGGCACCGCAGCTCTGCCCCTCGGAAACGCCTCCCAGGATGGAGGTTCCAGCACCTCCGGGGGCAGCCCGGGCCGGGGCTGTCACTCGAGAGGTTTCTTCTACTGTCCAGCCTAAACCTGCCCTGCTGCCACCTGGGGACATCTCTTCTCATTCTCTTGCTTCTTACCTGGGAGAAGAGACCAACCCAGCACCACCCCTGCACACCTTTGAAACCCTCCCAGCCATGGGGACTCCACCACCTCCCTGGGCAGCCTCTGCCAGTCCCTGACCACTCTTTTGAGGAAGAAATTTTTCCTCCTCTCCAACCTAACCCTCCCCAGGCACAATTCCAGGCCAGTTCCTCTCCTTCTCTCACCTGAGCCCAGGCAGCAGAGCCCAAGCCCCAGCTGGCTGCAGCCTCCTCTCAGGGAGCTGCAGAGAGCAATGAGCTCTGCCCTCAGCCTCCTCTGCTCCAGCCTCAACCCCCCCAGCTCCCTCAGCTGCTCCTCCCCAGCCTCTTCTCCAGACCCTTCCCCAGCTCTGTTGCCCTTCTCTGGGCATGGTTTAGGTTGGAAGAGACCTTAAAGCTCATCCAGTTCCAGCCCTCTGCCATGGCCAGGGACTTCTTCCACTAGCCCATGTTGCTCAAAGCCTCATCCAGCCTGGTCTTAAATGCTTCCAGGGATAGCAGTCCACAGTTTTTCTGGGCAGCCCTGATTTTCACTTAATATTTCCTTATACACAGAGGAAAAACACTTAGGTTGGACCTGTGTCTTCATGGTCTTCCAGAGAACAAAACAACCTAAAACAAAGCCCAAAAGAAAACCAGTACAAAATCCAGCTGAGTTTTTTTTTACTAGAAGTGAAAAGTCGTCCTGGCTGCCTTTTTTTTCACTCCATTTCAGTCTAATCATCATTGAACCTTGGGAAGGTCAAACCTGAAGTCCTAGGTCTGATCCTGAGCTTCCCAGTTCCAGAGAGGCAGAGAAGTGCTGGAGAGAGCCCAGGGCAGGCTGCAGAGCTACTGAGGGGCCTGGAGCAGCTGTGGCAGGAACAAAGGCTGAGAGCCCTGGGGCTGAGAGCCTGCAGGAGAGCAGCCCCAGAGGGCAGCTGAGCAATGCTCAGCAAGAGCTGAAGGAGCTGTGGGGGGCAAGAGCCTGGGGCCAGGCTCTGCTCAGTGCTGCCCAGGGCCAAGGGGCACAAAGTGTGAGGCAGGAGGTTGGATGTGAGCAGGAGGAGAAAGTTGTTTGTTGTGAGGGTGCAGAAGGCCTGGAGCAGGCTGCCCAGAGAGGCTGTGCAGTGTCCTTGTGTGCAGAGCTTGCCAGGCCAGCTGGGACCTGTGCTGCTGGGCAGGCTGCTGGGGGTGCCCTGTGGGGGCAAGCAGTGGGGTTGGGCTGGGTGATGTTCAGAGGTCCCTTCAAACCCCTCCATGTGGGGTCTGTGGTTCTGTGACATTTTCCAGCTGTGCTTCAAGTCTGTGCTCTTTGCCACGCCTGGGGTCCTGCTCCCTTACAGCCTCAGGCTGTCCCAGCTCCTGCTTTTCTACCATTCCTTTTGGACATCTTTCTCCTTCCCCTTCTGCTGGAGCTTTGCAAGCCTTTGGATGAGCACATATCGTTTGGGGTTCTTCTCAGGTCCTGCTTCCTCACAGACCCGAGGTCACCCTTCTGGTCAAGGAGAGAGAGGTGGAAGCTACTCCTCAGTTGCAGCTGAGGGCTGCAAGGTGCATGGGGCAGGGAAGGGTTGGTGCTCGATGCCCTTCAGCAGCACCCTGAGAGCAGACCCCTCAGGAGCTCTTTGGTGGGAAGTCTTGGGGTCTGCTTTCTAGTTTTGTAGTCAAAGGGAAAATTAATTCCCAGGAAAAAAAACCAAAACAAAACAAACAAAAAAACCCAACCAACAACCAACCAAGCCTTTCCTCTTTGCCATGACAGCAGCTGGGATGCTTCTCCCATTGGAGGAGTGAGGGGACTTCACCTTGGTGCCTTGAGGGACTGCCAACTCATCCATCAGCTGCCCTTTCCTGCTGGTGGCCTGAGCAGGGCTGTGTGGCGGGGAGGGCACAGGATCACAGGGTCCCAGGATGTTAGGGGTGGGAAGGGACCCATGGAGCTCCTCCAGTCCAACCCCTGCCAGAGCAGGACCCAAGGAGCTCCTCCAGTCCAACCCCTGCCAGAGCAGGA
>VWZI01013299.1:39284-62285 GCA_013396835.1 Psilopogon haemacephalus | reverse complement strand
GGTGTCCCTGGGCATGGCAGGGGAGGTCGGGACTGGCTGATCCTTTTGGTCCCTTCCAACCCTGATTGATTGTAGGATTCTATGATTTAATTTTGTGGAATAACACTAATGTAAAGAAATCTTGAATGCAAGCTTAGCAGATTTTTGTTGTTGTTCTAAATAGAAAGCTCAATAAAATGGGAATACCAAGTGGAATAGAAGCTTTAATGAGTAGTGTTATACAGAAATACTAGGGAACAAAAGGCACTGCTGCTTGTATTTTCCACACATTTGTGCAGAGGTTCTGGAACAACTTAGGTCACAGCAGAACTCTTGTGAGGTGTTTGGTAGTTCTGTTACCTTTTGAAAAAATCTTTATTTTTCATTTCACCCAGTACTTTCTTTTGTTTTTCCTATAGGGATTTTGCTGCTGGAATATGTAATAAAATCAGTGAGATGATCCAAGGTACGTATGTATGTTGAATGATCAAAGGAAAAGCTCTAATTTATCTGAGTTTTTTTTTTTAATTATCTATATGTGAATGCCAGATAGCAGAATGCTGTTGCCCTTATCGTTAAATGATCCCAATTTTGAAACTATCTAACCAATCATGTAATGTCTGTCTCTTCTGTCCTCTTAAAAATCTTAAGTTCTCCAAACATTTTTTGGTAGAGACTGAGTCAACTTAACATAGACCATCCCAGGTTGCTTCAGATGACTCAATGAGCTGTGCCCAGGCTAACCTCAGGGTATTCAACAAGGCCAAGTGGAAGGTCCTGCACCTGGGTGGGTGCAATCCCAAGCACAACTCCAGGCTTGGTGGGGAATGGCTGAGAGCAGCCCTGAGGAACAGGACCTGGGGGTCTGGGGTGGTGCAAAGCTGAAGATGAGGCTGCAGTGTGAGTGCAGCCTGGAGACAGCAACTGTGTGCTGGGCTGCAGCAAGAGCAGCTGTGGGCAGCAGGGCAAGGGAGGGGATTGTGCCCCTTGGCTCTGCTCTCCTCACACCCCACCTGCAGCACTGTCTGCAGCTCTGCAGCCCCCAGCACAGGAAAGACATAGAACTGCTGGAGAGAGTCCAGAGGAGGGCCACAAAGATGATCAGAGGTCTGCTGCACCTCTGCTGTGAGGACAGGCCAAGAGAGTTGGGGCTCTGCAGCCTGCAGAAGAGAAGGCTTTGAGGAGACCTTAGAGCAACCTTCCAGTATCTGAAGGGGGCTACAGGAGGGCTGGGGAGGGACTGTTCACAAGGTCTTGTAATGACAGGACGAGGGGGAATGGGTTCAAACTGACAGAGGGGAGATGTGAATGGGATGTTAGGAGGAAGTTCTTCACAGTGAGGGTGGTGAGACACTGGTACAGGTTACCCAGGGAGGTTGTGGAGGACAGGAGCACCCAGTGTGATCAAAGATCACATTGAGTGCTTCTGTCCTCCACAACCTCCCTGAAGGTATTCAAGGCCAGGCTGGATGAGGCCTTGAGTGACCTGATCTAGTGGGAGGTGTCCCTGCCTATGGCACAGGGGGGTTGGAACTGGCTTAGCTTTGAGGTCTCTTCCAACCTAAACCATCCCATGTTTCTGTGAATGTGCATTACCTGCAGTGAAGCAAGCAGCAACTTCGTCAGAGAACCATGGAAGTTCTTGATGCTGCTCTCATTATGATGCTAATCAGTAGATGAGAGAGCAGATGAGCAGGTGCCTGCACAATTTGCCTTCAGCAGTAATAGCAACACAGGCAGACCGTGTTCAGAGGCCACTAGAAAGGTACTAACAGTCTGCCTGTTTCTCTTGTGGCAGGTCTGGCCACGCCTGTGGACTTGAAATTGAAGTTGATCCCTATTCTGCAGCACATGCATCATGATGCCAGCCTGGCCTCCAGCTCCAGGCAGCTGCTTCAGCAGCTGGTCACATCCTACCCCTCTACCAAGATGGTCATTGTTACCCTGCACACCTTCACTCTGCTGGCTGCTTCTTCTTTGGTTGACATTCCCAAACAGGTAATTCTTCCTAATTCGTTCTGCTTCAGGTACAAAGTTCATTTAAAAGCTCTCAGATTCTAGCAGATCACAGGCTCACAGGATGTTAAGGATTGGAAAGGACCCAAGGAGATCATTGAGTCCAGCTCCCCTGCCAGAGCAGGACCAGACTATCTAGCTCAGGGCACACAGCAACACATCCAGACAGACCTGGAAAGGCTCCAGACAAGGACACTCCACAACCTCTCTGTGCAGCCTGTGCCAGTGCTCTGGGACCCACACAGGCAAGAAGTTGCCTCTTGTATTGAGGTGGAACCTCCTGTGCTGCAGCTTCCATCCATTGCTCCTTGGCCTATGGCAGGGAGCAGTGAGCAGAGCCCACTGCTCCTGAACAGCCCTCAGATGTTTAAAAACATTCATTAAATCCCCTCTCAGTCTTCTCCAGACTAAAAAGTCCTAAATCCTTCAGCCTCTTGTCATCAGGTATGCCCTCCAGTCCCCTAATCATCCTCATAGCCGTCTCCAGCTGATCCCTGCCCCTCTGCAACTGGGGAGCCCAAACTGAAGGCAGTGCTCAAGATGAGGTCTCAGCAGGGCAGAGTAGAGGGGCAGGAGAACCTCCCTGGATCTGCTGGATGCACTCTACCTAATACACTCCAGGATGCCATTACCCTTCTTGGCCACAAGGGCACATTGCTGTGCCATGGATGTTCTCCTTCAGCACTCCCAGGTTCCTCTCCACAGGGCTGCTCTCAAGCAGATCACCTCCCAAAGACTATGCTGGGATGTTTCCTCTTACATACTACAGAGTACCCGAAAGCAGCTGCTGCTTTCATACTTTTTGCCCTCTGGTCTCTCTTCCCAGTAACCCCCATCAATTGCAGGAACCTTTCTCTACAGCTCATAACCTGCTTCAAATCAGCTGGGGTTGAACATGAACTAGGATAATCAACATTTAGGACACGTTCTGGGAATGTGCTTCGTAGGTTTGATTTCTATAGTAGGTCTGAAGGCACTGATATGTGAGAGTCACCTCACTAATCCTTGTAAAGTAGTCAGGGAACTCTGTCTGCTTGCTTTCCATCCTGTGCAGCTATGAAAGGCTGAGGTCTCTTACTGTTGGACTAATAGTATTGATCTGTCTGAGACTCCTTTTTTGGTGTGGCTGATTGCTCTACTTTAGAGGGTACTTTTTGATAGTATTGAGCCTAAGCCAACCAAAACAACATTGTGTGAGGCTTTTTGTTTTTGTTTTTTTTAATCATAGAATGGTTTAGGTTGGAAGGGACCTCAGAGCTCAGCCAGTTCCAACTCCCCTGTGCCATAGGCAGGGACACCTCCCACTAGAACAGGTCACTCAAGGCCTCATCCAACCTGGCCTTGAACATCTCCAGGGAGGTTGGGGAGGACAGAATCACCCAATGTGATCTTTGATCACACTGGGTGCTTCTGTCCTCCACAACCTCCCTGGGCAACCTGTGCCAGTGTCTCACCACCCTCACTGTAAAGAACTTCCTCCTAACATCCACTTTCAATCTCCCCTCTGCCACTTCAAACCCATTCCTCCTCATCCTGTCATAACCAGACCTTGTCGATAGTCCCTCCCCAGCCCTCCTGCAGCCCCCTTCAGATCCTGCAAGGCCACTCCAAGGTCTCCTGGCAGCCTTCTCTTCTCCAGGCTGCAGAGCCCCAACTCCCTCAGCCTGTCCTCACAGCAGAGCTGCTGCAGCCCTCTCAGCTGCATCTTGGTGGCCTCCTCTGCACTGGCTCCAACCCTTGCATGTGCTGCTTGTGCTGGGGGCTGCAGAGCTGCAGACAGTGCTGCAGGTGGGGTGTGAGGAGAGCAGAGCCAAGGGGCGGAATCCCCTCCCTTGCCCTGCTGCCCACACAGGTAGTCAGCATTATGATTTAGGCTGTGTTTCTGCAATGCAAAAAGCAATGCTGCTTGTAAGTGATGTGGTCTGAGTAGGGCTGGACAGCCCAACTATGTGTGGCATGGCCTTAATTTCCCATGTGCTGGCTAATCCATCTCTGCAAAGTTGCAGATAGGATATATGGTTAGGTGCTACTTGAGTTGAGGTAAATGTTTCAAGGTAGAGAAGTTAAATTTGTTTTTATTTAGTTGGGGCTTTTGGAATTGTTTGTGGCAACTTCAAGACACGAAAGGTATGTCTGTGGTGTTACCTGTTGAATGCAGCTCATGCAGACACCTGAATTAGCATCAAATTCACAGAATATTTCCTGAGCTTTTCCAGGGTGACAACTTCCAACACATGCTTCATATGTCTGTGGTGTTAGCTGTTGAATGCAGCTAGCTCAAGTACCTGAATTAGCCTCAAATTCCCAGGATTAGATATTTCCTGAGCTTTTCCAGGGTGGCAACTTCCAAGGCATGCCTCATGTGTCTGTGGTGTTACCTGTTGAATGCAGTTCATGCAGGCACCTGAATTAGCCTCCAGTTCCCAGGATAAGATATTTCCTGAGCTTTTCCAGGGTGGCAACTTCCAAGACATGCCTCATGTGTCTGTGGTGTTACCTGTTGAATGCAGCTCATGCAGACACCTGAATTAGCATCAAATTCCCAGAATATTTCCTGAGTTTTTGCAGGGTGGCAACTTCCAAGACATGAGAGATATATCTGTGGTGTTACCTGTTGAATGCAGCTCAGGCAGGCACCTGAATTATCCTCACATTCCCAGAATAAGATATTTCCTGAGCTTTTCAACTGTGTTTTTATGGTATTGCTGTGAGTGCTGAAATAGGTCCTGATCATTCTCAGGTATGCAAGGGGTGAGCTGTGGGGTTGTAGTTTAGCATGGCATCACAGCCTGACTGGCAGCATGTATTGGGTTTAAGCCAGCTACCCCGAGCCCAAAAGCTGAATACAAAACTCAATCCGATTTGGAAGTAAAAAAAGGGTATAAAACTTTAACAGCAAATAGGAGGAGGGAAAAGGTTTTTTTACAGAAGGTGGGAGAAAAGGGGAAAAGAAAAATGTAGGGTTGAGGGAATGAGGGAAAAATTACAGAAGCTGGGGAGAAGGGGCAGGGGTGAAAGGGGAAACAAAATACAAATACAACCCGTGGAAGGCAATTGAGTCCAAAGGCTGAGATCAATGGTTTTGCTGCTGGATGAAGGCAGGATGTAGGATTTTTTAATGGTGAAAAACAGTCCAAGTTCCAGATAAAACAAAATAGTGGTGCTCTCCACGAGGTGGCAGGGAGCATGTGGTGGTCTGGCAGCAGAAGAGCAGCAGAGCAGTCACTCCAGGCAAAGCAGGGGCCCAAGAGAGGGAGAACAAACTGGGTTCCTCTCGTTTATAGCCTGGTCTTAGCAGGAAGTGGGGGTGGTTAACCATGAGCCCTGGGAAAAAGGTCAGACCACCCCTTGGGAGGAGTCAGGGGGTTCCCAGGTGGGCTTAACTCTTTACACAGCAGCCTTTCTTTTCCATGCAGCAAGCAGATAAGGCGAGTTAGTTTTAGTCCAGCATGCTCAGTGTCTCCAGCAGTAGCTCTGAAAGTACTTCTGGTGCCATCTCTTTTCTAAATGAGGCTTTTACTTTGTTACAGATCCAGCTTCTGTTGCAGTACTTAAAGAACGATCCCAGGAAGGCTGTGAAGAGGCTTGCAGTCCAAGATCTGAAGCTGTTGGCCAATAAGACACCACACACCTGGAGCAGAGAAAATATTCAGGTTGGTGCATTTTTGAACTTTGCAATTAGGTGTAAAATTAGTTCCAGAGGAACAGCTGGGGAAGTGGAGAAAGGAAGGATGTATGCCTTCGTATTCCTGGGTCACTCTCCCATTTCTTTGGATTAACTGCTGATTTTCAGTAGTAGCCTTGTGACTCATACAGTGTGAATGAGACCCTAGAAGATGTTTGTGATGCATCTGTGTTAACTTGGAGGAGCAGTTGTTACACTGGAGGTAGTTTTCCTGCTCTCTTTAAATGACATCTGCAAATGTTTTTTTTCCTCTCCTTTGCCGTTTTCCTAGAATTAATCAGGGCTGGAAGGGACCACAAGGATCAGCCAGTTCCAACCCCCTGCCATGCCCAGGGACACCCTACCCTAGAGCAGGCTGCCCACAGCCTCTGCCAGCCTGGCCAAAAACACCTCCAGGAATCTGGCCCCAAACACCTCCCTGCAGGGGCAACCCATTCCAGCCTCTCACCACTCTCATGTTCAGCAACTTCCTCCTCACCTCCAATCTGAATCTCCCCACCTCCAGCTTTGCTCCATTCTCCCTAGTCCTGTCACACCCTGACACCCTCATAAGCCCCTCCCCAGTTTTTTTGTAGCCCCCTTCAGATTCTGGAAGGCCACCAGAAGGTCCCCTGGGAGCCTCCTCTTCTCCAGCCTGCACAGCCCCAACTCTTTCAGGCTGTGCTCACAGCAGAGCTGCTGCAGCCCTCTGAGCATCCTTGGGGTCATTCTCTGCACACCTCCAGCATCTCCACATCCCTCTTGTCCCAGGGGCTCCAGCACTGGATGCACTACTCCAGGTGGGGTTTGTAGCCAGGCTGGCAGAGGCTGTGGGCAGCCTGCTCTAGGGTAGGGTGTCCCTGGGCATGGCAGGGGGGTTGGGACTGGCTGATCCTTGTGGTCCCTTCCAACCCTGACTGATTCTATGATTTGATTGTTTTCTGTGCAAAAATCTTGACTCAGAACTTTTCATAGAGAAGTGCATCTAAATGTTTATAATACAGATAGCTCATGGCACTTTCCTTCTTCTTTTTCTTTTCTCCTGCTAATCCTCAGGCACTCTGTGAATCTGCTCTCCACACTCCTTATGACAGCTTGAAGCTGGGGATGCTCTCTGTTCTTTCCACCTTGTCAGGGACCATTGCCATTAAACAGTACTTCAGCAGTGCCCCAGGTAACCAAGCTAGACTGAGTAATTCTCTCTGCCATTTCTGATGGGTTTGGTGATCTACTGATATTCTAAACACTTTGAGGCATCTTCTTAAACTGTTTAGAACACCAGCTGAGTGATTTGATTATTGATGGTTGGGTTAGGAATTGGTTGGGTTAGGAATGTTAATTTTTATTATTAGTATTCCAAAATTTGGGGAAGTTTCCTGAGATTTCTTTGGATCTTTGCTCAACGGGAAGCAATTACACAAAAGGTATTTATAAACAACTAATTAGAGAGTTTAAACAGTCAGAACTTGGAAAATAGGAACCTGGTAACAGGGAAAATTCTAATCACAGCTATGGGGTCTTACTTAAACAGTCAGAACCTGGAAAATAGGAAGCTGGTACAGGGGAAATTCCAATCACAGCTATGGGGTCTTAATTAATTTAAACAGTCAGAACCTGGAAAATAGGAACCTGGCAACAGGGAAAATTCTAATCACAGCTATGGGGTCTTAATCAATTTAAACAGTCAGAACCTGGAAAATAGGGACCTGGTAAAAGGGGAAATTCTAATCACATCTGTGGGGTCTTACTTAATCAGTTTAAACAGTCAGAGCTTGGAAAATAGGAAGCTGGTAATGGGAAATTCTAATCACAGCTATGGGGTCTTAATCAATTTAAACAGTCAGAGCTTGAAAATAGGAAGCTGGTAATGGGAAATTCTAATCACAGCTATGGGGTCTTAATCAATCTAAACAGTCAGAACCTGGAAAATAGGAACCTGGTAACAGGGGAAATTCTAATCACAGCTATGGGGTCTTACTCACCAAGTGCTGGTACAAAGATAGGAAGTTTCCCTGCAGAGGAGAAAAGAGCTGCCTCGAGGCTATGCTGCTGGTGCAAGCTGCACACAGGCTGCAAACATGTGGCTGCCCTGAAAGAGCTGTGAATAGACCTCCAGTCCCGGTGGAAGGCAGCAGGAAAAGGATACAACAGCTCAAAGTCAGCCCCTTGAATACACTATTTTGAAAGTGACAGTGGCCAATAGGCACCAGCACCCTTTGTTTTGGCCAAGGAATTCAAAGCCCTATGCCTAGGTGTCCACTTGAGGGGCAGCACAAGACACCTGAGTTGGTGATGCTAAGCACTAACCCTGGAGGCTTTGCTGGGGCCAAACCCTGCATTGTTCTGCTCACATCCATCAGCTCCTGGACCTGCAGCAGGGGTTTGAACTGATCTGGCAGGATTTATGCCCTACCAGGACACTGAGAGACTGTTTTCATGTCTAAGATTTTGGTCTGGATTTTATGCTATATGGAAGAGTTTTTTGACCTTTGGATCCTAAGCTTTTCTTCATAAGATGAGAAGATGCAGTGCATCTCAGGTGGCTCCTCTGCCTTCTTCCAAAGGTGCTCTGAAACCATGGGCTGGCATAGTTTTTGAGTAGCACAGAGACTTCCTAAGGTGAGAGGGGGCTGATGTGTTAATCTTTCCCACTCCAGTGGCAAAGGCCTGCTTCAGGATGAACTTCTCTGCCTTCTGACTATGTTGTGGAGAAACAGCAGATATTTTGAAGTGACTCAGAGTGTTTTCTTCTTAAAATGGTGCCTGTTGTTTTTTTCCTTTTTGTGATCCAGACTCCTCTAATGAGTGTTGCAGGCCTACCTCCATGGGCTGCAGAAATGGAGAAAAAAATAATCTATTCTCTTGAGTCCTGCTGGCATGTCTTAACAGTTCATAAACTTGCTAGGTTTTTTAAATAAGGCATGGTAGTTCTTAAGGCAGTATTTCTTCATGTCCCTGAAACATCAGCCTTTAGACCCAAATCATGTGTGTCTAAATTATATAAAGAATCCTAGAATCAGTCAGGGTTGGAAGGGACCACAAGGATCAGCCAGTTCCAACCCCCTTGCCATGGGCAAGGACACCCTACCCTAGATCAGCCTGGCCAGAGCCTCACCCAGCCTGGACCCAACCATCTCCTTGGGCAACCCATTCCAGGGTCTCACCACTCTCATGCTCAACAACTTCCTCCTCACATCCAAGCTGAATCTCCCCATCTCCAGAAATGGAGGGAGTGCCTGCTTGTGTGTGAAGAAACGGAGAAAGATCATCAAATCATAGAATATCAGGGGCTAGAAGGGACCTTGAGAGATCATCTGGTCCAGCTCCCCTGCCAGAGCAGGATCATAGAATCAGTCAGGATTGGAAGGGACCTTGAGAGATCATTTGGTCCAGCCCCACTGCCAGAGCAGGATCATAGAATCAGTCACGGTTGAAAGGGACGACAAGGATCATCGAGAGCAGATCACACTGGAACATTTACAGATGTTTTTTTTAATATCTCCAGAGAGGGAGACACCACAGCCTCCCTGGGCAGCCTGTTCCAGTGTCCTGCCACCCTCACAGGGAAAAAATTCTTCCTCAGGTTCACCTGAAACTTCCTCTGCCTCAGCTTCTACCATTGTCCCCTGTGCTGTCCCTGGGCATCACCCAGCAGAGCCTGGCCTCAGCCTCCTGCCACTCACCCTGCACACATTGATAAACATGAATGAGGTCTTCCCTTAGTGTCCTTCTCTCCAAGCTAACAAGCCCCAGGTCTCTCAGGCTCTCCTCATAAGGAAGGTGTTCAACTTTCATACTCATTTGTGTAGCTCTGCTGGACTCTCTCAAGCAACTCTCTGGTTTTATCTTATCCCTTACACTGTTTTAGGATTATTCTTTTTCTGACTGTTGGGGTTTGTGTTTTGTGTTTCTGGGGTTTTTTTTAGCTGAAAATATCTGATGTGATTGTGGACTGTTCTGGCTTGTGCCTTGTTGTCCTTGTCTTTGTTTAGGAACAGCAGCTACGCCTGCCAAGTCATTTGATTTGGTGAAGCTAGCACAGGAGTGCTGCTACCATAATAACCGAGGCATTGCAGCTCATGGCGTGAGGATTCTGACTAATATATCATCCTCTTGCCAAGACAAAGGTAAATGAAGGCAGGGACAAGGGGATGTGCTGTTTGAGGTGAAGTTTGCACACTCCACACGCAGTGACTGCTCTTGTCTGTCAACCTGTCTGTGAATCTGCTGTAACTTAGCAGAAAGCAGTCTGTGTGATTTTATGGCAGGTTGGGCAGACCGTTTTCCTTTGAGATGAATTTCCTGGGCTGTGAGTAGAACTGGTAGTGCATCTTTGCATTGGCTGTGCTGTAGGACTGGTGACTGGCTTGGCAGCCTTTTGACAACTCTTTGCACAAAGCCTGTTGCAAAAGACAAGCAGAGTGTTGAGAAGTCTTAGCCTAGAGATGATTTGTGGGCATTTCATCCACGTCTTAGTTGGTGTGACTGCTGAGTAGTTACCTGGAATGGCAGATTGCTCCTAATCAGAATAAGGTAAGGCAAAAGCCTTGGGAAGATACTTGTCTGTCACCATTCCAACACCAGTGCAAACATCACACAAATTATGGTCAGACAATGTAACAGGAAACTCTTTCTTTTCTCTTAGATCTCCTGCCTCTGGAGCAAGATGCAGTTTTTGGCTTAGAAGCTCTTCTTCTCCTTTGTAGTCAAGATGACAGTCCAGGAGCTCAGGCAACCTTAAAGGTGATGATATTGTTGTATTCCTCTAGCATAGCTGTATGTTTTATGATCTTAGCTCTAGAGTAAGATCACTGTTGTAAGGGAAGAAAAAACTCACAACATTCCTCTTAGAGGAACAGCTGTAGTGAAACATGAATGTGATCATAGGAGGGAGGTATCTTTGGAGGATGAAGAGAATCATAGAATGGTTTAGGTTGGAAGGGACCTCAAAGCACATCCAGTTCTAACCCCCCTGTGCCATAGGCAGGGACACATCCCACTACAACAGGTCACTCAAGGCCTCATCAAGGTCTTGTAATGAGAGGACGAGGGGGAATGGGTTCAAACTGGTGGAGGGGAGATTTGAACAGGATGTTAGGAAGAAATGCTTCACAGAGAATGTGGTGAGGCACTGGAACAGGTTGCCCAGGGAGGTTGTGGCTGCTCCCTCCCTGGAGGTGTTCAAGGCCGGGCTGGATGAGGTCTTGAGCAACCTGATCTAGTGGGAGGTGTCCCTGCCTATGGCACAGGGGAGCTGGAACTGGCTGATCTTTGAGGTCTCTTCCAACCTAAGCCATTCTATGATTCATCCAAACTTGTCTAATCTTGGAGAGAACCTGATTTTTGAAGAGGGGAACTTACATGATTACCACACTACTATGAACTACTTTTGTATTCTTATTTGATAAGCTGGTATCAGTAATTCCATACAGTCAATTTGCCTGTAAATGCTGGTGGTATGAGAGAACATTATAGTTTATTGGCTTTGTGATGCATTTTTATGCTGTGAGCTGAGAGAGAAAAATGTCCTAATTTGTAGAGCATGTGGTTCTGAAAATAGCAGATCTGTGCTTCTGCAGTCATACTTGCAGATAAAAACAAGAAGGTGTGGTGGTTTGGGAGTACTCTGCCACCCCACACTGTGAAGTTGCCCAGGCTAGAACTCAGCAGGCTGGAAGTTAAGGAAACAAAGCTTTATGTTTACAGCTATGCACAATATACAAGCAGATATTGAAAATGTATAACAGATACTTACAGATACAGACAGTGAAAAGGTAATACAGAAACACCACAGCCCTCCCAGACCACCCCTTGGGAGGAGTCAGAAGGCTTCAGGTGAGGCTTAACCCTTTACACCCAGAGATGAGGGTCCCTAAGAGGGGTTTCCAACCATAGAATCATAGAATGGTTTAGGTTGGAAGGGTGCTCAAAGCTCAGCCAGTTCCAACCCCCCTGTGCCATAGGCAGGGACACCTCCTGCTAGAACAGGAGGCTCAAGACCTCATCCAGCCTGGCCTTGAACAGCTCCAGGGAGGGAGCAGCCACAACCTCCCTGGGCAACCTGTTCCAGTGTCTCACCACCCTCACTGTAAAGAACTTTCTCCTAACATCCAGTTTCAATCTCCCCTCTGCCAGTTTGAACCTATTCCTCCTCCTTCTGTCATTACAAGACCTTGTGAACAGTCCCTCCCCAGCCCTCCTGTAGCCCCCTTCAGATACTGGAAGGTTGCTATAAGGTCTCCTGGCAGCCTTCTCTTCTGCAGGCTGAAAAGTCCCAACTCCCTCAGCCTGTCCTCATAGCAGAGCTGCTGCAGCCCTCTGATCATCTTTGTGGCCCTCCTCTGGACTCTCTCCAGCAGTTCCATGTCCTTCCTGTGCTGGGGGCTGCAGAGCTGCACACAGTACTCCAGATGGGGTGTGAGGAGAGCAGAGTAAAGGGGGAGAACCACCCTATCACCTTCCCCCCACTTCCCAGTCCTATTTCACTATCTGCCAGAGAAGCAAAGGTAGATTGGTCAGGGGGGTTAGCAGCAGGAAAGTAGTTAGTGAAGTTACCCAGATCCAGCTAAGAAGTCAGGGAGAGAGACATGCAGCAGCAGGCTCAGACAGCTCAGAGCAGTCTGCCCTGTGTTTTTTTTTGGTTCTAAATTTATACCATTTCAGTAAACAGTCGAGTGAAGGAGGCACTGGAACGTTTGCCTTTCTCAGCCTATAGTCTAATATCTCATTCAAATCCTGCAGTGAGTTCAAGGCAGCACAGAAAGCCAGAGACTTCACTAGACATTGCCTGTTGGTTGTCTGAATTGCAGATCACCTTAACTTGCATGGTGAAGCTGGTCAAGTGCCGTCCTCACCTGAGCCAGTCAGTGGTGGAGTGCCTGCTGACCCAGCTGCACAGTGCCCAGGACACTGCCAGGATCCTCATGTGCCACTGCCTAGCAGCTATTGCCATGCAGCTGCCTGTCTTAGCAGATGGAATACTGGAGGACCTCATGGACCTGTATAAACTGATTGGACGATCTGCCACGGATAAAAAACAGGAGCTGCTGGTAAGACATTCTGGTACATAACCTGTGATGGATCAAGTCTGTAGGAAATACTGTGGATGGATTTTGTTTAATAAGGTAGCTAAGTTACATGCCAGGCTACATCCACTGTTTCCATTCTTGCTTTAACAGTGCTCAGTGTCAAAGTACCTCACAGATCTATGGAGCTGAACTGTGCAGTGCATTCCATCAGGTTTTCTTTTCCAGCAGAGGTCACTGCTTAGCCAAACCTGCTGTTGAAATTGTTGGAGTGTCTGCCCAAAGCAGCAGTTAGCTCCATTGATGTGTGGTGCTCCGATGCATGTCACATGCATCAGAGACACAAATGCTCTTATCACATCTATTTGCAAATGACTTTGAGAAAGATGTCTTAAGAAAGAAACTGAGAAATTTCTAAGAAAGAAGTTTCATACTTCCTGTTAATTCATTTGGAGCATTTGAAATGACCCTGTTAAAAGCCATTCTTCAAGTGAAAGTAACTTTCACCCACAAGAAATAATTGGAGTTACCATAACTGCTTCAAAGATCCTTAGTTAAAATGTGTATGTAATCTTCTGTGTTGTTCTGAGGCCAGAATCAAGCAGGCTGTTTCTGGTAGCTTAGGAAATAGAATTCTCTTTTTCAGTTGTTTCACTCAGTTCCTGAGATGTGACCTCCTTCTTCACTTCTCCACACTTCATTAGGTTTCTCTTGCCACGGTGATATTTGTTTCTAGCCAGAAAGCTTTGCCTTCAGAAATCAAAACTGTTAAAAGCCACAGTAAAGATTCTTCAAGTGAAAGTAACTTTCATCCACAAGAAATAACTGAGTTACCATAACTACTTCAAAGATCCTTAGTTAAAATGTGTATGTAATCTTCTATGCTGTTCTGAGGCCAGGATCA
Organism: Psilopogon haemacephalus; assembly: GCA_013396835.1. Taxonomy (NCBI): domain Eukaryota; kingdom Metazoa; phylum Chordata; class Aves; order Piciformes; family Megalaimidae; genus Psilopogon; species Psilopogon haemacephalus. The sequence goes on along the minus strand of VWZI01013299.1, from coordinate 48,697 downwards.
AGCAGGCTGTTTCTGGTAGCTTAGGAAATAGAATTCTCTTTTTCAATTGTTTCATTTAGTTCCTGAAATATAACCTCCTTCTTCACTCCTCCACCCTTCATTAGGTTTCTCTTGCCACGGTGATCTTTGTTTCCAGTCAGAAAGCTTTGTCTTCAGAAATCAAAACTGTTATCAAACAGCAGCTGGAGAATGCCTCCAATGGATGGACAGCCTACAGGATAGCCAGGCAGGCTTCCAGAATGGTGAGTGAAAATACCTGGAGGAAGATGAGTTGGTGTGGCTGGGAGGATGCTGGTGATTTCTTTGAACTGGAAGAAGAAGGTAAGGGACATGACAGGACTTGAGAGGAGGAAATGAATGGGGTGGGGAGGGGCACCAAAAGAATTCCCTTTTATTTCCCTTTTACTATTCATTCAAATATATTTGGTTTCTGGCAGTCATCTGGGTGGTTTTTCACTTGCCTTTTTGAAGTGTCCAGTTCTGGTTGCCTCAATTCCAGAGAGATGTTGAGGTGCTGGAAGGTGTTGAGAGAAGGGCAGCAAGGCTGGGGAGGGGCCTGGAGCACAGCCCCAAGAGGAGAGGCTGAGGGAGCTGGGGGTGTGCAGCCTGCAGAAGAGGAGGCTCAGGGCACAGCTCATTGGAGGGCAGAGGGAGGTTGGCATTGAGCTCTTCTCCCAGGTAACAAATAATAGGACAACAAATGATATGGAGACCTCCTTGTTCTCTACAACTACCTGAAGGGAGGTTGTAGCCAGGTGGGGTTGGGCTCTGTTCCCAGGCACACAGGGACAGAACAAGAGGACACAGCCTCAAGCTGTGCCAGGGCAGGTACTGGATGGATGTTAGGAAGAAGTTCTTCCCAGAGAGAGTGATTGGCATTGGAATGGGCTGCCCAGGGAGGTGGTGGAGTCCCCATCCCTGGAGGTGTTTCAGAGGAGGCTGCATGAGGCACTTAGTGCCATGGGTTAGGTGATAGGTTGGACTGGATGATCTCAGAGGTCTTTTCCAACCTGATTAATTCTGTGATTCTGTGTTTGAGAAGAAGGTAGTCATAGGATGTCAGGGGCTAGAAGTGACCTCAATGACCTAATACTTTCCTCAGCAGCTGCCTAATCTACCTTGCCCTGCTGTGCTTGATGTGCACTAGCATCCTGATGTCTGCTCCTTCTTCACCATGAAGATATTGTTTACCTACTGTTTACCCTTTCTCTTCAGTGAAGTCACAGCTGAAGTTACAATTATGTAGAAACCATAGTATGAGAGGTTGGGGTAAAGGTAAACTTTGCTTTTATTTTATGTTTTTTACTCATCTTGTGTTTTCTTGTAAGTACTGTATTTTATACAGGCAAATAGTTACATAATACAAGCATAGAATCATGGAGTGGTTTGGGTTGGAAGGGACCTCAAAGCTCAGCCAGTTCCAGCCCTGCTGTGCCATAGGCAGGGACACCTCCCACTAGAAAAGGTCACCCAAGGACTCATCCAACCTGGCTTTCAACACCTCCAGGGAGGTTGGGGAGGACAGAATCATCCAATGTGATCACATTGGGTGATTCTGTCCTCCCCAGCCTCCCTGGGCAGCCTGTGCTAGTGTCTCACCACCCTCCCTGCAAGCAACTTCCTCCTAGCATCCCCTTTCAGTCTCCCCTCTGCCACTTCAAACCCATTCCTCCTCCTCCTGTCATTACCAGACCTTGTCAATAGTCCCTCCCCAGCCCTCCTGTAGCCCTCTTCAGATCCTGCAAGATTGCTATAAGGTCTCCTGGCAGCCTTCTCTTCTGCGGGCTGCAGAGCCCAACTCTCTCAGCCTGTCCTCAGAGCAGAGCTGCTGCAGCCCTCTCAGCATCTTCATGGCCCATAAGCATTTGTGCTTCTATTAATTGTTAGGATTGTCAAGATGAAATGGCAGGAAGATGTTTCACTCTTTCAATGTTTAATAAGAGTGGTTCTGCAGATATTACTGCTCTCTTAGCTGGATTTGTTTTCTGGAAACCAACACCTTTCTTTTTGTGCTTTTTGTCATTCCAGGGCAACCATGACATGGCCAGAGAGCTCTATCAAAGTCTGCTGACTCAGGTGGCTTCAGAACACTTCTACTTCTGGCTGAACAGCTTGAAGGAGTTCTCCCACGCAGAGCAGTGCCTGACAGGTTTGCAGGAGGACAACTACAGCTCAGCACTTTCTTGCATTGCAGAAGCTTTGAAATCCTATCACAAAGGAATAGCCTCGCTGACGGTTAGCACGGGTCTACTTCAGTCAGTGTTGTCTGTGTACTGCAGCTGGGCTCTTGAATTCCTCTTCTTAAACCTCTGGAAAAAGTTTTCTAAAGCTGTCTGGCATCTGCCAGGCTCTCCTGTGGAGAGAAATGCAGAAAAGAGCCAGTTGTAACATACTGCACCTTTAGAGAGAGGAGCCTGGAGCTCAGCTAAGTTAGATGAGCTGAATTGCTCTTTGCTCCTCTTGCACCCTCTCACTCATAGAATCACAGAATCATAGAATGGTCTAGGTTGGAAGAGACCTCAAAGATCATCCAGTTCCAACCCCCTGCCACAGGCAGGGACACCTCCCACTAGATCAGGACGCTCAAGACCTCATCCAGCCTGGCCTTGAACGCCTCCAGGGAGGGAGCAGCCACAACCTCCCAGGGCAACCTGTTCCAGTGCCTCACCACTCTCACTGTGAAGAATTTCTTCCTAACATCCTGTTCAAATCTCCCCTCCTTCAATTTGAACCCATTCCTCCTCATCCTGTCATTACAAGACCTTGTGAACAGTCCCTCCCCAGCCCTCCTGTAGGCCCCCCTCAGATACTGGTAGGTTGCTATAAGGTCTCCTGGCAGCCTTCTCTTCTCCAGGCTGAAAAGCCCCAACTCTCTCAGCCTGTCCTCATAGCAGAGCTGCTGCAGCCCTCTCAACATCTTTGTGTCCCTCTTCTGGACTCTCTCCAGCAGTTCCATGTCCTTCTTGTGCTGGGGGCTCCAGAACTGCACACAGTACTCCAGGTGGGGTCTGACAAGAGCAGAGTAAAGGGGGAGAATCCCCTCCCTTGCCCTGCTGGTAATGCCTCTCTTAATGCAGCCCAGGACACGGTTGGCTGTCTGAGCCGCCTGTGTACTCAGGCAGCCAACCCCCTGCCTTTGATCAAACCATTGAATGGTTTGGGTTGGAAGGGAGCATTTATGGGCTGTGTTGGCCATGATCCTCATCTGTCTTGCTGTGTGCTTGCTTGTGTAGCTAACAAAAGATTTTGGATAGAAGGTGCAGCTCTTTGGAAGTCTTTGCAGGTGTTTGTCACTGCAGGTGATCTAGAGAGGAATACAGAACTTAAACAAAGCACTGATAGAGCCATTGTAAAGTCATGGAATGGTTTAGGTTGGAAGGGAGCTCAAAGCTCAGCCAATTCCAACCCCCCTGTGCCATAGGCAGGGACACCTCCCACTAGAACAGGTTGCTCAAGGCTTCATCCAACCTGGCCTTGAACACCTCCAGGGTGTTCAAGAATGATTTAGGTTGGAAGGGAGCTCAAAGCTCAGCCAATTCCAACCCCCCTGTGCCATAGGCAGGGACACCTCCCACTAGAACAGGTCGCTTAAGGCCTCATCCAGCCTGGCCTTGAGCACCTCCAGGGAGGTTGTGGAGCACAGATCACATTGGGTGATCTTTGATCATATTGGGTGCTTCTGTGCTCCACAACCTCCCTGGGCAACCTGTGCCAGTGTCTCACCACCCTCACTGCAAACAACTTCCTCCTAACATCCAGTTTCAATCTCCTCTCTACCACTTCAAACCCATTCCTCCTCATCCTGTCATAACAAGACCTTGTCAGTAGTCCCTCCCCAGCCCTCCTGTGGGCCCCCTTCAGATATTGGAAGGTCTCCTTGAAGCCTTCGGACAGATCTTTTTTTGAAATTGCAATACTTGAAGTTCTCCACTCCCTGGTGTGGCTGGAAAAGTACTTTTTGTAATATTCAGCCCTTTGGGATTTGTCTAAATTGGCTGCTAACTTGTAGTGTGGAGAAGAACTTTAATTTTCTTCCTCCATTCTGCTGAGTTCACATTGCCTTGTGTTTGACAGTGTCCTCCTATGGAATCCTAACAGCAAGAGAGGAGGAGGAGAGAGAACAATTCAGTTTCATCAAATTGACACAATTCAGATGATAATCTGCTTTTATGCAAATGCATTCTCCCCTCTGAAGTGCAAATAGCAGAAAGCTGTGTGTGATGTCTATGGAAAAAAAAACCCAAAAACAACCCAAACCCAAACTTCTCACTCCAAAAGATGACATTTTAGTCTCTGTGATAAAATCCTTGCATACTTCTCTATGCCTTTTGAAGGAAAATACCATTTTTGTTTAAATTCTTTTTCCAGTTCCTGGATCTGTCAGTGTTGTGACAATTTAGATACTGCTTATTAATGTCCTTCCTTATGAATAAGGAAGGGCATAAATTGTATAGCTTTGTCCTGTAAAGGAAAGCTGCATCATCCTGAAGTATTTCTTTCACTTGTTGGCTGTGTGCAGGAGGCTTTTAATTCAGCATCTAGAAGTTACTGAGAGGGGGACCTCATCTAAGTGGATGCTAATATTTCATAGAGGGAGGACAATAACTTGCCTAAATAGGTCATTCTATGAGTCAGTAATTTAATTAGCCTGTCCCTAGGGGCTCAACTTTTTTTTCTGCTGAAGTATTCCTGTCCTCATATCCTCTGACTTATTTCCTGTAGCACTTTTCTGGGTGCAATAACTTCCTTGTTGGGTCATGGTCCAGAAGACTAAGTACAGGTTTTGAAGGGCTGGAGAAGAGGAAGTTATTATTTACTGTTTGTTCTTGCTGGCTTGTTGTGTCACTCTGGACAAATTCTGAGCTGTGCTCGAGTGTCTCAGTTGTGAAAGAAGCCACTGCCTCCCTGCAGCCACAGAATGTAGCATCTCAAAGGGGACTAAAGTGCCATAAAGTGCACATAGTAGTCTTAACTGATGAAACCTCCTGCTGTCTCTTCCCCCTGCTTTAAGCTGTATTGCTGCTGCTGTTTCACTGTAGAGCACGACTCAGCAGTTGGTGCTGCAGACCATGAGTGTGTCTGATGAACTCAGCTGTCCCTTTTGTAGGTGGCAGAAGACACTGGGCCAGTGCATCTGTTTCAGCTCTTCAGTCAGCCTGCTTTAGCAATGGTTCAGTCTGACCTTGTCAGACAATTTCCCTGTTGTTTTTTTTGTATCCACACAACTGTCTGTCCTGCATTGGTGTATGCAAAAATGTTCTTTCAGGTGAGCTACTCCACATGAGGAAATAAGTCCCACTGCTGTATAGATGAAAGGTGAGAGAGGAGGGGCAGGCATTTATAGGCTGTGTTGTATCCTCATCTGTGTTGCTGTGTGCTTGCTTCTACAGCTAACAAAAGATTTTGGATAGAAGCTGCATCTCTTTGGAAGTCTTTGCAGGTGTTTTTCACTGCAGGTGATCTAGAGAGGAATACAGAACTTAAACAAAGCACTAAGAAAGTCATCATAGAACGGTTTGGGTTGGAAGGGACCTCAAAGCTCAGCCAGTTCCAACCCCCCTGTGCCATAGGCAGGGACACCTCCCACTAGAACAGGTTGCTCAAGGCCTCACCCAACCTGGACTTGAACACCTCCAGGGAGGTTGTGGAGCACAGAATCACCCAATTACATTGGGTGATTCTGTGCTGTACAACCTCCCTGGGCAACCTGTGCCTCTTTTTCCCCAAGAAATGAATTTTATAAATAGAATCATAGAATGGTTGAGGTTGGAAGGGAGCTCAAAGCTCAGCCAGTTCCAACCCACCTGTGCCATAGGCAGGGACACCTCCCACTAGAACAGGTCACTCAAGGCCTCATCCAACCTGGCCTTGAACACCTCCAGGGAGCTTGGGGAGGACAGAATCACCCAATGTGATCACATCCCTGGGCAACCTGTGCCAGTGTCTCACCACCCTCACTGCAAACAACTTCCTCCTAACATCCACTTTCAGTCTCCCCTCTGCCACTTCAAACCCATTCCTCCTCATCCTGTCATTACAAGACCTTGTCAATAGTCCCTCCCCAGCCCTCCTGTAGCCCCCTTCAGATCCTGCAAGGCCACTCCAAGGTCTCCTGGCAGCCTTCTCTTCTGCAGGCTGCAGAGCCCCAACTCCCTCAGCCTGTCCTCACAGTAGACCTGCTGCAGCCCTCTCAGCTGCATCTTGGTGGCCTTCTCTGCACTGGCTCCACCTCTTGCATGTGCTGCTTGTGCTGGGGGCTGCAGAGCTGCAGACAGTGCTGCAGGTGGGGTGTGAGGAGAGCAGAGCCAAGGGGCACAATCCCCTCCCTTGCCCTGCTGCCCACAGCTGCTCTTGCTGCAGCCCAGCACACAGTTGGGTGGTGTAAATGTTCTGGTGATGTTTGAAGGGCTTGGCTGAGCCAAAAGCTTCTTTAAAAAAAGGCAGACTTGTATCTCATTTATTGCCAGTGACTGTATGGGTATCAGATAAAGTGAATTCCAGTGTTAATGAGACAGGCTTGGATTTCAGGTTCCAAGAATCAGGCCCAAATTGTTCTGCTAACGATGTCTGCATTTCCTGATAGTGCAGGCATTTTCCATAAAGTCTGCAGAGCAGTCTCTGCAGAGCAATTGCAGCACAGTGAGATCTCTTTCACAGAGGCTTTTCTGAAACCAATCTTGCAGAATAAACCAATTTCAGTTCAAAAAAGGGATATTTTTATGCCCTTGAAGGCAAGGCAAAATGGGACTCTGTGGCTCAAGTGGAGAAATAGTCTCATTTCTTGGGTTGAATTCTAGCTGAGTAGTTTAAAGTGGTTACAGCTGGCTGATGTTTCCTCACTTCAGTCAGTAGTGGACTGGTTCTGAGCTGACACCATGACTGGTCAGAAACTGCTTTGCTGTTTTCCTGCTGGAAGGGAAATGGTTTGGAGTTTTGGGATGGGTTATAACTTCTTGCTTCCAGAAGTGACTGGAAGTAGTCTGGGGGAGGCATGCATGAGTTTAACATGCTGCCTTTCTCCAAGTAAGAGGAAGCTCTTCCTGCTTTGTTTTGCAAATGACTTCCACCCAAAAAAAAACCCAGAAAGTTGTCCTCTTCTTAATCAGTCAGGGTTGGAAGGGACCACAAGGGTCATGCAGTTCCAATCCCCCTGCCATGCCCAGGGACACTTCCCACTAGATCAGGTTGAAGAGACTCATCCAGCCTGGCCTTAAACACCTCCAGGGATGGGACTTCTACCACCTCTCTGGACAACCCCTTCCAGGGTCTCACCACCCTCGTGCTGAAGAACTTCTTCTTAACATCCAGTCTGAATCTACCTATTTCTACCTTTGTTCCATTATCCCCAGTCCTATCACTACCTGACATCATCAAAAGTCCCTCCCCAGCTTTTCTCTAGCCCCCTTCAGATCCTGGAAGGCCACCAGAAGGTCCCCTGGGAGCCTCCTCTTCTGCAGCCTGCACAGCCCCAACTCTTTCAGGCTGTGCTCACAGCAGAGCTGCTGCAGCCCTCTCAGCATCCTCGGGGCCCTTCTCTGCACCCCTCCAGCATCTCCACATCCCTCTTGTCCCAGGGGCTCCAGCACTGGATGCACTACTCCAGGTGGGCTCTCAGCAGAGCACAGCAGAGGGGCAGAATCCCCTCCCTGGCCCTGCTGCCCACACTGCTCCTGCTGCAGCCCAGCCTCTGCTTGCCTTTCTGCCCTGCAAGTGCACACTGCTGCCTCATCTTCAGCTTCTCCTCCACCAGCACCCCCAATCCAGCAGTATAAGTAAAAGAAGTAGTGGATTTTTGTTTTAAATAGTATCAAGTCTTGTGCATTGCAATTTGTCCCCTGCTGTCACAGCTGCTTTTACAAGTCAGATAAGCAAGTCAGAGAGCAATGTTTCACAGAGCCACATCTTCTAAATGCTAGCATCACTCTGCCCTCCTGCAGTTCTGTTACTTGCAGCTCAGTGACTGCTAAGAACAGTATCTCTGCATTCACCAAAGGCAAGGTTCAGTGCTGCCTTAATGTTTCTGTTTCACAATCCAACAAAAATAAATCAAAGGCCATCACCTCTTGGTGCCAGTAACTTCAGCCAATTCTTATTCTTATGGCTGATACAGGGAATCACTTCTTCAGTCCTTTGTGGGGTTCTTTTTTTTGTTATAGGTTGAGTTTTAATCTGCTGCTCCTCATACCATCCTGCCTCATGCCAGCTTCCAAATTCAAGTGCTGGCTGGAGCAAACTATTGAAGAGTTTCAGACACTTACAGGAGAAGTTTCCTATTCTGGTTGCTGCTTTTGAGTTCTGGGGATTCTGGGGCATTGTCTCTCCTCTGCTGAGATGGCAGTGGGACAGAGAGGGATGAAGTTTTGCTTTTTAGCTTGCTTGCTGCTGCTTTCTGCTGTGCTTTTTCTGCAGATATGCTACAGCAGTCCTGCATGGTATTATCATCTCATGTACTCACTGAACTCTTCACTCTGTCTCAAACTGGGGTTTTTTTTGTGTGTGACTTTTACCTCACTTCTGTGTGGCAGGGCACAAGCTGTGTGAAACTAGCACACCTTGCCTTGCAGTTCAGTATGCCTTGTGTTATGGTGTGGACTGTCTGGGCTAGTGTTGTTTGAAGGCTGATGGCTTGAGCTTGGGAAGAGAGGAAATAGGTTTCCTAAGAGCATGGTAACAGCAAAGGTTTCCCAAGAGCATGGTAACAACATCACATTTGTTACAAGTGACAGGCTTCAAGTCCAGCTTACTGATTTCCTAACTTCTGCATTGTCCTTACTCAATATGAGTGAATCTGTTCCAATGCAGTTTTCAAAAAGCAGCTTTTTAGGGTTGAAGAGCTCAGTTGTCTGAGGCAGTTTGGTGACACTGTGAAGTTCTGTCACATTTGCTTTTGACCTGTGTTGCCAACATTCCTATTGCTGTGTTTCAGGCTGCCAGTACACCACTTAATCCTCTGAGCTTTCAATGTGGGTTTGTGAAACTCAGGATTGACCTTCTGCAAGCTTTTTCTCAACTGATTTGTACCTGCAACAGCCTAAAAACAAGTCCTCCACCAGCTATTGCCACAACAATTGCTATGACATCAGGAAATGATCTCCAGAGGTGTGGGCGCATCTCCAACCAGGCATGTGATCTTTTTCCTCTCTTTTCCAGTCATGTTTATGACCCTGGGTATGAATTTTGCTTCTCAACAGGCATATCTGAGGAGAGCAATGAAAAGTAGTAGTGAAGAGTTTAGTTAAATAGTGGACTTTGCTTTTCAGCTATACCTGTGAAAACATCTGCCTGCAGCAGGGAGTATTTTTAAGTTCATAGAATAGAATAAGTCAGGGTTGGAAGGGACCACAAGGATCAGCCAGTTCCAACCCCCCTGCCATGCCCAGGGACACCCTACCCTAGAGCAGGCTGCCCACAGC
>VWZI01013299.1:21296-31852 GCA_013396835.1 Psilopogon haemacephalus | reverse complement strand
GGGAATGGAGCAAAGCTGGAGGTGGGGAGGAAGTTGCTGAGCATGAGAGTGGTGAGAGGCTGGAATGGGTTGGCCCTGCAGGGAGGTGTTTGGGGCCAGATCCTTGGAGGTGCTTTTGGCCAGGCTGGCAGAGGCTGTGGGCAGCCTGCTCTAGGGTAGGGTGTCCCTGGGCACGGCAGGGGGGTTGGAACTGGCTGATCCTTGTGGTCTCCTACAGCCCTGACTCATTCTAAGATCCTTAACTGCAAACTGCATTTGGGTTTGTGTGTTAGGATTAACTTGACACATACATGATGATGAAATCACAGCCTGGTGGTTTTTAGGCAAGTAGGATTCAGTTATGGGAATGCAACTTTTGTAAATCTGTGACATTTTTCTTTTTGAAAAGCATTTTCTGTAGTGGAAGCAAGCAGCTGTGTTTTCCAGCTGACTGAGTAGAACTGGCTGCCTCTGACATTCAGTGCTTGGCTTTTTTCCCCCCTCTTGTGCTCTTTTTTTTTTGAACCTGGGAAAAAGTGAAAGCCTCAAGATTTTGAATATTTATTCTTATGAAGCTGAGCAAAGAAGTAAAATGTCTGTTTTGTAGAAGACTTTCCCACTTCTTTTGAAGAAGGTTGATTAATAAAACAGGTGTAAAGATCCTGTTTCAGTATCTGACAGTAAGCTGCATTTGAGTGTGTGAAGAGGAGCTATGGGAAGGCTGGGGCAAGGCCTGCTTAGGAGGGCTTGTAGCAACAGGACAAGGGACAGTGGTCTTAAACTGGAGCAGAGTAGATTTAGATTAGATGTGATAAAATACTGGACCAGGTTGCCTAGGGAAGAAGACTGTGGTGGTTTAAGCAGTTCCCTGCCCCCCCACCTTTTGAAATAAACCCAGGCTAGGACTCAGCACACTGGAAGTTGATAAATGAAGCTTTATATTTACAGCAATGCACAATATCCAAGCAGATATTTACAATGTATAATAGATATTTACAGATATATACAGGGAAAAGGTAATACAGAAACACCACAGCCCTCCCAGAGACCAAAATCCCCAAGAGGGGTAACCAACCACCCCCTACCACCTTTCCCCCCTTCCCCAATCTTATCTCACCACCTGTTGATGCTGTAGATAAGCTGAGGTAGATTGGCCAGGGGGGGTTAGCAGTAGGAAAGAAGTTAGTAGAGTTATTAAGAATCAGCTACAAAAGGCAGAGACAAAGGACCCATGCAAAGAGCAGCTACAGCCAGAGCAGCCTGAAGCTGTCTGACTATCTGTGTTTGGGTTTCACCTTTTTAAAACAATTTTTTTTCTTTCTCAGTGTAGCTCTGGGTGCAGTGCCATCCTGTCTTTTCCTCTCTCAGCCAGTAGTCTAATTTCTCACTCAGATTCTCCAATTAGTTCAAACCAGCACAAAGACATTCAAAACCAGACTCAATGTGGCTCTGGGTGGCCTGATCTACTTGGAGGTGTCCCTGCTCGTTGAAGGTGGATTTTGGACAAGATGACCTTTGAGGGTCCCTTCCAACCCCATGCAGTCTGTGAAGCTGTAAAAAAAGTGTTTCTATTTACTTGTTTCCCTACCAAGCCTTCCCTTGGGCAATTTTCTATAAGAAGGGCTTCTTTTTCATAGTTTGTTTCCTTTTTTGGTGGCATAACTTTACACGCTGTTCTGTTTCCTTCTGTTCCAGCTTGCTCTGTCCCCATCTCCAAGGAACCCAGCAGAACCTATTGCAGTACAGAACAACCAGCAATTGGCCCTGAAGGTAGAAGGAGTGGTTCAGCATGGGTCTAAACCAGGCCTTTTCCGTAAAATCCAATCTGTCTGCCTAAATGTCTCTTCAGTGCTGCAGAGCAAATCTGGACAAGATTATAAGGTATGGGAGAAACAGACCCAGGAGGCCTTTCAAGCCCTCTTGCTGTTCTTTTTCTGCTCTTCTGTTTGGCTCTGGTTGACAGAATGTTCTGTTGTACTTCTGTAATCTTCTCCCTCTTGAGATGCAAGCACTGGCCAGAGCCAGGCATAGTGCCTAGGTGGCAGCTGGGACTTGGAACTCTACAGCATAGTGATGCCTGTTTAATAACAGCTTTTCTACCAGCAAAACAGGCTTTGGGATTGTGGTGGTTTAGCAGTTAGCTGCCCCCCCTCACTTTGGAATAACCCAGGCTAGGACTCAGTTGGCTGGAAGTTAACGAATGAAGCTTTATATTTACAGCTGTGCACAATATACAAGCAGATATTTACAAGGTATAACAGATATTTACAGATATATACATTGAAAAGGTAATACAGAAACACCACAGCCCTGCCAGAGATCGGAGTCCCTAAGAGGAGTTTACAACCACCCTTCCACCTTCCCAATCTTATCTCACTATCTGTCTTATGCAGCAGATAAGAGAAAGTAGATCAGCCAGGGGGGTTAGCAGCAGGAAAGAAGTTAGTGAAGTTGCTTTATATTTACAGCTCAGCACAGTATCCAAGCAGATATTGACAATGTATAACAGATATTTACAGATAGATACAGTAAAAAAAGGTAATACAGAAACATCACAGCCCTCCCAGAGATCAAAATTCCTCATAGGGGTCTTTAACCACCCCTACTACCTTCCCCCTTACCCAGTCTTATCTCACCACCTGTTTATGCAGCAGATAGGCAAAGGTAGGTGGGCCAGGGGGATTAGCAGCAGGAAAGAAGTCAGTGGAATTATTCACATTCAGCTAGGAAAGGAGAAAGCCATGCAGGAGCTACCACAGCACAGAGCAGTCTGAAACTGTCTGACCCTCTGATTTATCTATGTTTGTGTTACAACTCTTAGCCAGTTTTTTTTTTCTTTCTCAGTAGAGCTATGAGTGAAATAGCATCATCTGTGTTTGCCTTTCTCAGCCTACAGTCTAATTTGTCATTCAGATCCTCCAATTGGTTCAAACCAGCACAGGGATGTTCTGAACAAGTCTTTATGAATCTGTTGGAGACCTGGAAAATTCAACTTAAATATATATATATATATATAACATATGAAACTCCACAGGGGAAAAATAAAGGCAGGAGTAGATTATTCTCTACCACATCACCTCTAGAATTTGTTCATCCTTATTTTAAGGGTGGGGATTTTTTTTTTTGTTTGTGGAAATTGGGAGAGCAGGCTGCCCATGTTAAATAGCATCTGGGGAGACAGCTACGGTTTTGAACTGCAGTCAGCAGTTTCATCAAAGATTGCATGGTTGGGAGGGGAAAAGGGAATGAAAAAGCCAATTGCTTCTAATAGATAAGAGGACTAGAAAGTGTGTCATGTTTGTGTCTGGTATTACTCTGGAAAACCAGAACCCTCAGGGAGAAAAAGCCTCGTGAGCTGCCCTGCTTTGTGACTAGTTTATAAAAAGCAACTCTCCCTGCCTCTGGCTCAAACATGCTTAGAAGAACTGAGGACACTTTTTTTTTTCTTTCCTCTTGTGCTGGTTTGAACTAATTGGAGGATTTGAGTGAGAAACTATTGGCTGAGAGAGGAAAACACAGGATGGCACTGCACCCAGAGCTGCACTGAGAAAGAAAAAAAATTGTTTTTAAGTATTGTACCCAAAGCATGAGATATCAGATGGTTTCTGACCACTCTGGCTGTGGCTGCTTCTCTTGCATGGTTCCTTTGTCTCTCTGCCTTGGTAGCTAATTCTCAGTAATTCTACTAACTACTTCCCTACTACTAACCCCCCTGGCTGATCTTATCTGCAGCATCAACAGGTGGTGAGATAAGATTGGGGAAGGGGGGAAAGGTGGTAGGGGGTGGTTGGTTACCCCTCTTGACGATTTGGGTCTCTGGTAGGGCTGTGGTGTTTCTGTATTACCTTTTCACTGTATATATCTGTAAATATCTGTTATACCTTGTAAATATCTGCTTGGATATTGTGCATTGCTGTAACTATAAAGCTTCATTTATTAATTTCCAGTGTTCTGAGTCCTAGCCAGGGTTTATAGAAAAAGGTGGGAGGGCAGGGAACTGCTTAAACCACCACAGCTCTCCTTGAAAACAGAGAGCAGAAAACTTGTATAAAATAGCCTTTTTCACCTTCCCTGTGTTCTCAGATTCCTATTGACAGCATGACCAACGAGATGGAGCAAAGGGTGGAGCCGCACAACGACTACTTCAGCACTCAGTTTCTCTTAAACTTTGTGATCCTTGGCACCCACAACATCACAGTGGAGTCCTCTGTGATAGATTCAAACGGCATTGTCTGGAAAACTGGGCCTAAAACCACCATCTTTGTGAAGTCTCTTGAGGATCCATACTCCCAGCAGGTTCGCCTTCAGCAGCAGCAAGGGCAGGCAGCGTCGCAGCAGCAGCAGCAGAGAACAGCCTACTCGCGCTTCTGAGCCCCACCGCTCGCTCCACCTTCAGCACTGCCCTGACAGCTTTCCTTGGAAACTTTTTTTCTTTTTCCCTGAAAGACTACAAATGTAAATTTCTCCTAGAAAGTCTCAGATCCCAGTTGGTTGAGTTTTAAATTCCCTGACGGAGGCAACTCTGTTGAAAGTGGGATTGTGTTTTGAATCCTTCTACCTGATGGCTTCTGTTTACGAACCTGTTCTCCCCAGACCTTGGCAGAGGACTCCTGAGAGCTCTCTGATTAAGACTTTCTGTACTTTTCTTTTTTTACTATTTTTTAAGCACGTGGGTAAACATTTTGGCAAGTTATGCAGAACTCAGTGTAACACCAAGTCTGTGTCTTTTAACGTGAAGGTATTGGCAGGAGTATTCCAGCTGAGCCTGATGGGCTGATAGGTTGAACTCGATGATCCTAGAGGTCTCTTCCAACCTGGTGGATTCTGTACTACATGCAGAGAACTGAAAGAAAAAAAAGTTGCATCTCAGTTCTCATACCCACTTGCTGTAGAGGGAGGAGGATGCTCCAGGGAGCCTTACAAGAGGCAGAATTTTGCAGGTGGGAGCAAGAAATGGTTCTTAGATGATGTAGAAAAGGATTCTGTGGATTCTGCTGGGTTTTTTTAATAGCATCCTACAGTATTTGGCTGGGTTGTGTGTGTATTACTGCAGTTCACCAGCACTACCTGATGCATAGAACTGAAAGAAAAAAAAATTTGCATCTCAGTTCTCATACCCAATTACTGTAGAGGGAGGAAGCTGCTCCAGGGAGCCTTACAAGAGGCAGAATTTTGCAGGTGGGAGGAAGAAATGGTTCTTAGATGATGTAGAAAAGGATTCTGTTGGTTGTTTTCTTTTAATAGCATCCTACAGTATTTGGCTGGGTTGTGTGTGTATTAATACTGCAGTTCACCAGCACTACCTAATGCATAGAACTGAAAGAAAGAAAAAAAAGTTGCATCTCAGTTCTGATACCCACCTGCTGTAGAGGGAGGAGGCTGTTCCAGGGAGCCTTACAAGAGGCAGAATTTTGCAGGTGGGAGCAAGAAATAGTTCTTAGATGATGTAGAAAAGGGTTATGGTGTCGTGTTGTAGTCCTAGTGTTATCTGTATTTTGGAAGGCTTTGGTTTTGTTGGGCTTCTGTTTGTTGTTTTAAGAGGGGAAATTGAATTGCAAGTTGTCATTTGTTCTAAGTGCCTGGAAAAAAAAAAAAGAAAAGAAAGAAAAAAAAAAGGGATTTTCTTTAGCAGAGCTGTGTAATTTTGTGTGTGCTCTTTGACCAATTTAGTGATGTTAATTGTTGCTTTGACTTGAAGGAGAATATTGCCAGCACCAGAAACTGATGCAGAATAATATTTTTTTAAAATAGGCTACTTCATGCATAGTTTTGAGGCAGAATTTTGCAGATGGGAGGGAGAAATGGTTCTTAGATGATGTAGAAAAGGATTTTTATGTCATGTTGTAGTCCTAGTGTTACCTGTATTTTGGAAGGCTTTGGTTTTGTTGGGCTTCTGTTTGTTGTTTTAAGAGGGGAAATTGAATTGCAAGTTTGTTATACCTTGTAAATATTGGAAAAAAAAAAAAAGAAAAGAAAGAAAAAAAAAAGGGATTTTCTTTAGCAGAGCTGTGTAATTTTGTGTGTGCTCTTTGACCAATTTAGTGATGTTAATTGTTACTTTGACTTGAAGGAGAATGTTGCCAGCACCAGAAACTGATCCAGAATAATATTTTTTTTAAATAGGCTACTTTGTGCATAGTTTTGATGCTTCCTCAGGCTGAGCTCTGACTGTGTGTGGAGTCTCAGGCAACAGATCACATAAGATGTCCTTCACCTGCTCCTTCCAGTCTCTGCTGATCTCTCTGCAGGAAAGTAGGTTCAGGGTCCCTGTGAGTGTGGGAGGAGAAGGGGTGGCAGCTCCTGCAGACTTTAACTTGTAAATAGTTGAATGCCCTCATTGCAGCAGCCATTTGAATTGCTGTTTCCTCAGTGAATTCCTATGGTATTATTATCTTCCCAATGTTGATTTCAGTGTGGAAGCTGAGTGAAGCTTGCAGATTCTGCTTGCTTTATATGCAGGGAATATATTGAATTTTGTAAGCCTGGCTTTCTTTGGGCATAGCTGGGTGGAGAAGTGTTCTCACTCTGTTTTCCCATAATAGTTGCTAAAGAAACCAACTTTCTTCCTCTTGGCTTGAGACTAATAAAACTAACAAAAAAAAAATACTGAAGTGATCATGGTAGGTTTCATAATATCTTGATCAGACAGCTGAGATGTGAGGTCAAAATAAAAGACTCACATGACAGAGGTGAAAAAATTTAGCACTTTTTAAATCAGATTTTTCTTTTGTGCAGGAGATGATAGAATGAGTCAGGGTTGGAAGGGACCACAAGGATCAGCCAGTCTCAACCCCCCTGCCATGCCCAGGGACACCCTACCCTAGAGCAGGCTGCCCACAGCCTCTGCCAGCCTGGCCAAAAACACCTCCAGGGATCTGGCCCCAAACACCTCCCTGCAGGGGCAACCCATTCCAGCCTCTCACCACTCTCATGCTCAACAACTTCCTCCTCACCTCCAGCCTCAATCTCCTCACCTCCAGCTTTGCTCCATTCCCCCCACTCCTCTCACTCCCTCACAGCCTCAAAAGTCCCTCCCCAGCTTTTTTGTAGCCCCCTTCAGATCCTGGAAGGCCACCAGAAGGTCCCCTGGGAGCCTCCTCTTCTGCAGCCTGCACAGCCCCAACTCTTTCAGGCTGTGCTCACAGCAGAGCTGCTGCAGCCCTCTGAGCATCCTCGGGGCCCTTCTCTGCACACCTCCAGCATCTCCACATCCCTCTTGTCCCAGGGGCTCCAGCACTGGATGCACTACTCCAGGTGGGCTCTCAGCAGAGCACAGCAGAGGGGCAGAATCCCCTCCCTGGCCCTGCTGCCCACACTGCTCCTGCTGCAGCCCAGCCTCTGCTTGCCTTTCTGCCCTGCAAGTGCACACTGCTGCCTCATCTTCAGCTTCTCCTCCACCAGCACCCCAAGATGGAAGCTACCACTGCCCTTCAAGCTGGCTGACAAAAGTGCTGCTTTCTGTCCCTGCGTCTGTGGTTATATCCTGAGTTTTATGTGTGTGTGTGTATGAACATGTACATGTACCTAGTGTATGAACATGTACATGTACCTATGGCTACACAGAGTTAGATGGTCCAGAAAGAGGTGATTCAGCTGGTGTTGTGTGTAAAGTCTGTCAGGTTGAAGATCTGAGCTGTTTGTGGCTGGTTGTGTGCTTTCATTAAAGGTGCAGAACAGTGTCCTAACCACAAACCCCTCCTTATTTTAATGCCAAAAAAAGAGAGGCTAACAGGTTGAGCAATTCTTAATTATTATTTTTTTTTTATACCTTGCATAATGAACATGTTTCTGGTCTTGACCAATATACTGCTTGAAGCCTGTTACAATGGCATGCCAAAGCAACTCCAAAGGTAAATAGTCTCATGTTGCAGAGTAGACTTTTCATGTAAGTCACATGAAGATGCTCAGAGGGCTGCAGCAGCTCTGCTGTGAGGACAGGCTGAGAGAGTCGGGGCTCTGCAGTTTGGAGAAGAGAAAGCTGCCAGGAGACCTTGGGAGTGGCCTTCCAGGATCTGAAGAGGACTACAGGAAGGCTGGGGAGGGACTATTGACAAGGTCTGGTAGTGACAGGACAAGGGCGAATGGGTTTGAAGTGGCAGAGGAGAGATTTGAATCTGGATGTGAGGAGGAAGTTGTGGTGAGGTTGATGAGACACTGGCACAGGTTGCCCAGGGAGGTTGTGGAGGACAGAAGCACCCAATGTGATCAAAGATCACATTGGGTGCTTCTGTCCTCCACAACTTCCCTGGAGGTGTTCAAGGCCAGGCTGGATGAGTCCTTGAGTGACCTGTTCTAGTGGGAGGTGTCCCTGCCTATGGCACAGGGGGGGTTGGAACTGGCTGAGCTCTGAAGTCTTTTCCAACCTAATCCATTTGATGTTCAGGGTGTAGCTCAACTTGTGAGAAGCTCAGGTGGGCAGCAGAGCCAATGGCATCCTGGGCTGGAGCAGGAGCAGTGTGGGCAGCAGGAGCAGGGAGGTTCTTCTGCCCCTGTGCTCAGCACTGCTCAGCACACACCTTGAGTGCTGTGTCCAGTTCTGGTTGCCTCAATTCAAGAGAGATGTTGAGGTGCTGGAAGGTGCCCAGAGAAGTGCAGCAAGGCTGGGGAGGGTAAATGGAGAATAGCAAACAGTATATATTGGGATGAGCTTGTGTAGGAAGTAGCTTGCTTGGCAAGTAGCTGAACTTGGTAGAAGTTCTGAAAGACTTCCTGCTGGCTCGTTGGCAGGCAGATGTGTGTGCTGGTCAGGAGAGCCTCTGGATCTGACCCTGAACTGTCCTCTTACATAATCCTGTTGCTCTCCATGACATGGGGTTTGTCATGGGCTTGTTTCCTTGGTGTTTGTTGTGTTTGTTCTCAAACACAGTTTGATTCCTAATGCTCTGCGTCGGCCACCAGGAGCCAGTGACTCAAAATGCCTAAAGGGAAGCGAGGAAGCATTTTACTGACAGCAAGTTGCAGGAAGCTGCTGTTGGAGCTATCACTTTATGGCTGTGATCCCTGACTGCTAATGGAAGCAGAGAGGTTATGGCTTGCATCCTGCGTTCTGTTTCTGGTGCACTTAGTGCCTCCAGCACAGAAGGAGCATAGACCTGCTGGAAGGCTGCAGCAGCTCTTTCAGCCTGTCCTGTAGGAGAATTGAGGCTGCTCAGCTCTGGAAGAGCTTGCATGTCTGTGTCTGAAAGGGATCTGCTGGAAGGATGGGGAGGGACTGCTTAGAAGGGCAATAGGATCACAGAATGGTTTCGGTTGGAATGGAGCTCAAAGCTCATCCAGTTCCAACCCCCCTGTGCCATAGGCAGGGACACCTCCCACTTTTCAGCCTGGAGAAGAGAAGGCTGCCAGGAGACCTTAGAGCAACCTTCCAGTATCTGAAGGGGGCTATAGGAAGGCTGGGGAGGGACTGTTCACAAGGTCTTGTAATGAGAGGACGAGGGGGAATGGGTTCAAACTGGCAGAGGGGAGATTGAAACTGGATGTTGGGAGGAAGTTCTTCACAGTGAGGGTGGTGAGACACTGGCACAGGTTGCCCAGGAAGGTTGTGGCTGCTCCCTGGCTAAAGGTGTTCAAGGCCAGGCTGGATGAGGTCTTGAGCATCCTGTTCTAGTGGGAGGTGTCCCTGCCTATGGCACAGGGGGGTTGGAACTGGATGAGCTTTGAGGTCTCTTCCAACCTAAACCATTCTATGATTCTGTGATCAGACTCAGTGTGGCCCTGGGCAACCTCATCTAGCTGGTTGGGGGGGGGAGGGGTTGGACAAGATGAACTCTGAGAGTCACTTCCAACCTGATGCAATGTGTAAATCCCCTTAGTGTTTCCCAATGAGCACAGCAGTAACTTTGCTCACTGTGTGTAACTGCAGAGTGACAGTGAAAGAATGTTCAGATCTCCCTCACTTACTGGCAAAAGAAAGCAAACACTCCATGGCTAGAGATGGGTCCTGAGGCAGCTGCTGCTAAGAATTCAAATGCAGAGACTTATGCAAGCAGCTGCCTCATTATCGAGTCTTAATGATTAAGATGAACTTTCCTCTGGCTTTGAAAGGCTCTTGGGCTGGGGAAGGGTGGAGGTGATCAGATTAAGAGGACTGGAAGTACATGTGCTTCTGCTTTGGTGCTTGGGCAACAGAATTTAACCTGGCTTCTCCATGGATGACGTAGCCACTTGCTCTTGGACATACTTAGCTGCTCACATCCTTGTGAACCTGTGCTTGGGCATACCAGGAGGTGTCATTTCTGAATTCCTGGCTGGCCCCTTGCTTGAGGCCATGTGAAGCTTGGCAAGGGGCAGGGAAGGAATTTCCTGTCATATTCTGCTCTCCTCCAGAATTTAGCATGCCGAGGTCATTTAAGTGTTCCCTAAAGTGCAGCTTCAGGGGATCACTTATCATGGCTATAAATGGCATCTGAAACCTGCCTTCCATTTCCTTGCAAATGCACTTGTTTTACCTGAGGACTTGGAATCTAGAATGAGTCAGGGTTGGAAGAGACCACAAGGATCAGCCAGTCCCAACCCCCCTGCCATGCCCAGGGACACCCTACCCTAGAGCAGGCTGCCCACAGCCTCTGCCAGCCTGG
>VWZI01013298.1:494124-579302 GCA_013396835.1 Psilopogon haemacephalus | reverse complement strand
GAGGAGAGGAGAGATTCAGATGTTTAGCTGGCAGCAGCTGGCAGTGAGGGAAGAACCCTGGCTCTGTTCCCTGTTAGGCACAGGGAGCAATTTCCCTCCATCTGTTAAGAGCTTCTGATTAGATGAGGTAGGTTAAATCTTTTTTCCCTCTGCTCCCCCTTCCCAACGGTTGTGAAATCACTTATTTATGTACCTGGGAGTAAAGAAAAGAGAAATTAAATCACAAAGCCTGTGCAGTGCTTTCTATGCTCTTTGCAGGCTGCAGAGGCTGGAAGGAGATGATTAAAGTGATTGAAAATGGATGGAAATGATAAGATGTGTGAAAAGGTACTGAGAGGAGCAAGGAATGGTACATTTACTTAATGGAAAATCTTAAGTTTCTCTGTCAGGCTGCCTTGTTTGCAATCTGTTTAATATTTGTTTTTATAAAGAATAACAGTAGCTTGCTTTTCTTTTTCTAGAATCATTTTCCAAAAGGAAAATTAGTATCTACAAGTGTGTGAATTGGTACAAGGTAAGAGTAGTTACTGTACACTTTCCATGTGCCAGTATATCTTATCTCAATACCATAATGAAGTAAAATCCACAGCATAAATTTATAGCTATGTTTTCTACCCATAGGTATTTCTTAGTTGACTTCTATAGTGATCAAACCAAGACTATATAGAATTGGAAATAGAGGCCACTACAAGATTTTCAGGAAGCAATTCACTGACATCCAACTCTGCCAGGTTTTATAGCAATAAAATAAACACACAATTAGAAAAATAATAATTAATAAATAAATGAAAAGAGGCCTGGGGAAAAAAGTGTTATTTCAAACCCCAAATATATACAGATACAGACTGAACCTGAAAGTAGAAGAAAAAAATATTCTGGAGGAAGAAACTTTCTTCCTTCCTTCTCTAGCCTCTTCTGTCTTCACTCTTCACCTTCTGTGACTAATCTCCTTGGATCTTTACCTCTCCCACTGTGATATTGATCCATCTCCTGTGAGGACATTAAATTGCATAACACACCAATACAACAGGCTGCTCTATTTGTGTAGCAGCCCCCTGTTAATTCTTCAATAGTTGGCTGGCCTGACATAAAATAGTAAAAAAAAAAAGACAGCCACAAGCATCCCACAGCTCAGGGCTGCATCGTTTCACTGCATGTCGCCTCACCACCTCCCTCTGCTTTGCCAGCCCTGCAGTTTGCATTGATGGGTCTGTCTGCTTTATACAGACATTATTACAGGAGTAGAAACGATAGCAGCCTCTTTTCTGTAAGAGGGAAAATGAATTTTGTGATTTCAATTCTACAACAGCTACTAAATCAGCAGCTTTCCCTTTGGGGGTTGGCCAGAAAATTAGGCTGAGATTATTCAAGATCTAGTTAAAGGTGGTCACCTTTCCTAAATCCACATTTTTGAGGTTATTACACAAAGTCAAAACTTCACTTAATTGAAATAAAAAAGTGGTTGGCTTGTTGTTGGTGGTTTTTTGTTGTTTGGTTTTTTTTTTTTTCTGTCCTAGTAAGTGTAAAGAGGCACTTCTCAAAGCCAAACACTGTTTTCATACAATTGCAGAATAACAGAATGGTTTGGTGAGGCATAGACTTTAAAAATCATCTAGTTCCAACCCTTCTGCCATGGACAGGGACACCTTCCAGTAGACTAAGTTGTTCAAAGCCTTATCCAACCTGGCTGTGAACACTTAGAGTATGGGGACACCCATAACATCCCTAGGCAGCTTGTTCCAGTGTCTCCCCATCTTCACAGTAAAGAATTTTTTCATAACATCTGATCTAAAACTACCTTCTTTTGGTTTGAAAGCTTTACCTCTCATAGAATCATAGAATGGTTTAGGTTGGAAGGGACCTCAAAGATCATCCCATTCCAACCCCCTGCCATAGGCAGGGACACCTCCCTCTAGAACAGGTTGCTCAAGGCCTCATCCAACCTGGGCTTGAACACCTCCAGGAAAGGAGCAGCCACAACCTCCCTGGGCAACCTGTTTCAGTGTCTCACCATCCTCACTGTAAAGAACTTCCTCCTAATATCCCACCTAAATCTCACCTCTGCCAGCTTAAACCCATTAGCCCTTCTGTCATTACAAGACCTTGTCAATAGTCCCTCCCCAGCCCTCCTGTAGGCCCCCTTCAGATACTGGAAGGTTACTATAACATTTCCTCAAAGCCTTCTCTTCTCCAGGATGAAAAGCCCCAACTCTCTCAGCCTGTCCTCATAACAGAGGTGCTCCAGGCCTCTAATTGTCTTTGTGACCCTCCTCTGGACTAGGCCCAACAGTTCCATGTCTTTCTTGTGCTGGAGGCTCCAGAACTGCACACAGTACTCCAGGTGGGGTGTGACGAGAGCAGAGTAAAGGAAGAGAATCACCTCCCTTGCCCTGCTGGCAACGTTTCTCCTAATGCAGCCCAGGACACGGTTGGCTGTCTGGGCTGCATGCACACACTGTTGGCTCATCCTATAACTGACAAAAACATCCCTCTCTACCTTTCCTGTAGACCCCCTTCAAGTACTGGGAGACCACTATGAATTTTCATAAGACTTTCATAGTTAAACACTCCTCTCCCCCAAAGACTGGAAAAGCAAGATAGCCAAGAAAGCTCCCAGTAAGCATTTTTCAAACATGCACATTTATAACTCACACTAGCTAATTTACATCTCAATTAACATAGATCCCACAGTACTTTATTCAACTGATTAGACATCAGTATATTTACTTTTCCATCACTTCCACATTAAAAACAATGGTAGGTCACAGTGACCTTATAAATATCTTGTCAAAACCTTTTATGTCAAAATAGCCCAACCTCAGAAATGCACTATCAAAACATCCCCATCATCCAGTGTTAAAACAATTTCATCGTAGGCTCTAAGCACATTTAGATCCAACAAATTAATATATCAAGGCTTTATTGCTTTAATATCCAAGTGAAAAACAAAAAAAAACCCCTAATGCTTTCCTTGTGGAAAGAAAGTCATTCTTAGTCCCATTTCCCATTGCTAATTATCAAAGTTCCTATCTACTAGGGTGTCTCAGAAGTGATTTTTTTTTTTTTTCTGAGACAGTGCCACTACAGTGACTGACATTTTTATTTAGTCAAACTTGCCGAATTGGCTGGAAGATGCTTCTGGAGACTTAGCCTCAGCAATGGTCAAGTCAGTAAAATTCCTGTCTAGATACAAGAATATTCAACAAAGTGAACAACATAAAAAAAAAAATTAAAAAACCCTATACACCGCTTTTAATGATCTCATTCTTCAGCTTTCGAACCAATGCTGTCTTAGTGCTTGCTTTCACTCCAAGTAACGGAATGAATGGGGAGATGGAAAGCACAAACTACTTTNTAAGTGATGCAAGATAGGTAATCCTGAAAGATAGAAATCTAACTGTTTATAAATCCTGGTCTCAGTGGTTCCCTTGGTCTCCTGCCCATTTGCATACAAAGCAGAAAAAGTACCTAACTTGTGCATAATCACATATTTTCACGCCAGTGCAACTAAATCCATGTGAATCCCATAATTTGAATTGTAATGCCTCTCCACTTCTGCTTTGTGAGTGGGGTATTTATATGGGAGATTTTCAGAGACAGAAGCACAGGACAGCATATTTGAGTGTAAAGCTACATGACATCCAAATATAAAGGCAGTCTGGGCAGCAATGCTTAATGTATTCTCAAATAAGGATATGAATCATCTGAAAATACAATAATACAGTAAACTAGTCAGGAATGTCAGCACTGCAAATATTCATGTTCAGGCAAAACTCTCAATTTTAAGCAATGACTACTTAATAGATAAAGTTTTCAAATACAGAATACATAAACATAAATCAGCCTGTTACATTCTTTCCAGATTTTTTTTTCCAGGGTATTAGCTAACAACAAAAGTAATTACATTTACAAGCTAGAAGAAGGTCGTAGGCAATCTGCTCTTAACTGACCTTGTAGCAAAGACATTGTCTCGCAACCGTTTGTACTAGAGTAGGATGTGTTGCATTTTGCTGTTTCCCATGAGCCATTTCTGTGGCAGCACAGAGTGATACCATGAATTCTTATTGATTATAGCAAGGCAGAACAAATCAGAAGCAGCAGTTGCAAATTTACAGAAATGAAGCTGACTAGTATATTACTGTTATCCCCATGAAAAGCAAGTGAGGACATGACCACATGCTTTGATCTTGTTTAAATGTTTTTTATTTAATTTTTCAGACTTCATTCACTCTGAAAGTATTGTTTTAAAATTCACAATGTATTCTTAAAAGATGTACAGCTGCTTCCATATAATCTCTCTGCTTCAATATTTTGTTCCAGTGTATTCCGTCTTCTAAACAGATATTCCCTCAGCTGAACAGGAAGAATGATGCAGAATTCATGAAATTCTTGTGACTGATGTGAATAGAGACAAAACCAATTCTCTTTGATACAGTTCTGGCCTTTATTTTATACTTAACTATGCTTTAACAGACTTACATTTATTAATACTTTTCTTCAATATCCTAACAATTACAATTTTTAATTTGTAGTCTGAGAACTATCTCAGGATTTTGGTGACCAGATTTGCAGTGGTAAAGTCTCTCAGCATAAGTACTCCTTATTTTCATCTGCTTCTCTATGTTCTTCATTGAAAAGAAGACATACAAAAGTAATTTAAAGTCAAGGGAAGAAGTACTTTAGATCTCTCCAGCAGAAACTTCTGTTGCAGGAGAGCCAAAGAGGAAGTAGGAGCTATTTGCATAGGTTGATGTGACCTAGGGGAATTAGAAAAAGTCGCACACAGATATGTGAAACACAAATGTATGGAGGAGGGGTGCTATAATTACAGAAGAGAATTTTAAAAAAAAGCAAGAAGTGAAGTGGTAGGGCAAAGAGTCAGAAGTGTGACATATGCATGAAGGAATAAATGACCTCATTAAATGGAAAGTTGGGCAATTTGTTCCTATATAACTCTTGATTCCACTCGATTTCTGCTACATGAAGCAATAAGAGTGGCTGAGAGATTTGGGCAGTTTTGACATGAAGGAGGAGAGACTGCTGCTGCTGAAGGACTGCATCTGTAGAGGGACTTCCAGTGAAGATGGCTGAAATGTTCGCTGATGGTGAAATGGTGAAAAGCTGCTATTAATGTAGGATGTCCCCGAGGAGTACTGAGAGAAAGGTTGCCTCAGCTGGACAAAAGATCAATTATTATAGATTCAAGGGAAGAAGAATATTAGGGACAGTAAAGGAAGAAACTCACTTAAAACTTAGTTGATCATCTAATTTATCCAAAAATTTACAGTAGGATTGCTAGTAACTCTCTACAGCTGCAGCCCTTGGGCTTAAGCTTTCAACACTCAAGATTGTGACATCTCAGGTAGCAACCAAGCACCATGCAGCTGCTTGACACTCCTACCAACTCCCCAACCCCCTGGGATGAGGCAGAAAACAAGTAAAATTCATACATTAAGATAAGAACAGTTTAATAATAGAAATAAAAATAATAATAAATAGTAATAGTAACAGTAATAGTAGTAATAATAATAATAATAGCAATGCAGAAGAAGATAATAAGAGAATTATATAAAATGCAAGATGGACAAGTGACATGTCATACAACTTCTTTACACCTGCTGACAAATGCCATCAAGTTTCTAAGCAGTAATCAGAATCTACCAGTCAATTCCCTTCAGTTTATTTGTTGGGAGTGATTTTGTACATTATGGAGTATTCCTTTGGTGAATTTGGGTCAGTTGTCCTGGCTGTGTCTCCTCCCAACTTCCCTCCAGTCTTCTTGCTGACAAAGCATGAGAAGCTGGAAAATCCCTAGCTTAGTATAAACACTACTGAGAAACAGCTAAGACATCATTGTGCAATGTGCACTTGTGGCCAAGAAGGCCAATGGGTTTCTGGGTTATATTAAGAAGAGTGTGTCCAGTAGATCAAGGGAAGTTCTCCTCCCCCTCTGCTCTGCCCTGGTGAGATCCCATCTTGAATACTGCATCCAGTTTTGGGCTTCCCAGTTTAAGAGGGGCAGGGATCTGCTGTAGAGGGTCCAGTGGAGGGCTATGAGGATGATTAGGGGTCTAGAGGGCATGACTTACAAGGAGAGGCTGAGGGACCTGGGACTTTTTAGTCTGGAGAAGACTGAGAGGGGATTTAATAAATGTTTATAAATATTTGAGGGCAGGTAGGAGAAGGGGGACAGGCTCTTCTCATTTGCTCCCTGTGATAGGACAAGGTGCAATGGATGAAAGTTGCAGCATGAGGGGTTCCACCTCAACACAAGGGGGAACTTCTTTACTGTAAGGGTCATAGAGCACTGGAACAGGCTCCCTAGAGAGATGTAGAGTTTCCTTCTCTGGAGAATTTCAAGGCCTGTCTGGATGTGTTCCTCTGTGATCTGTGCTAGATTGTATGGTCTTTCTCTGGGAGGGGGATTGGACCCCTAAGATCCTGTGATCAGCTACTAGAAAGAAAATTAACTCCATTCCAGCTGAAAACTGTATATAAACCAGCCTCACAATAATGTACCAGAGCAGATAATCACTCATCTTCTCCGCAGCATGATGTCCAGCAAATTGAAGAGAAATTTACAGTGTTGTAATTTGTGGCACAAATGACCTCTGCTAGAGTTTAATCCAAGCAGCTGAGGGACTCTGTACACAGGGCACATGTATCACACAACATGTACATCAATGCTGGCACAAAACACTTCAAAATTTGCTTTCCAGGTAGAGGTCTGGTGTCTCTGTGAAAGACAATAACCACCATGGCTTAGAAAGTTGGAAATGGATCTCAGAATAAATGAGCTTTTAAGATCCAGTTTAGATATATCATTGCAAATTGCAAATGGTCCTTCTGATAGCATAACAGAAGCTTAGTGTCATCCTTCTGACTCATCCTTCTGGATTGTCAATAAAATAAAGCTGCAGCCAAAAACTTGAAATCCTGTATCAAAGACTTCTCTTCCAGGAGAAATAATTCCAGTGGGATACAAAGATGGGCATTACTTCACATAATTATCCTTACAGGAACAAAATGCCCTCGTGTTTAAAGATGTGGGAGTCACAGTCTACATAATGTTATTATACAATAAACTGTTTGCTGCTGCCACTAGTGAAAATCAGTTTAAAGCAACAGCAACATTATACTACTTCCACATGGCAGTTCTGGCCTGAAGGAATTGTGCCTACACATGCTACTTTTTGAGCTAGCTGCACTTTCACCTCTTTACAGAGTCAGATTGTCCCAAAACAATGAAATTAACCGTTTGGACTGAAGTAACCAAAAACAACAAAAAACCCCAAACTAACCAAACACACACACCCCCCCAAGAAAAAAAAACCAAACCACACCCACACAACACAAAAAAAACCCAAAAAACCACCAGAAATCCAAACAAAATAAACAAAACTAAATAAAACAAATCCAACAACCAACCAAAACAACAAAAAAACCCAAACCAACAAACTGATAAAACAAAAAATCTGAAATGCAGAAGATATTTCAATAACATTCATCCATCACAGATTTTTTAGCTCAATGTTTTACCTCTACCTGCTTAAGTCTTCAGAGGCTGCACTGACAAGTAAAAAAATCTAATTACCATGTTCATTTTGCTCTTCTTAGCATGCTCTGCAAGCCTTATCATCATTTCACAGTGAAAAGAATTTTGGATTTATTCCTTTTAGCAAGTTCTTCAGTACTATTCCTGTTAAATGCTATACCAGAAATTCCTTTGATTATTTAATTATGTTAAAATATACATTAATGTGTTCTCCTTGGTAGCTTCTTTCTATAGATTTACTTTTATGTATTTAGTGGAGACCTTTATTCGCTTTTTTTTTTGTTTGTTTGGTTTTTTTTGTTTAGCATTACACACAAGAAAAATATGCATAAATGCTTTGTATCTGAGGCTTCACTTCTGTGGAACTTTAGCAGTTACCTGTCCCCCCCCACCTTTTGATATAACCCTGGCTAGGACTCAGACAGCTGGAAGTTGGTAAATGAAGCTTTGTATTTACAGCAATGCTCAATATACAAGCAGATACTTACAATGTATAACAGCTATTTACAGATATATACAGTGAAAACATAATACAGAAACACCACAGCCCTCCCAGAGATCAAAATCCCTGAGAGGTTTTCCAACCACCCCTACCACCTTTCCCACCTTCCCCAATCTTATCTTACCATTTGTTGATGCAGCAGATACGCAGAGGTAGATCTGCCAGGGGGGTTAGCAGTAGAAAAGAAGTTAGTAGAATTATTGAGAATTATCTACAAAGGCAGAGACAAAGGAACCATGCAAGAGAAACAGCCACAGCCCCAGAGATGCCTGGAGCAGTCTAACTTATCTATCTTCGGGTTACAACTCTTAAAACAATTTTTTTTCTTTCTCAGTAAAGCTGTGAGTGAAGTGACATCATGTGTTTTCATTTCTCAGCCTGTAGTCGATTTTTATCACTCAAATTCTCCAATTAGGTTAAACCAGCACAACTTGTAATTATGCTGTATCAAAACTTTTCATAAAACCTGTTAAGTCATAATCTTATAAAGACATGAAAGTGGAATGTGGCACACTGACACGGCATTGGTACACAAATAGTCTTTTTGAAAGAGACATGAATTCTCAGTTAATGTCTTCTTCCTTTCTTTAAATATTGCTTATAAAATCATATACTTGTGAAAAAAATCCCTTGCACCACAATAAAGATAGACAAAATTTGTAAGGAATATAAGCACCACTTGCTTTTAATACATCCTTGGTTTTAATCTGATTTCAGTACTGATTCCTTCTTATTGTTACAAAATAAATGTCTTGAGAAATACTAACATTTGCACTGCCAGCAGAAAAAATTCATCACAAGAAAGTTGTCTTAATATAAACAAACAAACAAACCAACCAAGACAAAAGATCACCTAATCGTAGATTGTTACAGGTTAAATACCAGTGTGCTAAGGAATTGCAGTATGCAAAATATTGTTCATGGAGAAATATATGATAAATAGTGTTTTGAAGAGAAGGAAGGAAAAAACCCTAAAAAACAACAACCCAGACATTTATAGTGAAGTGAGAGAGGTGGGAAATAAGAACCACTTAAATAAGTTTGCCAAAAAAAAAAAAAGTTTTGCATGAAAACGTACCACAGTAAGTGTGTAAACAAAACAAATACAATGAGAAGCTTCTAATGGAAGTCAAAGCATTGCGTAAGTTATTGTAAAATTTTACCAAATATTTGCAATGAGCATTCTGTGGCCTTCTATATATTTCTTTTTATTCTCAATAGAAGACAGGTGATGTTTTTTCCTTTGATTTTTAAACTAGTAGGGATGTCTGCAGACAAGACAACTCCTAAGACATCTCTGCACTGATTGGCAAGTTTTTTACTGATTTGTTGATTTGGATGTTTGTGCTTGGATTACTTGAATGGCTATTCAGTTGTCACCAGCAATGCAGAATGAATAAGAAGTGCTAAATTCTCAGAAAGACTCATGTGGATGTGCATATACTTTTAATTGCCTGAAAGCTTATCTGAGAGTATTCAGTTTAAAGGACCCACTTACCATTTAATGGTTACATTCATATGAGCACAGTCCTGCTGTTTCATCTAAACCTTATCCCTGGTCATGTAGTAAAGCTGACAGGATGATAAAAAAGACTTTAGTGCTAACAAAATATGTCTGTTTTCCATTTTTACTTCTGGCAACTGTCACTGGTATGTATTTAAAAGCAGAAGAGATAAAGCAAATGGAAGAAAATAAAAATAACAATCTCTTAAAGAAAAGAAAAGAAAGAAAGAAAGAAAGAAAGAAAGAAAGAAAGAAAGAAAGAAAGAAAGAAAGAAAGAAAGAAAGAAAGAAAGAAAGAAAAACCCAGCCAACCAAACAAACAAACAACCAAAAATCCCCAATCAAACCCACCAAAACCATGAAACAACTCCCCAGAAAACAGAGATTTAATTGGGGTGACCCTGTGCTGTTCTCAAGCACTTTCACCCCATAACCTATGAAACCTTCTCTCAAAGGAGAGCAAGAAATCATGGTTTAACTCTCTGACTTTAATAGCAAATTAAACATTAAGGAAACAAAGAAGTAAAATCAATAGAGAGAATGCTCCACAGATCTCTCAGTCTTCTCACTTTCCTGTCTCCCAGCCTGGACAAGCAGAAGGAGCACTTTTGCAAAGCATGCTCATGCCATTGCAGCTGCTGTGGCTTCAGCCTTGGCTTTGGCTCCAGTGATTCTACCAGACAGTAGTCCTCAGCAGCACCACGGGCTCTCTGAAAAGGTCTTCCCCTTGGAAAGGATACAGAAAAGTCGGGAGGCAGAGCAGCTTTGAAAGCCACATAGTTGCACGATATTCCTCCTTGCTGTGGCTTAGAGCCTGAGCCTTGCTCTCAGGAGACTGGAGCTCAGAGGAGAGTTTTTGAAAGTTTGAAGGTGTTTTAAACTGTCCACATAGATGAAGATAATAAACTGGAAAAGAGATTATGTTTATCACATCAGTTGTGTATTATGTCTGCTAGATAGCTGTAAACTCAATGAAATGCAATGCATCCATCTAAAGCTTTGATGGCAAGCGTCCCTTGTATTCACCAAGGAAAATAAGAGGGAAAAAATGTGACAAAACAGCAGAGACAAATTTTCTTCCCAGCACAAAGTATTGTGGTAGTGGCATATATGAAAGGAATTAATCTCTATTTCATCTCGTCACTGGAAACTGGTGGGTGACTTTGTGAGCATTTGCTGTACTCTGTTCTGTGTTGCCTAGCTGTGCAGGCAGGGAGTACAAAGGCAGATGGTTTTAAGAGGAGGAAAACACAACATTGTTTGTGATGTTACCTGTGATCTTAGGCACTGCTTTCAGATGGAAAGGTTGATGTTAGGAGCTAATGGATCCAAGTGACTGGCCTTAATGGGGAATGGAGGATATTTTACCTGCTGGCTCTATACATCTGTCTGGCAGAGCAATTTCTCAGGCCCTGTTTTTCTATGCTCCACAGTATTTGAAAATAGAATATGAATACTGTCTTCTCTGAAGTTCATAAAAGTTTGCTGTTGACTTCAGTGGGGCCAAGAATTCATAAATACGTGTTATTTTCATGTTGACTAAAGTGTTTTCATATTGCTTTCAGCATGGCAACTTAAAGCTGATGCTCACACTCCATAAGATTAAATGACACTCTATACTTTGCAGTGTTGTCCTGGTGTTGCTCAGCTGACAGCTGAACTCCACACAGCTGATCACTCAAGCACCTGCAAATCTATGCCCATTAACCCTGGCAGGATGGGAAGGAGAATTGGGAGAAAAACATAAAGCCCTGATGCTGAGACAAGTAGAATTTAACAGAAGAGCACAAAGAGATAACAGCAATCAGGAACAACAATAACACTAATGAAATGGTATATACAGTGAGTGAGACAAAAGGCAACACTGACCTGGATAGCCCGGACTACTCTGGCCATGCCCATTCATTCCTGACCTGCTATAACCCACAGCCTATTACGTCATCTGCTGAAAGCACCAAATTTTGCCACCTCCAGCCCTGCTCTTACATAGTGGTTATGATGTGAATGTGGTGTTGAACACCCACTGGTTAGTTCAGCTGCCTGTCTTGGCTGTGACCCCTCCCAGGTTTTTTGTGAAGGATGTGATGGTTTGGGAGTTAGCCACTCCTCTCCCCCCAACTTCACCAGACTAGACTCAGTCGACTGGAAGTTAAGGAAGCTATATTTACAGCTTATTACAATTTACATGCATATATATATATATACACTATATAAACAAATATTTACAGTTATATACAAGTTAAAAGTAATACAGAAACACAAAATCCCTCCCAAAGCAGTCAGACTGCCAGGAGGCTCTTGACCCAAATCTTTTCCCCACTTTCCCCTCTTTCTCTCCCTTCAGAGAATAACCAGATCAATTTCCATGTATCTCATGTGATAAATCTGGAGAGATCTGAGGTGAGATGTCAAAAAAGACAACAGGGAGGTTAGAGGAAAAAAGTTAGACAGCATTAAAGACTTAAGGCAGATGCAACCACACAGACCAGCAGAAAGAAGAAGAACTGACTGAGAGGTGTGTAAGAAGTGTCTTATCTATATTTTGACTAGTTGATTCTCTCAGCAGAAGACTGAGTGATATACATCACTCTTTTCTCCTCACAACCAAGGATTTAATTACTCTCAGTAAAATATTCCAATTAGCCTCAAACTAGCACAAAGGGTGGGAAAAAATCCTACAATCCAAGAGCTTAAATCTCTCCTAGGCAAATCCAGGACAAGAGTATAAGTTCTCATTTCTAATCACACTGCATGTGCTTTGACATCAGTCATCAGAGGAGTAAACCACAAACTCACTGAATCATATAATCACAGAATGGCAGAGGTTGGAAGAGGCCTCTGGAGATCATCTAAACCCCCTGCTAATGCAGATATGCCTAGAGTAAGTTGCACAGAAACACATCCAGGAAGGCTTTGAAAGCCTCCAGAAAAGGAGACTCCACAGTCTCCAAAATTATGTTCCAGTACTCAAGAACACTCAAGATAAAGAAGCTTTTTTCCTAAAGTTCAAATTAAACCTCCCTGTTATAGTAAGTTATTTTGCTCAAAATAAAAATGCATTCAACATGGCAGGATCTTCTGGGAGAGACCATTTTTTAAATTGGGCAAAATGCTGTAAGTAAAAAGGGATCAAGTCTCTTCTGCATTGATGAGAGCAGACACTTCTCTTGTTCATAGACCAATGTCACTGTCATGCACAAAATTGTGGCATGTAGGACTATGGTCAGGAAGGAGATGGTCCTATTACAAAATAATGAAGTTAAATCACTGCTGGAACAATAAGGGGTACAAAATAAGCTTGAGATTGTGCAATAGTTTTGCTGTCTGAGAAGTCTTAAACCTGTGAGCTGAAATTTGGTGACCATATCAAAGAGAAGCAATATATAAGGCAAATAAACAAACACGATGGTTGCTGGGAGGAGTAGTCTGCAGATTAAAGATTTCATGTTGCTGGAAAGCTTTCTTTTATTCTTTCTTTCTCAGAGAATGAGACACAGGTGAGTTACTACTAGCTCTATTTAGGCAGTCGCAATCAATATGATGCAATATTTTTTTGATTGCTAGACAAAAATGTGACAATTAAACTTTAATTCAGAATCTTGGAGCAAATGTTTTACAAATTGCTAAATCACAGTAGGAGCTAAGCGTTCACTTTCCTCTTCTCTGCTATTACCTATATTGCATGTAGAACACAAATTAATTTGGCATTGATATGTACATAGACTCATAGAATTATAGAACTGTTCGTGTTAAAAGGAACCTTAAAGATCACTTAATTCTAATGCCCCTGCCATAGGCAGGGACATCTTACACTAGACCAGGTTGCTCAAAGCCCCAGATAAACCTCGACTTGAACACCTACAGGAATGGAACATCTGCAGCTTCTCTGGGCAATCTGTTCCAATGTCTCACCAATGTTACAGTAAACAATTTCTTCATAATCTCTAATCTAATTCTACCCTCTTTCGCTTTTAAAGCTTTACTTGCCATCCTGTCACTACACTCCCTTATAAATTTTTCCCTCCTCATTTTTCCTGTAGGTCTCCTTTAAGTACTGCAAGTCTGATTTAAGGTCACACCAAAGCCTTCTCTTCTCCAGGCTGAACAACTCACTCAGCCTGTCCCCACAGGGGAAGTGTTCCAGTCTCCTGGTCATCTTCAGGGCACTTATTTGGATCCACTAGAGAAGATTCATGTTTTTCATATGTTAAGGACCCCATACCTAAAACACTGCTCTAGTTGGGCTTCACCTTGACCTGCTGGCCACTCTTCTTTTGATGCAGTCCAGGATGTGACTGGCTTTCTAGGCTGCAAGTGCCCACTACCACTCACAAATTATTCTCCATAGAGCTGCTTTCAATACAGTCATCTCCCAGCCCATATTTGTTCTTGGAACTGCCTTAATTGAAGTGGAGGATCTTGCTCCTGGCCTTGTTGAGCTTTATGGGGTTCTCATGGGCCCATCACTCAAACCCATTAAGTTGCCTCTGAGTGGCATCCCTTTCCTCTCATGTACTGACAGAACCACACAGATTGGTATCATTGGTAACCCTGCAGAGGGTGCACTTAATCCCACTGTAGGTGTCACTGACAAAGATGTTTATCTACCAGAGACATATATGTCTACCAAAGGATGTTCTGTCTTGTTTTTCTTGTATTTCACCAGGATCTCAATTATTTTAATGTACATTCTTAATTTTTAACAAATCAAAAAGAATGATCTACAACAACTAAACACAGAACAAAATAATTTAACTTGGCAATTTCATCACCTATACTGCACAATTCAGCTGTGTCTACTTTGTATTTGTACCCCCTGGAACTCTCCCATAAGAAGAATTAAAATATGTCTGTGACATTGTGCATGTCATAGAAACATTATAGTGCCTAATAGTGAAATTTAATTATACTATAAAGTAATTCTACTTGAAACTTTTCCTCCCTTTTAGCATCCTAACATGCTGTTGGTATTTATTCTCTTCATAGCAAGGCATATATACAGAAATAATGGTAGTCATAACTGATAATGATGCCAGTACAAAATCAAACATGACTCCTTGCAAACTCAGTCAGAAGTCTGCACTTGAATTTGTGGGAATGTTTCTGTGGGAAGCTGATAGGAGCTTCTCACAAGATACATATCCAAGGACAGATTTTAGTCCCAGTATCTGTAGCTGTTTGGTTTTCACTATCAAAATACTAATTAGAAATCATGACTTTTGTTTCAGCCAAACTTAAAGCTGCTCAACACTTCTCATTTTGGGGTGTTGTTTTCATACTAATTTATTTTAAAGCTCACAGGCTTTTGTTGCTCAGTGTGGAAATTTCCAAGCTGCTTCTGTGTCCTTTTGACTAATTTTGGAAGTTTTTTGTTTTGTTTTGTTTTTTCTAAAGGCTGGATAAGATTTTCTTACCTTTGGGTTCAGAAGCTCTAACTTTTGTTTGCCCTTCCTAAAATATTTGATGAAGTGGTAATAGTAGCGGATGGTATAGAATGAGATAAAAGAGACACCTTTGTGTCATAGACACTTCCATGTCCATAACCACACATATTTTAATGTCTGCAAAATCTATTTTACATACCCAGTGAGCAGTTTCTAAAGGGAGACATCACATCTTCACAGCTCTTTAAGTTAACACAAAACAGTTCTGTGTCCTCATAGACTAAAATGGTCTACAGTGAACTAAGGAAGTTTCTAAGATCATTGAACTAAATTTCTACCTGACTTTGAGTCTCAAACATGTCTGTGCTGTAACTTTGATAACTCCTTATCTATGCTTTGACTGTCATGTTTTGATAAAATGTTAGTGCTGCAGTGTCATTACTGCTCTGTGGCAAGCAATCATATGTTGAAGGAGAGAGTGAAATAGCACTATCATGAGCTGCTCTCTTAGAATCTGGTTCAAATTTGTATACAAAGCCTCTATGATACCCTGCTGCTCTGACTGATACCGTAATGTTTTACAGTACAATTTCATCTACAAATGTTGCCAGAGGACAATATTCTGCTACACTGAGTGATGCATTTCTCTGGAAATAACTTTCTGATTTTAGTGGGGCTGGATGCTGCAAAACATGTCATTCAACATGAATAAAGGTGTCAAAATATGGCCCGGAGTTGTTATCCATATAACCTAAACATCAGTGAAGTAATGAGATACCCAGATTAATGGCTAGTGCCTGGGATGACATTCTTATTGTAACCCATGCTGTCTGAAGGTTAATAATAATATGTGCATAGTATGTCATCAGACTCTGAAGTACAATCACAGTAGTATGAAATTTTGTACAATATATCCATGTTCATTCTCATTTATTCCCCTTGTGGATGTAAGTCTGTTCCTTAAAATATTGTTTAATATGGTTTTAGAGATTTAATAGCAGTCTTTTGACCAAGAGAGGACAAACACTACTTTGCTCTCCAAGTTGTTGTCTGTGGCATGCTTGTTTGAGATTCCATTTTCGTTTTAATCTTACATTATGAAATACCTTCTCAATTATCTTTCAAGCCATCAATCAGATTTTCCCAGTTAGTGGGAGGTCTTAAAAATAACACATTCTTTAAAGTATTTTGCCTCACCTTGAATATAAAAAAAACATTACATCAATCTGGATTTTCATTTTATTCTCTATTGTATCATTTTCCATATCAGCTGAATTGCTAAGTGAAGTCTAACTCACATGTGCAGAACATATGGGCCTAAAATAAGAATTATAAAATCACAGACTTGTAGAATGATTTACATTGGAAGGAACCTTTAAATGGCATCTTTTTCAAACCCCCTGCAGTGAGCAAGGACAACCTTCACTGGATCAGGCAGTTCAGAGCCCTGTCCTTGAATGTTCCCAGGGATAAAACTTCTACCACTTTTCTGGGCAACCTGTTCCAGTGTTTCACCGCTCTTATTGTAAAAGCTTTCTTCCTCATATTTAGTCTAAATCTAGCCTCTTTTAGTTTAAATCCATTACACGTTGTCAAGACAGTCTCCACCTTTCTTATTGTCCGTCTTTAAAAGTACTGAAAGGTCACAATAAGGTCTTCTTGGAGCCTACTCAAAGTTGAACCACTCAAATTCTCTCAGCCCTTCTTCACAGGAATGTATTTTACTGATTTTGTAAAGTACTCCAGACTATGAAGTTCCACTCGTGGCATGTTTATGAATATTTTAATAGAAGAGGGAATTAAATTAGTTGTCATTCCTTTGCTAGTTCAGAGCCTTTCATCATTGCTTATATAGCAAAATTTCCATGCTTGCACCACTACATAATTCAACACAAACAAGCCTGTTAGAAATGACAGCTGTGTCCATAGTTCAGCAGTCTGGACTTCTCATTGCATTTCCAGTGAGTGCATACAAATAAAAAGCCAGAGCAATATGAAGCAAAATTTTGTGTTTATAAATCCAGATTAGGTTCAAAATTGTCTTATAAGTGGACAGAAACAACAAGACTTCCAATTAAGTGTGAGATCCATAACAACTCAAACAGTACAAATGTTCAGAAGAAGAATGTGCTTTTGAAATGTTCTGTTTGTCTCAGAGCTGTCATCTATACAAGAGTGGGATATAAAACCAGGTAATTCAGGAAATATATTTTTAATTTTGTGTGCAAAGTTAGTTTTTGAGGAAGATGACTGGGTTTTAGAATAGTAAGACAAGAAGTAGTCGTATCATCTCTGTCCTATAATTATGTGTGTTGGTTTGAGCTAATTGGAGAATTTGAGTGTGAAATTAGACTATTGACTGAGAGAGAGTTAAACCTACAGTGTCATTTCACCGAGTTTCACTGAGACAGAGAAAAAAAGTTGTTTTGAGAAATGTTCCGAAAACATCCAGATAAGCCAGTCTGCTTGCAGAGGGCCAGTCTGCTCTGGGTCCATGCTGGCTTTGGCAGCTTTCTTTCCTTTGTCTCTATGCCTTTGAACTAACTCAGAGTAAAATCACTAAAATGACTAATTTCTTCTCCTATCATTAATCTCCCTGATCTTCAGCTTATCTGCAGCATCATCAAGTGGTGAGATAAAGCTGGGGGAAGGGGGGAAAGGTGGTAGGGGGGGTTGGTTTCCCTCTCTTGGGGATTTTGGTCTCCAGGAGGGGTGTGGTGTCTGTATTTCTTTTTTACTGTATTTTTCTGTAAATATCTGTTATATCTTGTAAATATTTGCTTGTATATTTGCATTGCTGTAAATATGAAGCTTCATTTACTAACTTCCAGTGTGTTTTTCTGAGTTTTAGCCGGGGTTTTAAAAGGTGGGGGGGGCAGGTCACTGCAAACTCACTACATTATGTCAAGATAAATTTATCTGAGTGCAATTCCTGACCTTCTTTAGCCAGAAGTAGATTAAGTTCATAGCTTTGACCTTCCTGTAGCCATCAGAGTGAGGCAGAGAAAAAAAATCCAGCATTCAGAGAACTAGACAATACAGGGAAATTAAGAAAACTATGATCTTAATAATGAATAAGAATGTTTATTTGATAGGAAAGTAATATACGTTTGACCTTTGTGATATTTAAGGAGGCAAGTCTTCCATTTTCTAAATGGAAGCCTGTGCTACTAACATCCAAAAATTTGAGAATGACATCATGTCCTCTGGCAGCAGTTTCCATGGAAGTGCCCATCACTGCTGTGATTGCAAAGGCAATTTGCCTAGTAGAACAGGCTTCTCTAAGCATAGAAAATGGTCTTAAGGCATGAAATCATTGCCATTAGCTCAGGCATGATGGCTGTGCTATTGGGTACATACATTACTAGAACTTGAACAGCTTTGAAAGTAAAAGTTTAAATCCAAGGAGATGTTGCAGATTGAAACAGATATTTGGAGATTTATGATTTAGATTTTAGCTTGTAAATGTCCTTCTTATATTGCACTTGAGAACATCCAGCCCAGTGCATGTCATAAAAGCAAATATATTTTTATAAAATTGTGAAGAAATTAAGAGAAAAAAAAATTATTTAAACTTGGAAGAAATGCAAACTTTGGCACCTTTTCTTCTGCCCTAACTTCATCATAGGAATGTGGCTTGTGTAAATACATTGTCATGTGTTCTTTACACTGGCTTCAATTTGGGGTAGCTGTACTCAAGAAAGAAATTGTCACCTTTCTTTGAATGTGTCAAAATATGCACAGAAATGCACCAAGGCATATTTTAATAAGTATTTAGTTTATATATATGTATATATGTGTGCTTTACTATACTTATATGTACATGTGCATATGTACTGACACACAATTAAAACCGAAATACAGTAAGTAAATTTGTCTATCTAGTAAATGGATGTGTTTGCAACAGAATTGCAAGCCTCCCAGATAAATGTGTCCTACATAATTACAAAGTATAAGCAATGCCATAAAGAGGAGTTTAATTCCCACTAAGATGTCTTTGAAATGAGATGTGAGTGCAATTTGTTGAATGTTTTTGATGTTGACAATAAACAATTGAAATTGCTGTTCAACTGAACATCACAGTAGAAAAGAAAAAAATGCTTTCAGGTTGTAGATTTCAGCTGCTTTTGATATGATCTCTAAAGCCTGAGGTATATTGACAACTCAATACTCTTTACTTGGTGGGGAAAGTAACTCAAGGCAGTCCTTACTGACTTTTGCTTTGACACATTAGTCATAGTAGTCACAGAAGGGAATATTTGGGGAATCTGGGATTAAATATGGTGACTAGTTCAGCTAGCTGGGATCATTGACTTGTTAGGGTATATTGCACCTTTTGGGTTTGGACTTTGTTATGTTTTGTTTTATTTATTTGTTTTGTGTTTTGTTGTTTGTTGTTTTTTTTTATTGATTGACAAGATAGACTATTTCATACACATGAGATACAGAATAAGCTTTTGATGTGCAGAATGTCATCATGAAGTTCTGAAGTCTTGTTTTGAAAGTAATAATTTAGCTTTTCCTTGACTAGCAGTCTGTGAGGGATTATAGAAAAAAATCATTATAAGGTTGCTCATCAGCCAGGGCACTTTTTGCCCTTTCTCTTTGATTTAGACTTACACTGTCAAACAAATCAAAGCTAACACTTGGGAGCTGTGTATTACTGTGATGGATCTCTGGAGAGAAAAATGAAGTTTGGAAAAAAAAAAAAAAAAGAAGATGAGAAACATGAAGGACCAAAAAAAGTTTCAGCAAGCGCTGACTCTGCTGTCAGTCAAATGAAAGAGAAGGGACAATTTGATCTATTGCAAGCTTATAGCTAAAGATGAAGAAATAGAAGTTCTTCCTGACAGAAACAAGCAAACACACATAATTTTGATTTGTACAATTTTTTGGGTTTTATTATTCTTTTTTAAACAACAGCTTTCTTCCTGCTCTAGTGATATGCCAATGCACCAGCATAGCTTCTTGATCGCATGTATAGCATACATTCCATGACAACAAATTATGTCCTGACTAAGAAATACTAAGGAGTGAGAAGAAAGTAAGGATATTTTACATTTTTTTCAAAGACATTCAGGATACAGTTAAGGAGATCAATATGGGTGACAGACATATAGAAGTTATTAAAATAGAGTGTAGACAGAAAGCAATATTTTCTTCAATATACCTAAATAACTTCTACAAGGTCAAAAACTTATAATTAAATTTTCATCCAAAACCAATAAAAAACTAAAAGTGATGCTTAAAAAAGATATCTCAGACTTTACTTTGCATTAGCAGAGTTGTGATGTTACAGCATGCCCAATTGGTGGAAGCATCTCAATTTAATTTTTAGCAGGCTGCCTTCTGGAAATCTGTATTTCAGTGAGAGAAATAATTTAAAAGTGTAGCAGAGAAAAGTGTTGAATTAATCTATGAACTTTTGTCCTTGATTTTCTGGCCTTAGAATATTATTTGACACTGCATATGGGTGCATACCTGCAGACTGAAGTCTGTTGCATCTAACTTTCACTCCCAGCTTGCAGCTATGATGAGCTTAGACTTGAATACTATTCTAACTATACATATAGCTTAACCAGATCTTTATATGTGTAGACCCTATATGCAGAAATAACACTATGACATCTTTGCAAAAGTGCATGCAAATTTTTAATACATTTTTTTCTCTACTTGAGCATGTGTCTCTTCAAAAGCAGAACACAAGCTTTGAAGTGAAAAGTAGTGTTCTCTATGTATCCAGTGATAAGATGCAAAAAATCTAGCATCTTGTGTATATGTGGGAGAAAGAAACCTCCATGTGCTTTTAGATAAGATTACAGTAATTACAGCTGGTTTAATGAAATCCTAGATTTGTATTCATTGCAATGGTCCCCCATAACTGCTTAGAGCAATAAGTGCCTTTTTTTAAACCTATGAACAAAATCTGAGTGCTGGATGCACCTCTGCTGACTGAAGCAAGATTAAAACTGATTGCACTGATACGGCCTGTTGCACTTTCAGGGTTTGTTCGTTATTTCTAACATTCCTGGAAAATAATATATGCTCAAAACAATGTGCCTGGAGATAAAGTTTTATCCTCATTTTCCTTGACCCGGCTTTTCACTCCTTTGAGTGAGACCAGGGATTTGTAAGATTACAGTACATAAATCTGCTAGATCCTCTCCCTACAAACCTAGAAAGTAGAGAAAGATAAGCCTACCAGTGTTTATAAGACCTGCATGTCTGCATTCTTGTTCCTCTTGCTCCCTCAGGAAGCCTCCCACAGCTGTAGTATCTTACCAGTAGTGAGACCTCCTGCCGTTGTACATACTCTGAGAAATTAATGAACTGAATTTTCTTGCAATTATTCTTACTGATGTTGTTGTCCATCTCAGAGCTGGATGTCTACTTATTCTTGACTAAACTTTATTTTCTTGGACATGGGAAGTGTTTTTCTCCTTGTAAACTTAAAGAGAAATACAATTTTAAGCTTTCCTTAAGAAATATCAATTTGAAACACTTTCCTACCTTCTCTTTCTCTTTTACCTTAAAGAAGTGAAGATTTCAAGAAGAAATGAAAAACTTAGATGAACGTGCTTTTTTGTCAGAGGAAAAAAGTATTAAAAATCCATTCACTTAGATCTAGTCTGTGTTCCTTACCTCCTCAGAAGCAATGTATAGCAAAAACATGGATGCATTTCCTTCAGACTTTGTAATGATTTACAAAACTGAAATAAGGTTGATAGAAAGCTTTTAGGAACATGGTTGGTATTTTCAAATGAAGCTTTTTTTTTCAATGCCTGGTGGTTTATTTACATTTTTAAAATGCAGATGAATAAATACAATTGAAGGATTTGTCTTCCATCTAAAGCCATGAAGATGTGTGTTACATATAGATGCAGCATTCTATTTGCTCCACCTATGTGCTACCAACATCTATTCTGGGAATGATGTTTATTTACACACATATGTAGTCCTATCTCTTATAATAGATTTTTGTGTGAATTGTGAGTCATTTTAAAATCTAATTTGCATGAAATACAAAACAATGCAAGCCAACAATAAATAGAGATTCAATACACACAAAAACTTCCTCTAAAATAGCAGATATTTGAGAGCATTTTATTTATCCAACATCTCTTGTATGGCTTCACCAAGAGAAAATGTATTTTTTTTCTAAAGAATTCTGCATTGATTTTAATTATATAAGATCACCATAAAACAGTTCCTTTTCAATAGACACTGACATTCCAATATTACACAACCTATTGATTTTAAATAGTTGTTTGAGTAATTACAAAGAGAAAAGAAAGTGCAACAGAGGCATGCAACACAGTCTGCTCTATGGAACAAGGTAAATCACAGCTTCCAAAATAATTTTCCCCTCTAATAGAGTCAAAAATGGTTATTATGCTTTAAGGTTGCTGCACTTTATCTAATTTATTCTTCCATTCTCTAACTGCCTAAACAGTTTTTTTCAAACATTGCACAATCCATCACATATTGCATCTATTTCCTCTGTGAGAGAAATTGTCTTGATTTGCATAACAAAATAATAAACTTTGTGCTATTGTGATAGCAGTGCTGCAACAGCCTGAGATATCCACTACTGTTTCCACCTCTGCCTTTTTTTGTCCAGTAAACTGAGATTTCATCAGCACCATCTTAATTCAGTAAACTAAGGCTGAAGCACTGGTAAGAGTATGTTACATGTTAACAATGGTATTCATATGCTGATAAGTTGACTGTACTCTTTACTTCTTGCACCACGTTCCAGTGTTTGATAAACCTCTCAGCAAAGGAGTTTCTTTTAACACGGAATCTAAACCATCCCTGGTGGAACTTGAGGCCATTTCTTCTTGTCTTATAATTTGTTATTAGAGAGGGGAGACCAACATGCACCTCACTAAAATCTCCTTTCAGGCATAGAGCAATAATGTCTCCTCCCAACCTTCTTTTATCCACATGAAACAATTGCAGCTCAGAAGACCTGTTCTCCAGACCCTTCAGCAGCTTCATTGCCCTTTTTTGAACACACTAAAGCAGCTCAGTGTCCTTCTTGAAGTGAAGGACCAAAACTGAATACAGTATTCGAGATGAGACTCACCAGAGCTAAGTTGTGGTAGTTTGACTCAGGTCCCCTTAAGAAAGCAATTGAGTTTTCCAGGTGGACCCCAGAAATTGTAAGTTTTGTTATTCAATGCCATAATCCTGCCATCACTTTATAAATGTGCAGCAAAGTCAAATCTTTCTTTTTGCTCTCTCTTCAGCTCTCTGGATGGATTCTTATCTGGGAAACTATGGAGGAGTAACTTGCCTATGGCCTCCAAGGCTGCAGTGAATTTCTTGCTGCGCAATTCAGGCCTACTTGGGCCTAACGGGAGACAATGAAAACAAGCACTGAGGTTTTCTGGTTTAGCTTGGTTGAAGGGAGGGTTTTGGGGGAGTTCTCATGTATCCTGTGTCTGTATTAGGTGTTAAGGATTCATGTATGCCATATTTTTTTCTTCCTGCAGATATATAAATAGACTTTTCTGCATTCCTCTCCAATTAATTAAGAGTGTTACTATTTTACTGTAATGTCTACACAAGTACAGAGGGCACAACCACTTCCCTACACAACCACTTCCCTACACAACCACTTCCCTACTCCTGCTGTCCTTGCTATTCCTGGTACAGGATATTGTTGGTCTTCTGGGTACATGCTGGATCTTGTTATCTTTAACAGCTAAAGACAGGTTAATTTCTTTGAAGACAAATTATTTTCTAGTAGGACTTTGGTCTTTTCTTTCTTCATAGCCTCACAACAACATTGCATTTCTCCTGACTGGCCTACCCCTTCTTCCAAAGACCAAAAAGACTCCTTTTTCCCCTGAGTTGCAACCAGATCTGTCTATTCAACCAGGCTGACCTACTTCCCTATTGACCCATCTTTAATCACATGCCTCTCTCAGTGCCTTTAAACCTTTCTTCTTGAAGAATGTCCAGGTTTCCTGGGCTCCTTGGCCCTTCGGGACTGC
Organism: Psilopogon haemacephalus; assembly: GCA_013396835.1. Lineage (NCBI taxonomy): Eukaryota > Metazoa > Chordata > Aves > Piciformes > Megalaimidae > Psilopogon > Psilopogon haemacephalus. The sequence goes on along the minus strand of VWZI01013298.1, from coordinate 555,355 downwards.
CTCCCAGGGGACTATGTTAACCAGACTCTGAAACAGGCCATCGGAATTCCAAGGTGGCAGTTCTGCTGATTCTCCTCTTTATTTCTTCAACAACTGATAATTCTACCATTTCATTATTGCTGTGCCCAAGACAGCCTCGATCTGTAAGATCATCCACAATTCCTTCTCTTTTTGCAAATGACAGGTCCAGCAGGGTGCTTTCCCTAAATTACTCCCTTACCAGCTGTGTCAGGAAGTTATCCACACTAGGAACCTCCAAGGCTGTTCCCCATCTGCTGTGTTTTATTTCTGGTAGACACTAGGTACCTTGAAGTCACCAGTGAGAACAATGGCAAGAGATCATGAAACTTCTCTCAGATGCTTATACAATATTTTATCTGACTTCATCCTGACTGCGTGCCCCTTAGTGGACTCCCACTAACCCTTGTTGACCTTCCTCTTAATTCTTAGCAACAGACTCTATAATTAATTTCTAGACATCCATAATACTCCCTAATATACAGGGCCACCCCCACCACTGCTACTTCTAGAAAATTTGTAGCCACTGATTGTGGCACTTCAGTCACATGAGACATCACACCAGGTTTCTGTGATCACAAAATCACAGAATTCAAAAATGGTGGGAGTTGGAAGGGATCTCCAGAGATCATCTAGTCCAACTCCCCTGCTAAAGCAGATTCATCCAGAGCAGGTTGCACAGGAATGTGTCCAAGGAGGTTTTAAAAGCCTCCATGGAAGAATGTTCCCAAACCTCTCTGAGCCTGTTCCAGTGCCTTGGCACCTTCACAGGAAAGAATATTTTCCTTATGTTTAAGTGAAATATCCTGCATTCTAGTTTGTGTCTGTTGCCCCTTGTTCTGCCACTGGGCACTACTGAAAAGATCCTGGCCCATCCCCTTGTCATCCACCCCTTAGACACTGATAAGCATTGATAAGATCCCCTCTTGGTCTTCTCTTTTACAGGTTGAAAAGCCTCCTGCATATCTCTCATCCTCTCCTAACAATATCACTGTTCCAGTTCCCTCAAGAGCTTCATGGCCCTCTGTTGGACTCTGTGATGGCAAATATGTCATAGTTTTAGTGATGCACAATGGCTTCCCGCTTCTAGTGTTTGCTGTTTGTGCTGCATCCATTAATATAAACATACTTCAGTTGAGCTAATGGTCTCATCAGCTTTTTGCAGAGAAGTCCTAATTCCAACCTGACTGTTTCTTATTGTGAATTGTACTTCCTAAGATAGCTGTCTCTGTCTCCCTACCCAGAACTCTCCTTTGTACACTGTTCACCAGCCAGATATGCTTCCTTTTTTACTTCTATTTTTTTCTGCTAAGACTTCCAGGCTCCAAAACTTCAGTACCTTCTTAGGAACATCAAGTAACTTGGCAGGCTAATTGCTTTTCTGCTAGAAGAAGTTATCAAGTGAATACACTATTTTCTATAGTAATTACAGAATGACCCTAGGGCAGAATGTGTACAACAATAAATCTCAGCAAGAAGGCAGATCCCTACTACTGTAAATGGGTAAAACTCCTCCAGTGTCAATGGGGTCATATCTATTTCTGTGGTCAGATAATTTGGCTCGCATTAGTTGGCCATTGGTGGATACTTCACTTGTCTTTTTAGGAAGTATTCTTGTATGAACTCCACCTGTCATTGCAGGAAGGCAATTACACCTTCCTTACCTCCAAGGTTATAATGACCAGTACTCTCTTAGAACCAATTGCAACAAATGTAATTCAAATCATTATCTCCCTTGCCAATATGTGAATCCGTCTACTCACTTTAAGCTTGAAAATATTTCAAACTGCTGCTTGATAAATTCCCCAAATGTGAGAACATTTAGCTATCCTTCCTCAGTCAATAAGAAATATATGCTCCTTTTATTGTCTCCATTAAAAAGCCCAGGTGCAATTACATTAGAGAAAATTTAATTCTCTTTTTCACATACTCAGTTAAGGATTAAATTTCTCTTCATTTGTTGCTATTAGGACAAGGACTTCAATGCTACAAGTGATGTATCACTTTGTTGCTCGTTCAGACTTGACAGCTTGTACCAGTGTGAAGCAATCACCATTAGTGGTCATGTGAGGTCATGAACACACAAGGATTTAAAGAAAAAAAAAAAAAGCATTCTACCCTAATAAAATTAATAATTTATACATTGCATAGTGAACCATAAATAATTGTAGAAAATTTTCTGAAATCTCAGCAGTCCTATGAGCTTCTAATCTTGCCTTTCTGATTCCTTTCCCTTCTCCCATTGTCCAATTGAAATAACATTTGGTTTTTTTTCTTTATTTGGTTGGTTGGTTTTTGTTTGGTTTGGGTTTTTTTTGTGTTGTTTGGTTTTTTTTTTCCTTAGGAAGATTTTAGAGGAAAGGGTTTTAAATAACTAGTCATGAGATCAGGGCAGCTCATGTATTGAAGACAAACAGGAACTTTTCTTTTATCAAGCAAGGTCTCAATTCTCTCTTACACATTACCTAGTATGTTGCATATCTTGTTTTAAGATGTTCATTTAATCATTTAATTAATAGATTCATTTTGTTCCTTGTTGTTATTTTGTCTACAGTAAAAACAATGCTGTGTTTTATGATGGCTGCCATTAAGTCTCTCAGTGTGTGGTGGTTTAGCAGTTAGCTGCCCTCCCCCACACTTGGAAATAACCCAGGCTAGGACTCAGTCAGCTGGAATTTAAGGAATGAAGCTTTATATTTACAGCTATGTACAATATACAAGCAGATATTTACAATGTATAACAGATATTTACAGATATATACAGTGAAAAGGTAATACAGAAACACCACAGCCCTCCCAGAGATCCCAGAGATCAAAATCCCTAAGAAGGGTCATCATCTGTGCTTTCCTCTCTCAGCATATAGTCTAATTTCTCATTCAAATCCTCCAATTATTTCAAACCAGCACACAGTGCCCTGAGAGAAAACAGCAACTGCAAGTGGTAAGCTAGTGTCAGAGCAGAGATGACTATGGCAAGGGACTTGATTCATAATCCCATCATCAAAGTAAAGAATGAGGGTCACAGCAATAAAGGCGATTGCTAGTGTCCAGATGCCTAAATTGTGGAACAAAATCTGCAGCCCATCAAAACTAGCGTTAATCATGAAACTGCAAAAAGGTTTTCTTGTCTGGACTGGTCTTATTTTTTAAAATCCTAGAAAAAAAAACATTGCCCAGATAGATAAATTATGACAGAGCTTGAAGCATATGTCATGGTAAATAATCAACGAATCTCTCTCTATATATCTGTCTAATTTATCTCCAAAAAGCACTGAAGTGTTTGAAAATTGTGTAAGCAGGAACAGAAGATCTGTTTTGTGCGCTTCTAGACTTGAAAACAACCATATCAACTCTTTGCAAAAACAGAAGCCAAGGTCTTTAGAGGAAATAAATCTCTTTTGGCTGAGAGAGGTGACTGGCAATACTATTACATTTTTTTGGCAAGCATTTTCACAACGTTTGTAATGCAGCTAAGGTAAATCCTAGTAATTACCATCAGGGCCATGACAGTACACCAAGACTGAAGCAATAGGTAAATGAATCTTGGCTATGTGTATTAAAAGAAATATTAAAACTCAACCTGTACCTGTGTTCAGACTCATGTTCTTTCAAATTCTTGATTCTATAGTACAACTTCCACTGTTTAAATAAAAGTTCAAACTTTATGTTGAAGCAAAGAAAATAAGATTTTGGTGATTCTCACTCTACTTCAATATTGAAAAAAATGTGAAGTTGTTTGCAATTATCAAGGTTCATTTTGGAAAACATTGCTTCTGATTACACTTGTAGTCAGCTGTCTACATTTCTGCTTCTCTAATCACAGTCAAAAAATAAGCCTGTCAGGTTCATTCCTTAATATTCAAACTTCTCTTTTCTCTGTGTCAAGTCATGTTAGTTAGTTTTAGCTGCATCATATGTGATCTGGTTTGAATATATGACTTCAAGTATACTAGGGTTTTGTCTATTTTTGTGGTTAATCTGGATTTTTGTTTTTAGGGGACTGAATTACTGTATGCTTCATTGTGGTATGTTTTGTTATTTCAAGGGTTTCTGTGTAATTTCAGATACTCCAGTGAATATTTCCTTCAAAGAAATATGATGTTTACTTGGAAAGAATGAAGACAGAGTTAGCTACCTAGAAAACAAGTGCTAATCTGCCATGACTTTGACTGGACCTGTTTATTAGTTTATGCTTCAATTTCTGTTAGTACTTCTAGATAAATTCACAGTGAAAACACTACACTGATTATCAGAAACAACAGGGTATTGAGGAACCCAGCTATNAAAAAAAAAAAAGTACAAAGAAAAGTGAATTGAGAAGAAGAGATTTTGCAGATTACCCAGACAGTCCAATCCACACGGGATGAAATTCAGGTGAGAACACATTGTAGCTTTCCATGAGAATGGCCAGTTTCTTCACTTGAAAAGATGAGATCCCAGCTGCCTGTACATGTGAAGTTAAAACTTGAGGAATTGTTTGATTGCCAAGACCAAAGTTTACAGCAGCAAAACCAAGCCTGAAAAGGTCCTCACCAGAAATCCTGATAAGCCATCTTAGGAGTTTTCATCATTGCTATGTTTCCATAGCAGTAGTGTTTATAACAACTTGATCAAATATAAAAACTAGATCAACATCTACTCAACATGCACAGATTAATTGTTCATTATTCTGAGATCACCTTTTAATCTTTAAGTACTTTGCAGTCCTGGATATTCTGTAATCACAATGTGTTGAAAGACAGACAGCAGAGTACTTACTATTTTAATTTTGATTTGCTGAATTAATTCAATGGTAGAATTTTCCCTCTATGGTATAAATACATAAATATTAAAACATATATCATGTTGAAGGAAGGAAAGCTTTCAGTCTTGCTAAAAATCTTCAGAGTTTTCAAGCAGATTAGTAGTTGCAGACAGAACAAGGGGGAATGGCTTCAAACTGAGACTGGGTAGGTTTAGATTGGATATTAGGAAAAAGCTTTTCATGGAGAGAGTGATCAGGAACTGGAATGAGCTGCTCAGGGAGGTGGTTGCATCACCCATCCTGGATGTGTTTATGGGTCGTTTGGATATGGTTTAAGGTGAATCTTGTGCAGTAGGGTTATAGGTTGGACTTGGTGATCCTGAGGGTCTTTTCCAACCTGGATGTTTCTGTGATTATTTTTCTCCAGGGCATTGTGATTTTGCTTCAGGACAACAATAAGTCATTTAATCTTCATAAACTAAGTAACTAACTAAATAAATCTAAATAGTTGCTTTCTATTTATATTAAACTCCTAAAAGGTCTTCCACATTCAGTTTTCATTCCTGCCCTTTACCTGGAAAATTCAGATTGATCCTAAAAGCTGCATATTTCCAGAGTGGTATCACTCTTTGTAAATTATCCTTTTCCACCAAAACATCCATGTTGAGAGAAGTGAGATTACAGGAACTTTGCCATTTTTAGAAAAAAAAACAACAACAACAAAAAAAAAAAACAACAACCAAACCAAACCAACCAACCAACAAAAAAAACCCTGAAAACAAACAAACAAAAAAAAAAAAGCCAACCAACCAAAACCCAACCAACCAACCAAAACAAGCACCATCAAAAATAAGATTATATTCAGACACTGTGGTTAAAAATATGTATATATCACCCTATGATAAATGGCTCTGTATGAATATTTACATTTTTGTTTCCACGATTTCCATACTTCTGTATCCATATTTTTTTGTTTCCATACTTGCCATATTTCTGTGTCTGTAGGTTTTTTTGCAAGTCTTCATTTGCACATTTCTTTCTCTTAATTTGTATTTTTTTCTAATATTCTTCCTGTTTTGTGTGGTTGGACTTAATTTTCAGCAGAGGCTTTAGGAAAAGCTCCTTCAAATACCAGATAACTGGCCTCATCCAGTTCTTATGTGTAAGATGATGTACATGAAGCAGTTATCACTGCTTCATTATTGATTAGCTTAACTGCTTCTGAGAAAGTGGACTTGTGATATATCAGGAGAATATATCTGTATTCTAGTGGTCTCCCTAGATACCTAGAAGCAATTTATACTTTTCCACCTTATACCAAGAAAGAATTCTGAGCCAGTAAGTGAAGACTGTTCAGAGTAGGAGGCATTACAGTCAATACCACTTCACAAATGTTACACATGTAGTGAAAATTCAGAAATAGAATGCAAGTTTTGGGTAACTATAGTAGATTTTTTTTTTTTTTCAGGTAGTATGCAATTTGTGATATCTCATTAATCGACATCTTCTTAGATGAGAAAGCAATTTGAATTAATCCACTTATCTACATTCTATAATTGTAGATATAAGCAAAAGTGAATTTCAAGAGAAATTACTACCTTGTATATGTCCTTAAATTTATGTGGTGGGTTAGGAACTTCCCCACCACCACTACTAAAATTTACCAGACCAGCTCATATGGCTTGAAAGCAAAATTTACTATATATTTACATATATACACAATATATTTACAAGTATTCGCAATTATATACAAAGTAGAAATAATACAGAAATCCAAATTCCCTCTCAGACAAAAAAACTGCCCAGAAGGGGCTCAAAGCCTCTCTCTCTCTGTCTCTCTGTCTCTCTCTCTTTTCCTGTCACAGAAACCAAGAAAACCAGCAAAACCTACTTGTTATCTGGTTAGCCAAGGTTAGTGGAAGATATTGGAGTGGAGCAAAGGAGACGTGAAGAGAAGAAGCAACCCAGAGCGAAGAGGGTAAAATTATTTACATTTTGTCTTCTTATCCCTCTCGGCAAATCAACGAATTATATAGATTTTATAATTATTTTCTTTTTACAACCAATAATCTAATTTCTCTCATTAGAATTATTAATATCCCAATTAGCCTCGAACCAGTAAAATTAATGAGACATTGTGTGTATAAGAAAGGAAAGTATTCAACCAGTAGTAGCAAATATTTTTTTGGTACACTAGCAATTAATTAATTGTTTCATAGATTTTCAAGTGTCTGATGTATAGATTATTTTTTAAATTTCCTTAAATTTTCTCTATAGTGAAGAATGATTGGTTAATAAAGAGCTGTATCTCCATCATGATAGCTGAAGCATATGCTCTAAAAACCTCAGAAACACAGTGATTTAATTTTTGCTTCTAAATAGTCAAATGACAGATCCTTCTATTTTACATAATGTATCTCAATGCAGATTTCTTCAAGGTAGTCTTGAATGTGTGGTGTATCATCTCAACGAGAATAACCAAAGAGAACTTACTACTTTGTCTGAAGATTTATTTTAAAATATGTTTTTTTGTTGATATGTTTGTTTTCTAAGAACCAGGAGTAGCATCTGCAGCCAGCATAAAGATGAGGAATCTGAACTCATCTACCAAATCTGATAATTTACATAGATACATATGATTCATAGAATGGTTTCTTTTGGAAGGAACATTGAAAATCATTCATTTCCAACTTCCCTGCCATGGGCAGGCACACCTTCCACTAAACCATCCAATCTGGCCTTGAATACATACATGGAGGTAGTATCCACTGTTATCCTGGGAAACTTGTTCCAGCATCTCACCACACTAACTCTAAAGAATTTCTTTCTAATATCTAGTCTAAATCTACCCTTCTCAAGCTTCGGTCCATTCCTTCTCTTCCTATCGCAAAAGGCCTTTGTAAATAGTTTCTTCCCCTCTTTCTCGTAGGTCCCTTTTAAGTACTGGAAGGCCACTATAAGGTCTCCCTGAAGCCTTTCTCCATGCTGAACAGCCCCAACTACTGCAGCCTGTCCTCACAGGACATGTGCCCAGACCTCTGATTATCTTCACAGCCCTCCTCTGGACCCCCTTCAGCAGTTCAATGTCCCTCTTAAGATGGGAGCACCAAAACTAGACTCAATACTCCAGCTGAGGTCTCACAAGAGCAGAGCAGAGGGGAAAGATCATCTCCCTCATTCTGCTGGTCACACTTCTCTTGATGCAGCCCAGGATGCAGTTGGCCTTCTGGGTTGCAAGTGCACATCGCCAGCTCATGTTGAGACACACCAAAATCCTTCTCCTTGAGACTACTCTCCAGTCACTCCTCTCCCAGCCTGCATTTGTGCTTGGGATTGCCCTGACCCAGGTGTAGGACCTTGTGCTTGGCCTTGTTGAACTTCATGAGACTGGCTTGGGCCCACCTCTCTATTCTGTTCAAGTACATCTGGATGGCATCTTTTTCTTCCAACATGTCAACCAAACCACACAGCTTGGTGTCATCTGCAAACTTGCTGAGGGCATGCTCAATCTCACTGTCCATTTCCCTGGCAAAAATGTGAAAGTGCACTGGTGCCAGCACAGACCTCTGAGGGATTCCACCTGTCATTAGTTTCCATGTGGACTTTGAGCCATTGAGCGCAACTCTCTGAGTGTGGTCATTGTGTCTTATCCAGTGAGTTATTCACCCAAGTGCATGCTTTTCCAATTTGGTGACTAAGACGCCACGTGGGACAATGTCAAATATTTTACACAAGTCCAGGTAGATGACAAGATGACATCAGTTGCTCTTCCCTTGTCCACTAATGCTGTGACTCCATCAGAGAAAGCCACCAAGTTCATCAGCCATGATTTGCCCTTGGTAAAGCCATGGTTACCACCAATCTCCTTTTAATTTTCTGTATGCCTTAGCAAAGTCCTTAGGAAGATCTGCTCCTTGAGACTGGTTTACCTAAAGTTTCCAGGTCTTCCTTTTTATCCTTTTTGGAGATGCAAGTTATGATTCCCCTTTTCAGTTAGCAGGGTCCTCATGAAATTGCCATGACTTTTCAAAGATAATGGACAATTGTTTGACAACTTCATTTGCCAGTTTCCTCAAGGTCTATGAGTAGATCTTATTAGGCTCCAAAGACTTGTGCACCTTCAGGTTCTTTAGCTGGTCCCAAACCTGATCTTTGTCAATAGTGGGCAGATCTTTCTTTTCACACTTCCTACCTTTATTTTTCGGAGCTTGGGCAGTGCAGCTAGAGCCACTGATGGTGAACTCTGAGGCATAGTAGACACTGAGCACTTCAGCCTTCTCCATATCCTTTGTGACCAAGTCTCTTTTTTTTCTTTTGGAGAGGCCTCACAATTTCCTTGGCCTTCTTTTTGTTGATGAAGAAGAAATTATTTTTCCTTTTTATGTCCCAAGCCAAGTTTAATTCTTCCCTAGGTGGCCAAGAAAGCCAATGGCATTCTGGCCTGTATCAGGAATAGTGTAGAGAAGTGATTCTTCCCCTGTATTGAGCACTGGTTAGGCCACACCTTGAGTACTGTGTCCAGGTCTATGCCTCTCAGTTTAAGATATATGTTGAGATAATCAAATTTATCCAGAGAAAGGAAACAAGGCTGGTGAGGGGGCCAGAGCACAACTCTGCAAAGAGAGGCTGGAAAAGCTGGGGTTGGTTAACCTGGAGAAGAGGATGCTCAGAGGTGACCTTATTGCTCTCTACAACTACCTGAAAGGAGGTTGTAACCAGGTGGATGTTGGTCTCTTCTCCCAGGCAAGCAGTGACAGAACAAGAGGACAGACTCTCAAGCTGTGCCAGGGGAGATTTAAGCTGGATGTTAGGAGGAAGTACTTCACAGTGTGATTGCCCATTGGAACAAGCTGCCCAGGTAGGTGGTGGTGGAGTCTCCGTCCCTGGAGGTGTTTAAAAAGAGACTGGATATGACATTTGGTGTCTTGGTTTAGTTGATTACATGGTGTTAGGTAATAGGTTGGACTTGATCTCAAAGGTCTTTTCCAACCTGATAGATTTTGTGATTCTGTAATTCTCTCTGCACTCCTGCTTTCCTAACCTGATCCCTGGCTGCTCAGATACCTTCTTCATAATCCTCTCATGTGGCTCATTCTTTCTTCTGTTGCTTATAGACATTTTTTTCCAGATAAGTCCAGAGGCACCTTTTTCATCTATACTGGCCTCCTGCTACTCTTGCCTGCCTTCTTCCTTTTTGAGATGTAATGCTCCTGCTCTTGGAAGAGGTGGTCCTTGAATATTGACCAGCTTTCTCAGGCCCTGAAGATTTTAAACTCATAATTTTGTGGTGGCTGACAGAATGGATTCACTGAATCTGTTGGAGTACTAGGAAGAAATATGCCTTTTTAACTTACTAAAGTAGTATATTTAAAGGAATTTCAGCTATCCAGAAACAAAAGTCTACAAACAGGACTGAAGGATAATAAAATTATGTTTCAAAAAACTTGCGTATAAGTTGTTTTTTAGTCTCCAAAGTCTGAAGCTTATGCTGAGGTGAGCACACATTTATAAAGAAACTCAGCTGTGTTTTGTAACATTTTTATACTCTCTTGACACAGAAATATTTTTAAATGTCACTAGACACATCTGATGTGCTTTTTAGTGGAAAAAATCCTATACATATTCCTTTTAAGAAGATGGATTCCTCAGTAACACTTTGCAAGCCTTTCCTGAGTGGGTCCCTGCACACCAGGAATTCCCAAATATTGTATTTGGTGTCACAGACTTTTAAAAAGTTCTTTACCTTCTTCAAAACATTACTTTCTCTAACTGACCACAATTACATGCTGTATTTCCACTCTAGTCTCTCCTTCTCTCCTCAGTTATTTTTCATTCTTTTACCTCATTATTCAGATATACAGCTCCATTTTCTGTACTTTCCTCCCTGCTCTCTTTCTTTGTTGCTTCCTCTCCCCATTTATTCAAAAGCAAGGAGGTGCTGTGTAACCCTGCAGGAGCACATTTCTCACCTTCCTTGAGTATTCTAATAGTTATTTGTATCAATACCTTTTTTCTGTGCTGAACTCTTCCTGTGTCAACACTCACACTGAGTTTAGTGCATCAACAGACTCAAGTGAAGTTACTGAAAATTTTTTTAAGCATTTACTGGATGAGAACCTGCAACCACATCTAGCATTTTGGTAAGAATACTCAGCATGTCTTCCAATCACTGCTTAAAGACCAGTAGAATACCTCACAGCCACGTTTGTTGAACTAAAGTGGTGTGCAGACCTAAGTCTAGCCCCCTCTCTTGATTGAGAAAAATGACAGGAGGAGCTGAGCTGGACTGAACTGAAGTGATAGTGATAATGATAATGATTCAAACGTCCTTGGGCAAAATTTCTAAAGCCTAATTCAGAAAATTGAACACTTATTAACATTTTGAATAATACAGAACTGTTAGAAATGCTTGGCATTTCTCAGATGTGTGAGTTGCTGGTACATTGTGTTGTAGCAAAAAAAGTTAAAAAATAGAGGGATATGTTTTGCCCTTGAGAACAATACTATGATTACAACAAGACAGTTTCAGATGTATTGAATTATTTTAAACCATTCACTTTAATGTGTGCTTCATTAGTTTTGGGGTGGGAATAAAAAGAAGGCTCCTTTATGTTGTTTTTCATACTGTTCCACTTCATTATTAAGCAATGACGCCAAGCTGTTCACCAGGACTGCTGCTAGCAGGCTTGAATAGCTTCTGCCAAGTGTGATTAATGCAGATCAAACAGAGTTTATTCAGCAGAAGAGATTGGCAGATAACATTTTTGATCTCTTAAGAAAGTTGGGATTTCCAGACTGATGTCAGGCTGGTGATAAACTTAGAAGTTGAAGGATGTTTGACCAAATAGTTTGCATACTCTTTAGAAGAAAGTTACATTCGTATTGATTAGATTTAAAACCTGAAGAGAGCCTGATTCACAAGTAAAGCCTCTTCCAGTGCTTAAGTTTGTTTTAAAAAGAACAAACGGTATGGGCAGTTTTATCAGGGATTAGACATTTATTTATTTTGCATAAGAGCTATATGTTATCCTATATATTGTCTGCTACTACAGAGTAGGCTGCTACAGGCCAAAACAGCATTTTCAGGATATATGTAGGGTGGGGGAAAGAAACAGTCTCAACTTAATTGCTGGATTTACTACAGGCAATCAGGTTCTTTGTTTTTTGCTCCTTCTGTCCACTTGACAGTATAAATTCAGAGGCCTAGGCTGAAATAAAAAAACAGCAACTTGCTGTCTTAGGCGAAAATCTTTTTAAATAATGAGAAGATTTTAATGAGGAAACCAAAAGATGTTAAATCTTTACCTTTCTCAAAAATCATTATCTTCGGGTCAGTTTCCTCTGTGCTGAGCAACACAGAAGCTATGTTAAGAAACTCATTCAGTTTCTAAGATCTATTGTTTGGCCTTAAACCTCTAACATGAACCTTTGCACAAAGACCTTCTTATAATAACTGTTCTCCACTTCTTTCTCCTCTTTCCTTGATAAAATTCAACTCTAGTAGCAGTCAACATAATAAAAAATCTGAAGCGCATAAAAGCAACTTACTAACTATAGTCAGCTAATCTTAGAGACACTTTATGCTGTCTCACCTATTCTGAGGCAGCAGAAACCTCATTAGCACCAGATGAATCACATCCCCAGGTTCAGCTAGATTGGGTTGGTTATTGCCCACCTAAAACTGTCTTGGGCACAAAAAAACCTTTGCTTCCCTCTCATTTTGGCAGTACACTGACACAACCTGTTCTTCCAGGGCATGCATTTCTCTGCAGCAACAGAAGTCCATTTTTCATATCACTGTGACCTAAGACCTGTTTTCCACCACTGATTTTCATAGACTTATTCTCTTGAAAGTTTCTCAGTTCCCAAGGCTCCAAATTATAAAGTATGTTTGATTTGTCTTTTTCCAGAAAGGATATATCAGAAAAAACAACAATAGTTAAGAACAAGCATAGTTTCTTTTCTAGATAGGAAAAGTGAACAGAAAGAAGCCTGTTTTCTTATTTAACTGTTTTAGTGGTTGCAGGTGGTATTTCTGGCAGTGTTTCCCTCAGTATAGCTGAAGCTATGACTTAGATTTTCCAGTCCTAAATTAATACCCTTTAGAGGTGCCCTTTTCTTTATTCTTCTGAACAAATACCTATTTCCTACTGATAAGGCACTTTCGTATTGGTAACACACATCTATAAATTTCACCGTTTATTATACCCTGTGCAAATCTTAATTACTTTGTGCAGAATTTCACATTCAGCAGTAGCTTTGGCAAACAGACATCTTTTTATCTGAGACCAAACAGCAATTTGAAAAGAAAATAACAACAGAAAACCAACAGCCTGACACATATAATCTAACACTGGAATTTATGCCATGGTCCATCTGGCAGGTGTTCTGAAGTGTGTGCCTCTGAGTATCAGAGCTCTGTTTTATGTTCTGTTCTGTTCACAAATGGTCTTGTATGGCAAATCCCTCCGGACAATGGCAGTATGTTGTACTTAATTTCAATCTTCACTAGCCCAATGTATTTTAAAAGTAATTTAGAGTTACGACCACAGGGGTAATACAACTGTACCGACTTTATCATTTGGGTTGTTTGTGGACAGCTTAGTCTTGTGCTTAGTGCAGCAGAACCCTAGGTCTAAGATCTCCTTAACATACTCCTCCATGTCACACTGGAGGATTTGCAGTCCTTGTCCTTTGCCTGTCCCCACGACACAGCAACATCACAGTTACCCAGTCAGCATGGGTCAGGTCCTATCTGATAAACCTGAAAGTGACCCTCTTGGTGGATGAGGCAAAAGCTCTGGATGTTGTGTAATTGGGCTTTAGTAAATCCCTTGACACTGTCTCCCAAAGCATCCACCTGGAGAATCTGGTTGAACATGGCTTAAGCAGGTGAACACTTCACAGGGTTAAAAACTGGCTAGGTGGCTGGTGGTGAATGGAGCTAAATCCAGTTGACAGCTGGTCGCAAGTGGTGTTCCCCACTACTCAGTGGTATCTGAGTACTGGGGTCAGTTGTCTTTACCATCTTCATCAATGATCTTGATGACAGGATTGAGTACACTCTCAGATTACATGAAACTGGGTGTGAGTGTTTATCTGCATCAGGGTAGGAAGGCTCTACAGAAACCTGTAGAGGCTGGATAAAAGATTCATACAACTATATGAGGTGTAACAAGGCAAAGTACCAGGTCCTGCACATGGGTCACAACAACCCCATGCAATGCTACAGGCTTGGGTGACAGTGGTTGGAAGGTTTCCCAGCAGAAAAGGACCTGGATATGCCTGTTGACAATCGTATGAACGTGACTCTGCATGTGCCCAGATGACCAGGAAGGCCAGTGGCATCCTGGCCTGCATCAAGAATAGTGTGGTGAGTAGGGAAGTGATTGTGCCCCTGTACTTGGCACTGGTGAGGCCACAGCTTAAGTACTATGTTCAGTTTTGGGGCCCTCACTACAAGAAGAACATTGTGTTGCTTGAGCCTGTTGAGAAGGGCACCAGTGCTAGTGAATGGTCTAGAGAACAGGTATTCTGAGCAGAGACTGAGGCAACTGTGATTGTTTAATCTGGAGAACAGAAGGCTGAGGAGAGATCTTATTGCTCTTTACATCTACATGAAAAGAGGTTGTAGAGAGGTGGGGGGGTCAGTCTCTTCTCCCTGATATTAAGCAATAGAAGAAAAGGACATGGACTGAAATTGTGCCAGGGAAGGTTTAGCCTGGATATCAGGAAAAATGATAAAAATCAGCGACATGGTGGACAGGCATTGGAATCACCCTCTCTGGAGGTGTTCAAAAACCATGTAGATGTTTCACTTCAAGACATGGTGTGATGGTCATAGTGGTGTTAGTTTGCTGGTTGGACTTGATGATCTCAGAGGTATTTTTCAACTAAACCAATTCTATGACTCTCTGATTCTAAGCAGTTGTGCAGTTCACAATTTCATTTTTACCTCTTTGGATATCTTCCAGGTGCAACACTAGTCTGCCTCAGGAGCTCAGGAGAGAATAGTGCCAGGCTCATGCAATGCAACAGCTACTTCTGCCCTTCTTGCAAGGTCCTTTTAAAGCTTCTGAATTTAAATTTACTCCTCCTTGGCTCCCTGAAACGCTACTTTGAGAATTGCTACAGCTCATCTCTACACTGGCAAATGTCTGCTGCCCCACTGTCCCCTAGTATCTTAATTGACTGCCGTAAAGCAGCTATAGGATCTCCTGATTTACATTTCAAGACATAACTAGAACCAATCCACTTTAGGGCTTTCCATCAGTGCAGGCACAGTAACTCAGAAGATGGCATGAGGTTTGAACAATGATGTGGAGTTTTCATCCCTATCATCTCCAGAGGTGAGGGTGTGTGATCCCCAGCCACCACCCTCACACTGCCCACCACACCACTACAGGAGCTGTGCTGGGAGCTGCTGGAGCCCCACATTCCTCAAAGGGGGCAGCTAAGACTATACACAAACATTTACTCTTTCCCAGCACACACCCACCTCAGTAACCTGCCTGGTTTGCCTGTGACTACAAGCAAGCCATGGAATGAACTACTTACTTTCATCACTAAACCTGCCTTTAGCAAGGAATGGCTGTAGCCCCTCCTAATGATAAATCTGGACTGAAACACAATTTGAACATTCATATTCTCCTATATCAGGTTCTCACACCATTAATGCCACCAGTGCTGTGACCTTTTAGCAAGATATCAGGTACCAGCAGCAGGCTCAGAATTGCAAACTTTAATTAAAAAACGTATTTTAAAATAAAACTCCATTTAGATACCTGGATAAGTGATTTTTGCAGTGTAAAATTTCAGAGTGCTTTACTGAGAAAAAAATCATTGCAAGCTTCCTATTAACTTTTGGTGTAGATGGGCTTCAAGGACAATTTTATTAAAAATGAGTAGAGCCTTATATAATAAACCCTTTGCAGTTGTTATGGCCACCTGTGCTACCTCCCACTCTGATCCACAACATGACATAGCACAGCTAATTTTCTCACTTCCAAGCAAGGAAATTGAGCTGCTACAATTTTAGACCATGGAGCTTACAGACACATATTTTAGACTTCGTTATTTTCTCTATGACAAGGCTGGAGCCAGTAGAGTTTGTACCCAAACAGCTTTAAGCGCTCTTTCTCTGTGCAGAACTGTGTAAAAGTTCATATAATATTGTTAAAGTTTCTGAGTGGACATGAAAGCAAGAAACTAAAGGAAAATAAAGCTGGGTTCCCAGGTGAGGTGCAGGGCACTGACTGTACAGGAAAGGTCTCAAAGGAGACAACCTTAATGGATTACTGTTAATAAACATTAGAGTTTATTAAACAGTTTATAAAACAAACAACAGGATTGCACTCATCTGAACCTGAAATACAAACAGTGAAATTATGACTCTTGAGGATTCCTTACCACAGACAAATTACTTCCTGCTTTCTCCTCAGCCCTAGGTCTAAGCTTTATGAAAACACTAATTACTCCCCACTGTTTCTTTTAACCACCAATGAGTCAGTGAAAAAGAAAAAAAAAAAAATTAAAAACCAAACAAGCATACATCAGCTTGATCAGGTCCCTGTGGATCAACCTTTTCAGGTTGTGTCCATCTCTTTTTAATTTTATGGGGAAAACCCAACTGTCTTTTCACAAAAACCCCCAAAACAAATGAGGAAAAAATCCCAAACACCCCCCACCCTCCCCACAAAAAAACCCACAAAACCTACAAACACAAAACCAAACAAAAAATCCTAAAACTAACCCCCAAAAAACAAACAAACCCCCCACAACCAACACTGCCAACAAAAAACCAAACCCCATCCACACACACACAAAAAAAAAAAGCACCAGAAGACTGATCCCTCATCACATGGAAAAAGCAGGACAATTCAGGGGGAAAACCTGTCAAGGTGAAAAAAGGAAGGTAAGGGAGCAGTTTAATGCATCAAGGTACTTATATGCTGTCGGCTCTCCGTGGTGAGAACACAGTGAGCTCTCTAATTGGAGCCTGGCTTTCAACTCCTCTCAAGTTCCTCAGAAAACATTGCACTTCACAGCTTGCATAGTTAGATTTTGTAGGCGTGGGTCACAGGAGAATCCTAATAAAAATAAGGGATGAAAAGCACAGGCTACTCCCAGCATAACATTCTAGACCAACACAGAGAGGTCACAACTGGTGAGAATCTGTATGAAATTGCATTAGGCACAGATGAAGTGTCTTGGTCAGCTTTCTGCCCAAGCATCAGTCACATCCTATTTTTATACCTAGCAACTGTCCTCATCACTAGTCTCTCACAATTAGGATCAATTGTTGCTGCCTCCAACAGAATTTTTGATTTAAAATCCTACCTTGGATATTGTCATTGGATTGTGTTAAAAATGGTCCAGTAACGCCCTGGCAGGAGAAATGGTGGAGAGGTCCCTGGCGTTTGTTCAAACCCTTTGTGACACAAAACAAGTGAAAGCTTGATTACCTTAATACTTGCAGTTCAGTTATTTAGTTATTTTCTCAGTAATGAGGAAAAAAAAAAAAAAAAAGAAAAGATAAATTGGCAACAATGTCAGCTAGTTTAGCCAAATAAAGTAGATACCTATCCAGTAAATTATGCAGCAAATTACCAGTTACATGAGGCAGGTTTTAAAGATGAAAGTCTGGAAATGTTGGAAGTTTCACAGGTGACATTCAGAAGAATGAATTGATTGAGTGAAAACAGCTGAGTCATCTGGCAGGGAAGTAAAAAGACAAATCATGAGTGTTAACATGATCTCTGTCACTGTGGACACCAGCTCCAGCTTCATGATTCTCTGACTGCACGCTCTCGTAGACTGTAGCTAAAGAATTAGAAGAATTTAAGCAAAACAAAGACTAAGAAAAAAAAAAATCTGCCTTTCAGTAACATGCTGTTAGCTATATGACATTTCAATTTTAACCTGGTATTTCAGAAATACGAGGTTAGTGACTGCTTCTGAGTGAAGTTAGAAAGCACAACTACTAATGAGGTTTAAGGATACATCACTCAAAGAACATGGCACATGCAGAAGGGCAAAGATACAGTTTCAAACACTTACATGGGAGTATCCCTGCTCTGAATCTGTTTACTGAAATTTCAACCTTTATTAAGATAGAATTCAACTATAAATTATTTGGAAAGGCCAGAATCTCCACATTAATTTACAGAGACTTTCATCCTTCTGCACAGCAGGGGTTTTTTTAATACTGCTTGAAAGATATCAAGTACCTTCTTTGCAACCTATTCACCAGCTCTAAATGGGATTTGACATTACGAGGTCAGCTTTGCTTTGCCTCATAGATGACTAACAAATGTGCAGAGACATAAGTTCAGTGTTCTCATATGGATCACTGCTCAAAGGACCACCAGATTTTGATGGCAAACATTTAACTTTCAGACATTAAGTAGAAGAGTAAATTCATGTTGTAACAAATCACCTGGCATCTAAACAATGTTATAGTTACCCATTAGGAGTGCCTTTAGACAGTGGAACAGCATATTAGTTTTAAATTGCAAAGTTCAGTCAATGGAGTGATAGGGTTCAGATCTGAAACATTTTACCAAGCTATTGAAAGACCTGCACAGCAAAATGTATTTATAGTGAACAAGAGGTGAATGGAAATCCATTTCTACAGTCAGAACAAGATTGCAATATCTGGTGTCCTCTCTCCTGCCTGCCCTCCCCCTGCCAAAGCAAACAAAAATACTGAAATGCACTCTAAAATAGAAAGCTAGTTGAAACTGATTTGCCTATAAAATTGTCACGTTAACTGATCTTAATGTGCAGGCACTCTGAACAAAACGTATTTTCACTATGATGATATTGTAGTATGTTATTCCTACCTGTTATTCATTAATCTTTTCTCCATTATAATCATGTAACTCAGATGGTTATTCACACACTGTTTAAGAGTATTTTCCATCTCTAATAAAACTGGAAATCTGTATAAGGAGAGGAATACAAGAAGGAACATATAAAGAAAGAATACAACTAGTGATGATTTTTGGGACAGTAGTATAAAGATGAGATCACTTAACATATTGACTTTAGGGAAAAGGTCCACTGAAAACATTATCTGAGTACTTGGCAAATTTTATTTACTGGTTGTTTTTTACTACGTCATGGGTGAGAGAGCACAAAATATCTATCTCTCATGAAAGGTGATGCAAAGGAAGTTAAAAATGCCGTTGAGGATAATATGAGAAATGTGGATTTATTAGTGAACTAATTGGAAATGCAACTATGGGCATGATGCAGGGAGCTCTCAAAAAAAGTATGGCGATCTTTGGCATTTTCCTCCTCAGTCTTACTTGCTGCCTCAAATTTCTCCACTTCATACTTTCTTAGCTCTCAATAGAAATCTTATCTTCACTTTCAACCTGTATTGTAGATTCTTGAGTGAATCATAGAATCACAGAATGGTTTAGGTTGGAATTGACCTCAAAGATCATCCAGTTCCAACCCCCCGCCATAGTCAGGGACACCTCCCACTAGAACAGGTCACTCAAGGCCTCATCCAACCTGGGCTTGAACACCTCCAGGAAAGGAGCAGCCACAACCTCCCTGGGCAACCTGTTTCAGTGTCTCACCACCCTCACTGTAAAGAACTTCCTCCTAACATCCCGTTTAAATCTACCTTCTGCCAGTTTAAACCTATTACCCCTCATCCTTTCATAACAAGACCTTGCAAATAGTCCTTCCCCAGCCCTCCTGTAGGCCCCCTTCAGATACTGGAAGGCTACTATAAGGTCTCCTCTAAGCCCTCTCTTCTCCAGGCTGGAAAGCCCCAACTTTCTCAGCCTATCCTCATAGCAGAGGTGCTCCAGCCCTCTGATCATCTTCATGATCACATCTTTTTGCTGTACCAGAAATTCTAAAAGTAAATAACCTAAATGGAGAGGAAGCTGAGAATTAGAAAAAAGAGAAATGAGAGAAGAAAAAAAGAGAAAACAAAAAAAAAAAAAAAAAGGAAGATAAATAAAGAATCCATACTGCCTGCAGGGACAAGAGTGAATTACAATTTTCTGTTTCCTAGTATTTGTTAGGAGTGTGTGTCTTGAAAGGAGGATGGCTAAACATAGAACTACTGTCTTTGGAAAAAGTCTGAGAGATGCAAAGAAGAGATTGATGGAGAAGGGGACACATGACTGTAAGCAAAAAGAACTTCAGGAATGATACAGAAAGAACCTTAAGGAACTGGAAGGAAAGCACCAACAGGAAAGGAAAGGACTTTAAGGAAATCTATGCAATTCATTATTGTATACGGTTTATTTGGTCATCCTAAGTTGTCTTTAAATGATTCCACTTTGTTCACAGTAATAGCAGAAAATTCACCAGTTAAACTAGGTAGTATTTGGCATAATAGGACTCATTACAAAATTGTTTATAAATCTAACAGTCAGTTGTGAACATATCAGAGATCTCTATGCAATTTTACGTCTCAAGACACCTGTATGATTTAAGAGATATTGCATTCACACATTAAGTGAGCAAATATGAGGCAGAAAACTCTGCTAAACTGGAAGCCCAGGTGAACTCCTCTTACATGACTGCTGTTACTTGGTATGACCTCTCAGGAATGCAAGATGTTGCCACTTAGAACTTATTTGAGGCATTTTCTCAGCTTTACAAGTCTAAAAGCTGAAGGAAATAAGTACCATTAATAGTGTCATTCTCCTTCTTTAAGAACTAGATAATTTTCAGCAAGACTTCCTGATTGTTTTCTGCAATTATTGTGCAATCAATCCATTAATCTTGAAGAGAGATGATCAGTTTACCTATCTAGTATAAATGTTTATCTTTGCAGAAGTGAATTACAAGAAAGCTGCATGGGAAAAAATCAAGTAATTTTTTAAAACCCACATAAGCAAAAAACACATCTGTGATGAAAATTCAAAATATTTAAATTGAGCATTGTATAACCACAAAAATGTCACACACACACCACACCCCCAAGCTCTCCCCCCTGCTACTACTCACTGTGCTTGCTTGATCTATCATCTTGAAGTATGAAACATTTTCCAGCTGAAGGCCATAAAAATGTGCTCAGAAGGATATATTTGTAGGAAGCTCCTCACTGTAGTTTGTGTGGGAATTACTGTGACAGTGAGTTCTGCTCTTTGCTTGAAACTACTGTGACAGTATTGCTAAATTAGCTCTTTTATGTTTATTAAAAGAAAAATATTTCTTCAACAATTTTTCAGAAATGATGATGCAACCAATAATATATGAGGAAAGACTGATTGTTTAAACTAATCTCCAATTAAGACTTAGTTAAAAGAATATACATCCTAAGATCACAGCACTTTATTTCTGTGCATGCAGTCATTTTTTCACTTTATTCTTGAATTTTAAAGAAGAATAAGAGATCTTTATTACAATTATGTCTTGCAATTAGAAAAAAAATTATCTGGCCTGCATAAGGCATTTCAAAGATTTAGAATTAGTAATACAGTAAAGCCTGAGAACAACAAAATTACTGTGGACCAAAATCAATGAATTAATCTCTGCTTTTCTTTAGCACATACAATTTTTTTTCATTTTATACTGCTGAAACACAGAGCCAAAAATTCTTAATATATGTTTATGTTACTGTAAGTAGAAAACAACAACACGCTACCTATGTTGACAACTGTTAGTTTCTTTTTATGTATGCTTCTACATCAGTATCTCTCTGTTTATTGATCATGTGATGATGAATGCCAAGATCAGCTTAGAACTGTGATTAAAAAAAAAACCAACAAAAAAAGCCAGCCAACCAAAAAAACCCACAAAATAAACCATAAACACACCCCAAAACCTGTGTAAATTTAGGATATCTTGTACTTCTACTTTATGTGATATTAATTCATTCCTCAACAATACCAGTGGTGTGGTTTGAGTGGGTCTGTAAAGGAGAAGTATAATTAATTAGTGTGAGTTGATATTTCCAAAATTAATATTGTGTATTGATTTTGATATTCAAACTTCTCACCACCCCCAGCAACTAATATTAATAATAATAATCTGGATTGATTGCAAGGGTCACAGAATGCATTACATAAAAGATATATAGATTTAGTACTAACTATCAATATATAAATATTAATCAAGGTCAATTAAACTGGAAGAGAATGTTTCTTGCAGTCAGTTGTACTGCTTGCAGTTAATTACACTGCTTGCTCACTAGATGGACTTAGGGTTCTTTCCACTTAGTACAGTAAGGCTAGGTAAATAACAAAGGACTTTAGGTATTTACTCACAAATATTATTTCTCAACTTGTGAGGCTAACGATATTGAGCCAGTACTCAAACACAGGAAATTCTGTTGCTTGGCTTGTTGGTTGCTGAGACTTCTGATCCTTGCCAGGATTCATAGGATGTTGGGGAAAAGGAGCAGATGATTTCTGACCTGGTTCCTCTTGGCTGCCAACAGCTGGAAACTTGTGGAGGGGCAGGCAGGATGTCTTGCAATGTATAATCCCAGTACAGTATGTCACGCTGGCTACTGGCCTATTGTGTGAAGGCAATTAAAGCTGTTCCTGGTAAACTTGAAGCAGGAAATTTCCAGGCTGAATTATAGTTTAGCAGAAAATTATGATATAATGCAATAACTTATTATCACTACCAGAAACAGTAGTGGCACTAATGGTAGGCAGGACAGGCAAATATAGTAGCATGAACACAGAATAATGGCAGAGACACATTCTGTTACCTGCTTATCTGTTTTTATATCAATGCCTGAGACTAATGTGCCTTTGGACATAGATTATCCAATCAAAGTGGTAGTATAGTGAAGTCTGACCATATTTGAGTGAAGCCAAAGAGTTGCTATACCCATATTTGAGAGAGCATATGCTTAGCACAAGCTTGGCACAAGCCAAGTGCATGTACTTTGTTTACCACAGGATGCAAGCAGGAGCAAAACGAGTTTGGGTAAGCCTGGGTCCTCAGACTCCATGGCTCCAGGTCTTTTCTCCTTTTCCTGTGGTTGCCTCTCCCCAAAACAGAAGGAAGGCAGAAAAAACATTTCTGGACAAGCCAGAACATGTATAAGCCTATTTTGACCCATCAGGTCTACCACGACAGGGTCCCAGGTTCCCTTATAAAGACCACAGAGACAAGTCCATCCCAGGGGATGAACTTAGGTGTCCCCAGATATTGTAATTTTATTATTCAATTCCATAATCCTGCTGACAATTTATAAGAGAGCAGCAAAGTTATCTTTCTCTCTTGTCTCCCTTCCTTTTCAGCTCTCTGGAAGGATTCTTTAATAGGAGTAAACCTGCCTATCAGCCATCAAGGCTGCAGCTGCAGCAAATTTCAAGCTGCACAATCATGCCTGCTTGGGCCTAAATGTGAGACAATGGGAAGGGGGCAGAAAATGAGCACTGGGGTTTTAATGGGTTTGGTTTGGCTGTGAGGAAAGTTTTGGGGAAATTCTTATGTATCCTGTATCTGTATTAGGTGTTAAGGATTCATGTATTCCATATTTTCCTGAACATCTTTAAAAACAGCTTTTCTGTATTCCTCTCCAATTCAGCTATAGTGTTACTATTTTACTGTCCTTTTTCCTTAAAATGAGTAAAGTGAAATAATCTTAAGTCTGTTGTGCTCTTAAACAAAAACTACAACATGTGGACTTTTACTACACCCATTTTTCAGCAGGTAACATGAAACTAGACAGTGTTTGAGATAAATAGTTGGCATTAATTCACAACATTAAGTATGTGAGTGTGTGTGTTACTAGTTTTCCTTTGCTTTCCATACTGTCTAAATCTTGTTACTTATTGAGCTATTCAGAACAGCACTGAGGACTTTCTTTTCTCAGCAGCTACAGGGATATAAGGTGGCTTTAAAAAGTCCCTGACAATATCAGGATGTTCAGCAGAGAACAGAGCAACTTGGCAAGATCTGTAGGACTCGATGGTTTCACACTTGTCAAGTCTAAGCTTTTAATTTCTCAGTTTTCAGTGTCTCCTTATTCTTGATGTCTTCAAGTTGTATTTTTGCCTTCATGATCACATCATGTTAGATAATTACACAGTTCTCTCAAAAAATACTCCATCAAGGTGTGGGAAACAACCTGTCTCACTACTTCAAGGGTTTTCTCCATCTCTCTGTGCTCTGCAAAGAGAATTTCAATTTATTTTTTTTTTTCATAGAAGGTGGGAGTAATGAAGTCCTGCACTATGTTTGCCCAAGTGGTATCACCAATGAAGACTGATAGCAACCTATGTGTCAGAGTGACATTCTTCCTGTAAACCTTAACAATGACTGCATAAATTAGAGTCATCTGACAGTGTTCTGTGTTGGGACGAGATAATTGAGAGATGTGTACTGGATCAGCTTTCATACAGAGTTGTAATTCTAAACCCAGTCTACTGGAAAATGTTGCCCTAGAAGTAAAGAAACCACAAAAACAGAAGCAGTTCCTGTACACATACAAAAATAAGGGGAAGAAAAGACATCAGTAGTCAACCAACACTCCACGTGGGTTAGAAAAATAACATATTGTCAATATTTTCTTGAGGGAATCTTATTTTTGGCAAAGGCAAGCATGTCTCACCTGAACACTTGACTAATTTAAAAAGTGTCATCAACTAGGTTCAGAAGAAATAAGTGCTAAAATCACCTATTGGTACTTACATTTTAAGAAGAAAACTTCTTTCAGCTAAAAGTTTGTTGGTTTTTTTTTTCCCTTTTTAAAAAACTTTACTTCCCCAGTAGAATTATTTCAATAAGACTAATTTTAAGCAAAAATTTCCATAAATTGCAGATATTTCAGCAAAACATCAAATGCATCAGTTTGCTTAAGCAACTTACTGAATAATAATAATGGTAAAAACCAAATCTCTCCATTACCTCACAAAGAATGTTTCCACTCCACTTTCTCAGTAAGAATTCTCATTTAAATCAGTCCAGCAAGTTCTGTACAGTACTAACTTTTGCACATGACATGAGGATGTATGTCAACTGCTATGGCAGCCCAGTGGGAAGCACAGATTTTGAGAAACTTTCTCTATAACAAATGCATTTCACACAGATATAGAATCAACTGACTAATATCAGGGCCTGGAGAATGCAATTTATTGTATAGGTCCACAGAGGGAAAAAATGATAAAGTTATTAATTGCACTACCAAAGAACTCAGTTGTATAAACAATATAAACATCACCAGGCACAAAGCAAGGAAGGAGGTTTATAGTCAGTATCTATTCATCATGTGTCACCTTGGTAGGACAGATGATGCTTCCAGAAAAGCCTGCTATGCCTCTTACCTGTGTTTATAATATCCTTGGTTTCTTCACATACACATCTTAATATAGTACAGTAAAGTTTTGCCACTCAGCTTTAGAGAAACTCATCTACTACTCAGTGGTGCTGTCTGATCTGAGTTAAAGCCATATGGTGCTTCCTTAAGAGCTAATAAGTTGTATTGTCAGGAAGATAATCATATGTAGAGTGGTGATACACATTCATTACACAAAGTCTCTCAAAACGTCCTCAGATATCAATTTAAGCCCACTGGGGCAAAACATCTGTGAGAAATTACAATTGTAATTGACTGACTTGGATAGCACACAGTTGTCATGAGGTCCTAATGCTACCTTCCAGGAGAGTCTTGTTTCTTAAGGAGAAGCAGAATGTTGAAATGAATGTCACAAAGCTATTAATGTTAAAAAAATCAATCCAGAAAATGTTTTAATTCATTCAGTAGGGATGTGAGATACAGGATAGTATTATTTCTACTCTACATTAATCCAATTGAAAATGTCAGGAAGAAGTATAGCTTGAATCTCACTCTTTAAACCAAGGGTTTATTCATCACTGCAAAGTAAGCTGCAGTTTTAAATTAATTTCACAGAATAATGCATCTCCAAGTTTGAGTTTTTTGCTACCTTGTGAAGAAGTGTTTGAATAGTTTACTCCTTAAACTGATTAAATCTCTTATCTATAAAACCATAAATGCATCTTTTATGTCAGTTACTGTTTGTCTCTCTAAATGAACGTGTTTTCCAACCTCGAAACATAATAATAAAAATAACTTTTTGAGAAACATGGATGAAATTTCTTGCTTCAATCTATAACAAATTTAATCCTTTTTCATAAATCTTATGTTTGTAAGAAATCTAACCTAAGTATATATTTCCTTGGCTGCTGAAAGAGATGCCTAAGGAATGTGAAATTATATATGTACAGTAGCCTCTTAGGTTGTCAAATCTTGGGCTGCACAAGATTAACAGTGCATCTCTTTCAGCAACGCTTCTCAGGCCCAAAGGCTCAATATGTCAAGTTTTTAAGGGAAAAGCAATAAAGGTTCACTAATGTTGATAAGTTGCAGTTTGATTTAGAAGCAAGTCACAGAAGTTATTAACATGTAGAATTATAAAGATAATGGATTAGGAGTTCAATGGTTTGGTCATATCAAAGATTGAAATATTAAAGTTCATTTTGCTTTATTACAGAGTCAATGGTTATTTGCATATGGTCTGCATATCTCTTATAAATGTACTTCCTCAGCAAACAATCCAAAGGGAAGCACAAACCTCAGAATTTATTTTTGTTCTCTATGTTTAAAGCAAGAGTGACCACACAATGGTTCACACATCACAAGGGATGCTATATGGTCTCAGCTGTGACAGAATTTGTATCTCAAAGAGGAAGAATTATAAACCAGTGTGACGCTCTCAGAAAACAAACCTTTAAAGGAACAAAATTCAAGTTCAAATAACCAAAATGAGCAATTTACAATCAGGAAGACAGACGGTGGTGAAATGTTCTACATGTATTCCATATGATCTACATGATGCCCATCATACAACATATGACTACATTAGTGTCCACTCTCATCCCAAATGAGATCATCTTGAGATGCACAATAGACTTCTTACTGTAGATGTTCTGGAGATTCACTCTGTTCCAGTACTATCTGGATATTATCAGTCCAAGTGGTGGGGCTGCATTCCCACTCCTGGGGCAGACCATTCCAGTGACTCCTTCTAGCTCTCCAAGTGAGAGCAAACTGTGGCATGCATTCCAGTGCTCAGCTTTCAACACACTCAGCTGTTGGGATCCTTCTGTCATATCAGAAATACAGATGGGTCCCAACCCTCTTAGTTTTGATGCCATCAGAGTACATTGCATACCTGTATTTGCTAAAGCTTTATACTCCTCTGTGATCAGTTTGCCAAGCCAGCTGATCCATACAGTCCAATTTAGTGTCCCTCTCTTCCACCTGGTTGGAGAATGTATCTAATTCTTACCAGAATCACTTGCATCTTGTAGAGATGCATTGGAAGTCCCTTCAGGAGGATCAGAAGCAATATAATTTCTGCTCTTCTTGGGTGATTTTCCATTGGAAACTGGAACAGCTTTCTTCTGGGATGAATTTCCTTGTAATTCACAGACTCATGTGACTAGGACTGAAATGAGTTTTCTGCCCCACTTCCTCATGACCTCCCCACAGTCACATAATTAAAACCAGACAGTACACCATAGTGTGTACCTCCCAGATCCTCTTTCTTGGACAGGAAAGTGCCTGTTCCAAATAGCTGAACCAAGGGACCATAGAAATGGGGAACAGGATATGTTCTCTTTGATTTGATGGACCTTTGGGATGGTTCTTTCACAGATGAAACACAGGCCTGTAGAAAGGAAGAGAAACTTAACTGATGCTGCAAGAGCCTGCTAGTCATTTCATCCACTATTTGCCCTTGGCCATCATCCAAGGCCAGGGATAAGGACCAAGGGACATTCTCTGCTTCTTCTCTTCTTTGCCTGATGACCTTATTTCATCATCACCCTTTGCAAGATGAACTGCTCTCCTTATGTGTTTCTTCTTTGTGTACAGGGGTGACCGATACTGACCCAGGCTAGTTCTCTGATTCTGCTGTCACCATGCCACTTTTTTTGTTCAGTGTATGCATGGGAGCCTTGCAATAATTGAAAAACTGTTTTTTTTTTCTCAATTTCTTCTGCCAACAAAACCCAAAGGTTGTTCAAAGTGTTGAAAAAATGTTCTAAAAGTGTGACAGCTATTTGAAATGGTGGGTTTGATTAGATAGTGTGTGCTCCAATGAGTCACACTGACTCATAAGGAGACCTGTTGTGGTGTCTTGCTAGTGCATGCAAGAAGGAAGGTTTGTCTTGTTAATACAATGTTTTTCAGATACTGTGATGTCACTCACCTAAAAGTCCTATTTCTGTCAAAGACCTGACATAATTTGTTCACGTTGAAAATTCCTCCTTTTGCTAAATCAGCTAAGCACATGCTCATTAAGTTGCCAAAGCACTCATAACCTGTTCAATTAAAAGGTGTGAGACAATATTCTGTTGAAGCATTCATTGGTTGCCAAAAGGTAAAGTCTTTCAGAGGTTCGGAAACTATCAGGCTAAAGTGTTTGTAAGAGATGAGTGAAGATTTATTCATTAAGAGTGCAACCAATTCAAAGAGATGAACTGGTTAAGTGATCTAGCTTTTCTTACAAATTCATATTTCACCTCAACAGCTTTACTGCAGTCAGTTTAGATGTCACCACAAACACTTGTGAAAATCCTGTGCTCCATTGCTTTGTCTCTACTGCAAAGTTCACAGGTGAGGAAGCCTTGAATAGTTTTCCCTTTCCCTTCAATGCTTTTACTACATCTTTGGAAAAAACATCCCTTCACACCACTGAATTTTGGAACAAAACATGTCTTGGTATTTTTTGACATTATTAAAGAAAAGGAAAACTCCCAAATCAGTGCAATTTTCATTCTATAAAGTGAGCAATGCCTAGACATTGTAAAAGAAACAAGAGGGAGGATAGGGAGAGTATTTTGGAAAGAATCCCAGACTTGTGTCATGGGTTACCTCTCATTGCTACACAGAAGTTAGGCTGTCTGATACTGACTTCAAATCTTGACTGCTGAAGGAAGACCTAAACCACTATGGTAATTTAGATCGCTATGGTCTAAATTACTTGGAACAACTTTTATAGAATTTCTCTACGTTGGTATTTCATTTCAGACCAGCAGTTAAATTTTGGTTATTCCTATTCACTATATATTGAACTGGATCACAAAGCAGTCTCAGAGCTCACAAACTGGTTCCTTTTGGATCGAGCCAAACCAAAAGATAAACTTTGTGAGGTCTTACATGCTTCAGGCACAGCAGGGTGTTCAGGCCATGGGATCAGTCTAGATTCAGCCCCAAAGAAAACAAAGAAATGCCAGTGACGTGTCTGCTGGATCCTCAGGACCACCTGCTTTCCTACACTGAACCTCTCCACTGTGTAGCATATCCTGATAAGATACACTCAGCTTTGGGAACAGCTGTTATTTTTTGCTATTCTTAAATGTATCTGGAGAGAAATATAACAATTGTACCTTGAATACAGTCCAGACTGTACCTACGGAAAAGTTAGACAGTACTGTCTAGAATGGTTTGGCATTTAAAAACAAACAAACAAAAACCAGAAACCAAACCAAAAACACACTATAGATTTAATTCAGAAATAAGTGATGGA
The DNA here is from genome assembly GCA_013396835.1 of Psilopogon haemacephalus. Taxonomy (NCBI): domain Eukaryota; kingdom Metazoa; phylum Chordata; class Aves; order Piciformes; family Megalaimidae; genus Psilopogon; species Psilopogon haemacephalus. The sequence continues at coordinate 526,102 of VWZI01013298.1, read as the reverse complement.
TTAAATAAGAAGGGCAAAATAGAAATCAGTGGAGTTAAAGCTGAATATAGCATCTGTGAACTTGGCTCACAAACTCACACTGCTAGTCAGTGTTGGAAATAAAACTGCAATGCATTAATTACGTGCTTCTTAGGATCCCCATAAATACATTGAATATGGCAACAATATGCTTAAACACTTAAATAGTCCACAGATATTTTCAGACAGATCTGACCCATTATTTGAGTGAAATAGTGGATAGTCCTGACAGCCACACTACATTAAAAATCTAGCCAAGTGACATATATTTTAACAACACAAAATAGTTCTGAATGTGACCTATTTCAGATTATTACTACTTCCCGTAACATTTTCAGAAGACCATGAAATCATTAAAGTTTTAGATCATAAAAATATATAAATTCTTTTTCTGTGTATATTTTAATTTGCAAACTTTCTAATTTTAACTATTATTTTAATCATATAAGATATAGAAAACAAGTTAATAAAAAAAAAAAAAGAAAAGAAAAAAGTTTTAAGATTGGCAACTGTAGAATTACAAAAAGAAGAATTTCCTGTCTTTGGTCTTTGGTTTTATTGTTGCTAGTACAGACAAAAAACATGCTACAGTTTCCATCACAATGTTTGCACTGCCCCTGAAAAATAATTAGACTCTTGTAAGTTACATTAGTTGATTGCATTGAAAAATGAAGAGCTTTATGACTAACACTGTACAATTGAAGGGTGTCACATTATCTTGTGAACCTCGCTACCTCTTTCCTACCTTCCTTATGTATTTCAAGCCAGAATGCTCACAGCCTTTTTTACTGTTGGTCTTCAAACCTTTACAGCTCCTCTGATATTTCAAATGTATAGTTTCCATACCACAGGGCCAGATTATCCTGCCAAGATGAAGGGCCCAGGAAAACACAGTTTCAGTTTCAAAGCTGATTGTTTTGGTAATTCTAGGTAGAGAGGATCCGAGACTGGTACACACTTGTGTTTAAGAAAAGGTTGTTTTAGATCAGAATTATTCCCACAGCTCTCAACTTGCCTGACTTCACATGTGTAGCATAACATCTAACAAAGCACCAGAATGACAGACTCCAAGCATTTACTAAAGAAAAAAAAAATACCCCAAGCAGAATATCCTTAGAACACCATAGACTCCATTCCACTTAAGAAAACTCTTCCTATATCATTGTTTATTGAGTGTGAAGAGGAAAATGTCTCAACAGTATTTTAAGAAAACTGAGAGGAAAAGGATCTTTAAACTACATAGACTGGTGATAACATGAAGAGTTCCTTTAATCTAAAAGGGTGTTTGAGAACCATGACAGTTTAACATTACTGTGGTAAGTTAAACTGCAACTACAAAGATGCCAAGGATTAGATATTTTGGTTATAAATGTGCAATGCCTTGTCTCAAGTTCTCTGATGCTATTACCATCATTATTATCTTATCTGTATAAGAGTGGTGCCTAGAAAACTCAGATGAGATCAAATCTCTGTTGCTGCAGGCATTTTACAAGTGCTCTTGTACTCATTCTCACATAAGTACTGATGAAATACAGTGGGAAAAAAAAAAAAAAAGGAAAATTGCAAAGAACTGGAAAACTACTCTGAGTCAAATAAGACATGTCTATCCTGCCTTGCATTGGTCTGAGAGTGAATTCAGGCATCCTGTATCTCCTACACCATGCATAACACATTGTCAGGAAGATCATAGAATCATCACAGAATGGCATAAACTGGAAGAGACCTTAAAGATCATCTACCAACCCCTCTGCCATGGGCAGGGACACAACCCACTAGATTAAGTTGTTCAAAGCCTCATCCATCCTGATCATGAATGTTTCCAGGGAGGAGGCATCAACAACTTTGCTGGGCAATCCATTCCAGCACTTCACTACCTTCATCATGAAGAACTTCTTCCTAACATCTATTTTAAATTTACTCTGCTCTAGTTTAAAACCACTGTCCCTTGTCCTATCATCACATGTCCTTATAAAAAAACCCTCACCAGTTTTCCTGTAGTTCTTTTTCAGGGTGCTATAAGATGTCACTGTAGACTTCTCTTCTGCAGGATGAACAGGCCCAGTTCTCTGAGCCTGTCCTTGTAGAGGAGAGGTGCTCCAGCACTATGATCATCTTTGTGGCCCTCCTCAGTCATTCTTGTTGGTAACTCCAGAGTTGGATGTAGTTCTCCAGGTGTGGTCTTACCAGAGCAAAAGAGCAGAATCACACCTTGATGATCATTCATCTTTTGATGCAGTCCAGGATACGGTTGGCTTTTTGGACTGCTGGTACATACTGCTGGCTCATGTCAAGCACCTCACCAACCAGCACCCCAAATCCTTCTCTGCAGAGCTCCTCTCAATCCACTCATTACCCAGTCTGTATTTATGGTGTGTTTGCCATGACATAAGCACAGAATTTTTCTAATTCACTTATCCCTCTCCTACAACATGGCTGAACATCGTAGCTGTGTAAAGCAATTCAGTACGAGATCATTGGGGTCCCCAGTTGGTGGTAAAGATGCAGAGTTCACATTATAAACATTACATTGGGCTTTACTTTGACATAACTAGTATAGCCTTATGGGCTGAATTCTTGATAGCGCGCTGGATGGCATCTTCCTACTTACTTGTATGTCATGAGAATCTTATTTGTATGCTTTAAGGTTGCTTCAAGGTGTAAACCAAAGCCCATCACATAAGTGAGTGAGGATAACTGGTCTATTTTATTCAAAGCACACTCTTGGTATTATGGAATGGGGTGAGGTAGATTCAGCCCAACACAACCTATCCACACTTTGAGAGATGGAATGTTTTGTGTGATTGGACAAGCATTCCCCCTCATCAAATTCTAGGGTCTGCACCTTAGATTTGAGTGTCTTTTAGGTCAAACATCTATTTCTGGGAGAATAGGCAGAATGAATAAATTCATATCCCCTCTCAGCCCCAGTGTCTTACTATCCAGAACACATTGTTTTCCTCAGTCAATATTGTAGTGGGTTTGCAGTGACCTGCCTCCCCCACCTTTTAGAACCCCGGCTAAAACTCAGAAAAACACACTGGAAGTTAATAAATGAAGCTTATATTTACAGCAATGCAAATATACAAGCAAATATTTACAAGATATAACGGATATTTACAGAAATATACAGTAAAAAAAAGAAATACAGACACCACACCCCTCCTGGAGACCAAAATCCCCAAGAGAGGGAAACCAAACCCCCCCTGTACCACCTCTCCCTCCTTCCCCCAGCTTTATCTCACCACTTGATGATGCTGCAGATAAGCTGAAGATCGGTCAGAAAGATTAGTGGCAGGAAGGAATGAATGGTTTTAGTAATTTTACTCTGAATTAGTTCAAAGGCAGAGAGACAAAGAAAAGAAGCTGCTGAAGTCCGCTCGACCCAGAGCCGACTGACTGCGCAAGCACACTGGCTTATCTGGATGTTTTGGGAACATTCTCAAAACAACCTTCTTCTCTCTCAGTCAAAACTGGGTGAAGGGACACAGTGTTTAATTTCTCACTCTCAGGCAGCAGTCTAATTTTTCACACAAATTCTCCAATTAGCTCAAACCAACACAAATATATACTGCACAGAAATGGATACCATAGTTCAATAACTTCATTAATATAAAAGAATAAATTCATTTCCCTTCCAGTATTTTGTCATAAGTTAATATAAGCAGTTGTATTTTAGAGCTAGCAATATGAAATCTTCAGTGGGACCACTATCTTCTTAAAAGTTATTATACAACAGAAGGAAAATTTATTCTCCAGGTAATTCACATGTGACTTACAATTTTTATTTTCTCTTGGTAATTCATCTCACATCAGGAAATTGTCTTTCAAGGGTATATAATGTATCACACTTTAAATAATAAATTTAGTGCATGATATCCAATATCGTATTCATTATTTTACATAAGACTAGGGAATCCAAAACTAGAAAAAAACAAAACCAAAACTGTCATATACATTTAATCCATAAAAAGAAACTTTATTAACCACATAAATACATAAAAGTAAGTGCTATATTAATATTTTGGGAAACACTGGTTTCTTGAGATCTAAATGGAATTGTATTGCTCCTAAATATATCAATAGCCAACGATTTAAAACTTATTTTTATTGTATATACATACATGTTTATATACCTAAAACTACTTAATATGCATATACCAAATGTTACATATATGTAAAACATGCAAAGCTGAGGCCAAAATGACAAACTATCATTTAAATATCTTGTTTCGAAACACATTATTTTAAGCTGTATTATTCTTTGCTGATTTAAGAAACTCACATCATCTTTAATTCATATGGACCAAAGCAGCAGGAGATAAATGTATTTTACTCCTACTGAAAACTTTATGACTTGTGCCATTTCTGCCCTAACCTTGACAACACTTAAGAAACATTTCTAAAAATATTTAAAATATTTCATGGATGCACAAATATGACATCTCCTTGGAAATATGAAAAATCAATCAGGAAAAACAAAATAAAAATTAGAATATTTATCCACTTTAACCCAAGTAAGTTCAGCAAGTAAAACAGCCTATATTGCAGTTCAACAGCATTGTGTTGCAGCATAGTGGTGGAAGCTGGTTTCTAAAACATTTCAACACGAAAAGCAAAAAACTATCAGTGAAGTATTTGTGCATAAAGATACTATAACAGTGCATGAAATTACAAAAATAATTTCTAATTTGTTCTTGAAAAATAAAAAATGGAACATCTTAATATTTGTAGTAGTAAATATGTATTTAAACAAGTGTTAAAAATGAATTTTAAAAGTGTGTATGAGTTTAAAATGGCTAATAAGAATACCTGGTCTTGTTTACATCTGACTTCAGCACAACTCTATTTAGATGGAAAAAGTTGAATTTGGTATATGGAAATCAAGGGCATATATAGATGCACACACACTTGCATAATGTACGTGACTGCATGCAGTAATTGCCTCAAGAATTCAATTTTTCTAAGGTTATCCAGTTCAGCCAATATATACCTTCACTGTCAGTGAGGTCTTTAACTGTGATCAACTCATAGTGCAAAATTTAAAGATACAGCACCCCAGAATTCTAACACACATCACATCTGAAATATATTATCTAGCTTAGATCAAATAAATTAGTTAAATCACCTCCATTACTGGAACACCTGGACTCCTCATTGTCATCTAGTGTGGGCATCCATCAAGAAAATCAGTTTTTGCTTCTGCTTTGTAGACTGTGAACCTCAGAGCAGAGCTATATAGGATACTTTCTGAGCTGCCTCTACAGAACTCTCCTACCAAAAAGACAAAAAGTGTCAAAGACTTTCCTACTGAAAGAGGAAAGGCAGAACACAACTCCCAAAAGCATCTAATGAGTATTGAAGTTGTGTACAAAGGTGGAAAACTGAGCTCACTTCCCTTTGGATGAAAGGAACAAGTTGCCTCAGCCACCCATAAAACTGTAGCTTCCAACCCTGTGCTGCAGTTACAAACCTTTAGATCCTTTTCTGTGTATTGCCATCCCTTGCTCAGGGTGAAAAAAGCATGCAGCCTGTTGGAAAAGACTGGTGCCTATGTATGGGTTTTCACTAGCTTCAGCTTGCTGAAGGAGTCACCTAATCTAAGTAACTGAAGGGACACAGAATTACACAAGCTTTAAAATCCTTCTGCATACTTAACTTCTTGCATATTGTGGTGGTTTAGCTGCCCCCCCCACCTTTTGATATAAACCCCGTCTAGGACTCAGAAACACTGGAAGTTGATAAATGAAGCTTTATATTTACAACAATGCACAATATACAAGCAGATATTTACAATGTATAACAGAAATTTACAAATATATACAATAAAAAGGTAATATAGAAACACCACACCCCTCCCAGAGACCAAAATCCCCAAGAGGGGTAACCAACCATCCCTACCACCTTTCCCCCCTTCCCCAGTCTTATCTCACCACCTGTTGATGCTGCAGATAAGCATCAACAGGTGGTGAGAGGTAGATCGGCCAGGGAGGTTAGTAGTAGGGATGAAGTTAGTAGTATTACTGAGAATTAGCTGCCAAGGCAGAGAGACAAAGGAGACCATGCAGGAGAAGCAGTCGCAGCCAGAGCGGTCTGAAACCATCTGATATTTAATGTTTTGGTTACACTACTTAAAAACTTTTTTTTTTTTTCTTCCTCAGTAAAGCTCTGGTGAAGTGACATACTGTGTTTTTCTCTCTCAGCCAGTAGTCTAATTTCTCACTCAAATTCTCAAATTAGTTCAAACCAGCACACATATGCAATGTCAAGCTTTTGCCACAACCAGAATAGTTTTCACTTCAAGCCAAACTACTCAGATTTTCTTTAGACAAATTAGTTTACCATCTGGCAGAATCTGAGTATTTTGACTGTCTGAGCAGTAAGTCTGAATGCCCCGAAGTGCCAAACAAATGCCACTGAAGAGTCAGGATCAACTTAGAGCAAACGTGCTCCAAGTTTAGTGTTGTCTTGAATGCACTGGATGACAATCTGACACATTTTAGGATTGATGGGCTCAGCAGATGCAGTCTGGTAGGTCTGCAGTTATTTAAAAATACAGATAGAAAGAAGGAGAATGTCCTTTAAGATTATGTGAACTCATATTGTCTATCCTTTGAGGAAGGTGTTCCAGCAATGAGTGACAGGTATTCAGAAGTGATCAGAGAGGCTCTCACTTTCACTGGGAACAGTTCTATTGGTACTGAATAATTTAACTAGTAAATAGATGGGGAAAAGGGAGGAAGGAAGACAAAGATATAACTCTTGGTAGTAAGAGAAAATAAAAAAACAGTGTATCAGCCATGACCAGCCCCCATTTACCTAAGAAACTGCCAAGTAGGTTTGCTTTGGTCACAATGGATTTGTCCACACATATGAGACAGTGGAGGAAACCTTTCTTTGTGGGGACTGACTAGAGTTAAATCCTTATCAGAATTAGATATTATGAGGCACACTCATAAATAGATCTCATTTGAACACTTTTATAATATAGACCTCAAAGAATCTAATCAATGGTTTTTTTTGTTTGGTTTTTTGTTTTTTTTGAGGAGGAGCTGACCAGACACCTTCTTCTTTACAAAAATAAATTTGAATATGGAATCCATATATCATGGTGATTCTAGCCACTCACTTGAAAGTATAGAAGATCTCTAGAGCTAGGATAGAGCACTGAACTCAAGTGTCTAGAATGTCAAAGTGGCCCTTATACAGCAGAACTGAGTCACCGTCTTTAGGGTTTTTTAGACAAAGAAATAAAACCCCATCAATAAGCATGAACAATTTGGATGATGTAAAAAAAAGTAACAAACAAACAAAAACCCCAAACGAAAATACAAAACCAAAAAACCCACCAAATGGCTGCTATTTTACTTTATTACATATTAACTGAACTGGATAACTGTCTGCATTCCCTGCAGATACACTTTGAGCATTTAAAGACAAAAGAAATAAAAATCAAATTACATGCTTATTATGATATTAGTCTCCGATCCATGAGAGCACCAAAGCACTTGCTCCAATCTGTATTTATTTTACTATAAACATATATTTTATTGAATGAAAGTACTTTCCTAGAATGAGTCGTTGGCTTCCTTGGGATATTTTGCAGTTGGGCAACACTTCCAACTGTATTTGATTGTATATCACTTTTAGATCTTTGAGTTGGATTCTGTATCAGACACAAATAATCATTTAAAGGATATCAATGAAAAAAAATGAACCATAGAGAAACAAGTTGGGCCAGTTATCAGTTGTTTTCTACAGTCATATACAAGTTGAGATGCATATGACTGTTCGCAATGTTCCATGTATTTAACAAAACCAGAGCCTTATCAAGTCCTAAATCCAAGGATGAAATTGTAACAAGGAAAAAGGGTGCTTTTAGTCTCCTTTACCTGTCACACTGCTGCTTTGTGAACTGACCATAAGTTTCTGCCACCATACAACAGCTTGAATATTAAATTCCAGATATCATCTAATCCCCTTGATATCTGTAATAGGAAGAGATAAATATTTTTTTTAGCAAGACACATTTGACATCATGACTTATTTATTTGGCTTTGAGATATTAGCTGAGATCTTCGAGTTTTATGTCATAGCCCACTTGTGGTAGCCCAATCCTCATCAGCTGTTTGGTGTCAGTTCACCTTTAATCCAATGAATATTTAAAAATTTTCACTCAACCTTCCCACCACCCCCACCCAGGGTTGCTCAGGAAACCAGATCGTGACACCATTTAAGACATTTTGTAAAACTCATCTTGCATATTATTCACTAAATGCTGGGTTTTAAATTTGACTCTTCTTCCACCTTTTTAATAAACGAGGAGTCTCAAGGCTTCTTAGATACAAATTTGGCTTGGCCTTTCAAAGACTCTTCAAGGAAATTTAATCTAGCAGCGTGCACAACAGTCCAGAATTGAAGGAACTAACTGCTGGCAGGCACGCATGGCATGGTAAGGCAATGAGAATTACTGAAGTGTCAGGAAGGGCACAAGTTATTGTAAACTCATATTTGTGTACTAATGGGAATATAGCAAAATTTTGAGGCTTTTCATGTGGCAGAGAGGACTACAGGTTAATGATACAGAGTTTTAGTGTTATTGAGTAAATGAGAAGTATTTGGGCTCCACGGCAATTGGGGAGGAAATAAGAGATGGGGCCTAGAAAAGAAGAAAATAAATAGAGGGTTATTGGTGAAATAAACTGGTGAGAGGAGAAGAAAGCCCAACTTTGGAATTTCACCTTTATCTTATCACAGAATTGCAGATTCATGTCATTAACCAGGTTGGAAAAGCCCTCTGAGATCACGGAGTCCAACTTATCACCTAATCCTTCTAATTAACTAAACCATGGCACTAACTGCCTCATCCTGCCTTCTCTTAAATGTCTCCCTGAGCAGCCCATTCCAATGGGCAATCACTATTTCCTAACATCCAGCCTAAACCTGCCCAGACACAGTTTGAGACTGTGTCCTCTTGTTCTGTCACTGCTTGCCTGGTAGAAGAGCCCCCCACCTGACTACAACCTCCTTCCACGTAGTTGTAGAGAGCAATAAGGGCTCCCCTGAGCCTCCTCTTCTCCAGGCTGAACAACTCCTCAGCTGCTCCTTGTAGGGCTGTGCTCCAGCCCTCTCACCAGCTTTGGTGTCCTTCTCTGGACATGTTCAAGCACCTCAACATTTTTCTTAAACTGAGGGGTTCAGAACTGGACACAGTACTCAAGGTATGGCCTAACCAGTGCTGAGTAGAGGTGCAGAGTGGCTTCCTTGGTCCTGCTGGCCACATTATTCCTGATACAGGCCAGGATGCTGTTGGCCTTCTTGGCCACTTGGGCACACTGCAGGCTCATGTTCAGCTATCTGTCAACCAGTACTCCCAGGTCCTTCTCTGCATGGCTGCTCTCCAGCCACTCTGTCCCCAGCCTGTAGCACTGTATGGGGTTGTTGTGGCCAAAGTGCAGAACCTGGCACTTGGACTTGTTAAAACTCATGACATTGGATTGTGCCCATTTATCCAGCCTGTCCCGATCCCTCTGCAGAGCCCTCCCACTCTGTATAATTTTAAGCTAGCCCCACCCCCCCGGGCTCAAAAGCTCAATAAGGACTTAATTCACTTTGGAAGTAAAAAAAATAACTTTAACAATAATTAGAAGGNCAAAATACAGGGTACAGGTATAAGGGGAATTATAGAGGATGGGGAAGGGGAACAAAATACAAAATATAAAAATAGAACCCATGGATGGAAGTTGAATCCAAGTGGTGAAATTGATGATTGGTGGTGGATGCAGATGGATGCAAGATTGATGGCGAAATGCAGTGAGTTATAAATTTACAAAAAATGGTTGCTCTCCCCACATGTTTGCTGGAAAGCACATAGTGAGACAGAAGCAGGGAAGCAGGATGCTGGGCAGGTGAGGAGAGCAGAGGCCAAAAGAGAGAAAGAAGTTACTTTAGAGGAGGGCTCAGCAGGAAGTGAGAGGGGGCTAATCATGACACCTGGGTCAGACCACCCCTAGGAAGGAGTCAGGATACAGTTCCAGGTAAGCTTAACCTTTTACACATCCTCTAGCAGATCAACCCATGCTCTCCCTTCTTTTCTGCTGCTTGTCACTCATGATCTCAATCCATTCCTATGCCAAGCCCTTACTTGCTGCTTTTGTTTTCTGTGGGCCAGGGAAGCAGTGCAAAACAGAGGCTTCAGTGTAATAAAACAGTATCTGCCCTCATACCTTGTGCATGTGACTACCAGCAGAGAGTTAGACGCTGGGAATACTGACATACTCCAACACAGGTAGAACAGCCTTTCGATACTACAGCCTGCCTCCCTGAACCAGTGCCTACTTTTCCTATGCCATATGCTGGCTCTGCTCCCAGGCATAAGCTCCAGCTTCTGCAAATAGACCCACTGCAATCAGCATGACTACTCATGTGAGTAATGGCTCACAGCTGGATGCAGTTGTGATCTCCCTACAATTTTAGGTTTTGAATTTTAGGATTTTTCTTGTGCCTTTTTCTTTTTTTTTTTTTACCTCTGACAAATAAGGTAAGGAAATTGCTTTTCCTCAGGCCCCCTGTCTTTAGGATCATGATGATCAGCAGAGTAAGACAAATTAAAAGGTATCTTTAAAAGCCAAGTTATCCCAATATTAGTGCAACTTGTAGGTTTTGTTGCTGTTCCATCCAGCCGTTTGCTAGTATGTACTTTGAGAGCACTGAATGACTCTGCTGAGATTTCAAAGCACTATAAATTCTAATAAATCAAACTGAAGTGTTCAAAGTTTCTCAGTTTTTTGTTTTTTTTTTTAAAGGAAGAAGAAAAAAACCCTGAAATCTCAGCAGAAAGGAATTTTTTTTTTCAGAACCTGTTTTTTTGTAGAGAATCTGCTTGTAACTATAGTAGGCCATCCTTTCAAAACATGTTCAGTGTCCTGCCATTATTTCTGCAAAAGATTATGTCTGCATTTGAAAATTCAAGTGGCATGTCACTGTCTACTTTAATGCTACTGTCTTAAAACATTTCAGGTTCTTTTGATAGCTGGACTGTAAACAGCCCTTGAACTCCCAAGGAAATATCACAAAAACTCCTTCCTCAGAAGGATTTTGCAAAGAACTTTCTCACTAATCCTTAATAAAGCAAATACCTAAACGTAATCTCTTTGGATTAAAATCTAACTGCAAATGCTAATNTTTTCCTATACTTTCTTCTACATTTCTCTATACAGACATACTGCTTCATGATTTACTTCTATTTAACCATTTCTCCATTTTCCTTACCTTCATCTCTGAGTTGTGTAACTGGTCATTCCCTGTTATTCCTATTGCTTTCCTTTGCAATTATTAAAATTCATAGTCCCACTTTCCATGCTCCTCTCCCTGCCTCCAGGAAGATTTAATTTTCCTTTCTTGCTGTACCTATGGCAGGGTCACACTCTTGTTTTCTCATGCTTTCACTCTAACCCCATTCAGTTCATGTACTTTACCCTCACATACCTATAAGACTCCACTTCTGACCAGAACTGACCTCTTCTGTCCTTATAATCTCTTTCAACACTTCAAGTTAAATGAAGAATATCTGCCAATAAGAGTTAAGAAAGCTACAAATGTAGCAGACAGTCCCATAATAACTTTCAACATAAATGAGAAATCCTGTTTGTGCTGTCTCAACTTTTATTTCTGAAAATTTTAGCTCCTATGAACAATTTAGTGTGAAATTTTGTTTACATCAATAAAGCTATAAAACCTGCAAAACATGGACAGATTTTTCAGTTATATTCTCTTGCCATAAATGTCTAAGTAGATATACTTTCTGGCAAAACACTTTTAAGATGGTGAGTTTTAGGCGTATTAGACAGAAAGATGACCATTTGAAAGCCTTATACTTTGTGAAAGAGAAACAACTCTAAAGAGAGGTAGCAGCTCCAGCCGCTGAAAGTGGTGAAATGGGAGGAGGGGCGGCAGGGTCGACACCTTCATGCGTCTGTGCAAAAGGGAGTGACTCATCTGGGGGCGTTCCCATGGTTCAGCACTAGATACAATTGCGAAGCAGGCAGCAGCGCAGCGATTTGAAGGGGCAGCTACAGCTTTCTCACTTGAGCTCAGCAAGTGGTGCGTGCTGAGAGAATAATTAAAAAAAAAAAAAAAACCACAAAAAACCCACCCAACCAAACTAACAAAAAACAAACACCAAAGCTTAAGCCATGGTTGTAATTTGGGTGAATACCAGGGCTAGGAGAACTGTGGGCACCCAGACTGGTCCCTCATGCAAATCTGTGAGGGTCCAGACCCTTGGCTGCAGTGAATGCCTGAGCCTAATTGGAATGGAGGGTGGTGTGCATGAAAGTTGTGTGAGGTGTGAGCAGGTGAGTGATCTGCTCAGTATGGTGGCTGGGCTTAAGGAGGAATTTGAGAGACTAAGATCTCTACGTGATTGTAAAGGGAAAATTGACTGGCGGAGACAGACTATACCATCCCTAAGCAAGGGGCTTAGGGAAGACTGCACAGGTTGGAGAGGATTCAGTTTCCTCTCATTCCCCTGCTAAAATAGGTAAAGGAGGAGATGAGGGGGAGTGGAGGCAGGTCCCTCACCACAGGGGCAAGAGAGCCACCTCCCAATCTTCTTGGTCTTACCAGCTCCCCTTGCATAACAGATACAGGGCACTAATAACTGAGGATCAGGCAGAGGAGGATGGAGGGGAAAATCCATGTACTCAGTCACCCAAGGTGTGTCAGCCTCCCCCAAGAATAGTAAAACAACGAAAAACAGAAGAGTCATAGTTGTAGGTGATCCACTTCTGAGAGGAACAGAAGGACCGATATGTTGGGCTGATCCCTCTCATAGGGAGGTGTGCTGCCTACCTGGGGCTCGGGTTAGGGATGTTGTTAAGAAAATTCCTAACCTAGTCCATTCTACTAACTACTACCCATTATTGATCTTCCAAGCAGGAGGAGAGGAAATAATGACTAGTGGTCCCAGAAAAATTAAAAAATACTTCAGAGCCTTGGGACGGGTGATACAGAACTCGGGGGCACAAATCTTCTCATCTGTTATTCCAGCTGATGGCAGAGACACTGGAATAAGTAGCCAAGTGAAGTCTTTTAATACGTGGCTGTGTGGATGGAGTCACCGCCATATATTTGGATTCTTTGATAATGATACTACCTTTACAACACCAGGGTTGCTGACACAACATGAGCCTGCAGTGTGCACACGTGGCTCAGACAGCAACTGTGTGCTGGGCTGCATTAAGAGCAGCATGGCCATCAGGGCAAGGGAGGTGTTTCTCCCCCCTTTTATTCTGCTCTCGTCAGACCCACTGCCTCAGCTGAAAATAACTTCATTTACCACTGTTGGGAGCAACTCGGAAAGCTACACTAGAATATTAACACACGCATAAGAACATCAATTGTACTTGTAAACTTCTGTCATTTTCTCTAGGCTGTTTATTTTTTCTAATTTTGTTCAAACACAGCAAATAGATTTCTCAGCTCTTTGTTCATTCAGTAACAGAGAAAAATCTCTAGAATCCGATTATCCCAATTCGTATATAGTCTGCAGTTATTTAAAAATAAGTAGTCTGGAGATTTAGCTTTGCTTCAGAAATCAAAGTAATCTTATTGTTCCCCAGTAAGTATGGCATGAGTCACTCCACTACAATAGTCCCTCTGCATTCCAGTCTTAATTGTCTCCAAATTAAGAAAAGCTTTAGATGCATCTTACTGTGAGAAAATGAGTATTTCTGATCCCTACTGCTAAATAACATGGCAGAGAATTCCTCTGAACATACAGATCTGTCTATTAATATGAAAACTGTCCCTTGAATGCGTTATTCAATCATTTTTCATTTCAGTAATTATTTATAATTTGTTAAACCCATAGACTAATTTCACAAACAAAAAGTGACTGTTACTTCTTTATCAAGATGTGTCCCTGTGAGCTCCCAGCCTTTCTTTGCTCTTGACAGAAACCTGATTGCAATAATGAAGTGTTATAGCTACAGCACTGTTCAAATACACTGCTTTTGTTTTTGAACTGTTGTGACAATTGCTTCCCATTTGAATCAATTTTACACAAGCCTCACAACAATTTTTTATGCTGATTATTTATTACACATTATTACCTGAGTGCTACATGACTCCCATCACTCTGGAGGACTTGTTCTGCTAAGAGCAATATACAAACTGATGGGCAAACAGCCTTCACTCCAAAGCTTTTGCAATCAGAAGATGCCATGAGGTGTTCAGAACATGCCATGAGTGATGATGAGAGGAGCTCCATAACCTGCCCATACAGCATTCAAAGGGGACATCAAAGCCAAGGGGTGATAGTACAATTATGCCAGAGACAGGTGCTCTGGTTTTGCTCCAGAAGAGAGCAGAGACTCAAGTGTTTACGTTGAGTGCTAAAGTAACCTATTTACATCAGCAGCTAATAGTTTGGTAATTGGTTAGGTAAGGCAGGAAAGCCTATCAGGTATAGCTCAGCTCACTGAGAGCAGGATCTCCACCCATACATAAAATCAGGCTCAAATACATAAAGGTTTTCACTTGTTTAAATGATTGCAGGAGGGAGACCTAGATTTTTATGCAAATACTTCTCCTCACTTCAAAGAGCACTATTTTTGACAGGTTTTAAGTTAAAGACATGTCTGTCTTACATTAATGCAGCTTCCACCTTAGTAAATCAGTGTAGTTTAGAAAACATCTTAGAAACAGCAGGTTCTGGTTTTGAGTATTTGAAATCCTGCCTAACACACTTGAGCTGTATGCAGTATCATGCTTTCTTAGCTTATTCTGCATTATCTAACCTACAAAACACTTCAGAAAGATAATTTTTGTGTAAATCCTGCAAAAAAAAAAGTCAGTGCATAAGTGGTAGAAAAATAATTTTGTCTACAGTCAAAATTATCTCCAATATATGAAATTTAACCAGCAGAGCTTGAATTCAGTGAAAAACAGCAACAAAAAAAACCCTAATAAACAAGAAAAAAAAAAGCCCAACAAACACCCATACCTGTTAAAAATTAAAAATACTAAGTGCAGAAAATTAAATTTGGATTCTCCTACCACATGGGAAAGCATGTGGAAAATGTTTTATTGCACAGGAGAGTCCAGATGATATTGACCAAGCCACTCTTGACTTCCTCTAAAACATTTGTTGCATTAAAAACAACCCTGAGGAGCAGTGATTTATTTCTGAATTCCCTGGGTGTGCAGAGAGACACAGAGGTTCTAAATCTGCTGACTAAGATAAATTGCAGGTTGGAATGTACTTAACAAATGATAATGCAAAATGCAGGAAGATATACAGAGAAGCAGCAGATAGCAGTGGAAAGGAGTACATGACCTGCCTGAGAAGTTAGTACACACAGCCAAAGAGCAGATATAACTGCAGACGAATTCCCTCAGCTTTCAAGCTGTACAGAAATAAACTACTATTAAAAGAACACATATTTCTCCCTGCAAGTGAATCTTTCAACTGCTTAGCAAATATGATTGGGAATCTGCTATTGCAGAAGGAGAAACAAACTTATTTTTGAAGTAGAGAAAAAGTTAGCAGAAAGGAATATGCTGGAATTAATGAGTTAAGCATCCAAGACCAAAAAACAGCAATAATTTTATTTAAAAGACAAATTATTAATAGACATACCTACTGAAGCTATGGCTGCATGCTGCACAGTGCCGTGTTTCATGCTTTGAACAATCTAGCACTGGCCAGAATTTGTGTTAGAAGACAATTCATGGACCAGTGGTCTAATAGGCCATGGCAATTCTTGCAGTCTTCTTTTGTAGACAGGTGCAGTCAATCCTGCTTTTGCTTTGTATATTTGTTTTGTTTTGTTTTGTTTTTTTTAATGCCCTCCCCTGTTTCTCTCTGCACATAATGACTGAAGGAATATTTCATCCAGCTGTCACAGCAAGCCTTTGGCAGATCAGGTCCTACCTTGGGCCAGAGCTCAGCCACCAAGTGGAATGTGCAGTTATAATAGCAGCTCATGGAGGAATGGACGTGAAAGAAAACACAGCTTGCCACCACCTTGCAGTCACCTGCCTTCAATCTTCTCAATTCCCCTGCTTCCAAACCCTCAAGAGAGGAATGAGATACATCAAAGCATTAATTTGTCCACTTAAGAAAGCAGTTAAGCAAAAACCTTAGAATTAACATTGGTGATCTCGAAACTGAAAACTGATATAGAGAATTGAGAGGATATGGAAACGGAACTTGTCATTGACAGGTTATAAGACTGTTTAATAAAGGAAAATAAAAGAAAATAATTGCCATTCTTATAAACTAATAATCTTCTATTGATACTCCCTCAAAGGCTTGGTGTATAATTTGTAGAGCACTACCACAGTGTGGTGCACAAACACTAAAAATGGAAATAATCCCATAGAGATTATTCCATTATGAGGAAATCTTTCCAGAGACAAATTTCACTTTCCTTCAGCTACCAGAATAATCTGCATATGATTTAAATCCCTATTCCATGTGCTAAGAGAGTCTTACCATTTTCCTTCTTTAGAAAGGACTTCTCTTAAATTTTTCATTTATTTAAAGAAGAAGCCAGTGGGGCAATCAACTATTAATCTCATACTGTGAATTTTCCTTCACAGAAGTAAAGACTCCTCCTTTTCTCCCAGATGAGCATTCACCACATAGGATTTTCATCTTTGAGATATTCTAATCCATCTGAATCTTGGCTGAATAGAGAAATTTCAGAAGTGGAAGCAGAACTAAGACACAACAGAATCACATATTCTTGCATGCCTGGAAAATCAGACCTAAATCATGACACTTCAAACAAAATAAATATTCTGAGATAGAATTATTTAGCCAAATAGAAAAGCATTGATTTTTTTNTCTTTTTTCCTTTTCTTTTTTTTTTTTTTTTTTTTTTTTTTTTCTTCCCCACTCAGGAAATATCTTACTCCAACAAGAAATTGCAGATGAGGAGTGGCTTCCAGACAGCTCATCAAGAAAGAAAGAAAGAAAAACTTACACTGAAACTAGCTGAATACTGTCACTGACTCATAGGAAAGTGTTCCATTAACCTTCCTCTTTTATCTTTCACCAGCTCAAGGTACTGTTTTACTGTGCTAAAAGAACTACTATTTTTAGCTAATTAAAGTCCAGGGAGGTCCCCAGTTAGATACGTGTCAGGTGGGAACATTCACTCCCACCACACAATTCGTATTTGCAAGTCTATTCACCAGTCTGCCCATTGGACTGTTAGCTGTGCAGCCTGCTGCAAAACCATGCATGGCAATTCTTATCTGTGATGTTAATGACCTACCACATTTCCAAACAAAACCAGTAAAAATTTCCTGGCACCCACTTCTGGACAACTCTACCCCTGTGACATCTAGGTATACAGAAATATAAAAGGGTAAGACATTGATGTCTCAGTTCTGGTACAAAGCTGTGTTTAGCAGAGCATTTAGTCATTCAGTCATGCTTATCTTTCAGCATTAAATGTTTTGTGCTATAGATCCTTCATATTGTTCTTTTAAAATGGGCAGTCATATTGGGAAATTCAGAAGGGTATCCCACCAGTGACATTAAGCTTTTCTTTTCAGAAACATGACATACAGCAATGTCTACCAACGGTTGCCTGTGTAGTTCACAGTGGTGGTTCTATATCCCACCTGCAGTCTCCAAACACATTTGTCAGGATGCCTGATAAATACAGCAGACACAACTTGAGGTGTGTACACAGAAAGCTTTGAAAAGATGCAATGTCTGATCTCAGTCCACTATAAATTCTTCCAGGGCAGCCACCTGATAAGTTCTTTTCAGGGAAGGATATAAGTCCTCTATTTCAAATCATGCTCCAGTTTTGGAAAAGAACAGGTCACTCACTGTTATTAAGGACAACTGTATGAGCACTACATTCGCAGGTATAATACACAGAAAAGCAATTGACCTGATAAATATATGATACAAGTTGAAGATACAGAATTATAGAATGTCAAGGGCTGGAAGGGAGCTCAAAAGATCATCTGGTCCAGCCCCCGGCCCCTGCCAGAGCAGGATCACCTAAAGCAGATCACACTGGAACGCATCCAGACAGTTCTTGAATATCTCCAGAGAGGGAGACTCCACAACCTCCCTGGACAGCTGATTCCAGTGCTCTGTCACCCTCACAAGGGAAAAAATTCTCTCTCAGGTTCACATGGAACCTCCTATGCCTCAAGTTCCACCCATTGCTCCTTGTCCTATCACTGGGCATCACTGAGAAGAGGGTGGCTCCATCCTCCTGGATGGGGCTAAAGAGCCCCAGCTCCCTCAGTCTCTCCTCATGAGGAGGATGTCCAACTTTCTTAATCATGTTTGTGGCTCTGCGCTGGGCTTTCTCATGCATCTGTGAATACGTGAATCACATATGCGAAGAGTGATAACGTTGAAGAAAAGCAGGGAGTCCTGCGAGGAGCGGCTGAGGGAGCTGGGATTGTTCATCCTGGAGAACAGGAGGCTCAGGGGAGACCTCATTGCTGTCTACAACTACCTGAAAGGAGGCTGTAGACAGGCAGGTGTCGGTCCCTTTTCCCAAACACCCAGTGAGAGAACAAGAGGACACAGTCTCAAACTGCGCCAGGGTAGGTTTAGGCTGGATAATAGGAAGAAATTCTTCAGGGAAAGAGTGATTGCCCATTGGAATGGGCTGCCAGGGGAGGTGGAGGTGTACTCGATCCTGGAGATGTTTAAGAGGAGGCTGGATGGGGCACTTAGTGCCATGGTTTAGTTAATTATAAGGATTAGATGATAGGTTGGACTCCATGATCCTAGAGGTCTTTTTCAACCTGGTTAATTCTGTGATTCTGTGAATACTCTGGAAAATGCTGAGCAACAATATAAAAAATGAGAGTTCTGCAGGTAGATTGCTTCTGATTTGGTTGGGGTTTTTGGTTTTTGGTGGGTTTTTTTATGTTTGGTTGGTTGGTTGGTTTTTTAAATTGGGCTGTGCAATCAGCCAGTTTTCTCTGCTACCTGCATCTTATTTATAGATGAGTCATCTTTGTGTTGCCACTGGTCTCAGGTCCTTCCTTCCCTCTCTCTCTGTGGCATTTCTCATTATTGTCAATATCTGCTACAAGGTCTGACCAGTCCCAAAAACAGATAACAGATTGTGAAAAATAAACTGTAGCCAAGGGCTAAACCTTTCTTCTGTTTTACTTTTCTTCATTCTTTTCTTCAAGCATGTTAACACAGGATCTACACCAAAGCTGCTTGAGTTTCATGCAAAAGACCAGATCTTTACTGCCTTTAGCAAAATGCTAAATGAACACTGATTATTTATTGGATATGATGCAGCATTTCTTACAGTCCTGATCATTCCTGACATTCTTTGATCTCTCCTGACAATTTATTTTAAAGAAATCTGTTATCTGAAAGAGTTGTAATTGGCACATATTTTCCTTTAAAAAAAAAAAAAAGAAAGAAAGAAAGAAAGGAAAAAAGCGCCTGAAACATCATTTATGCTTTTCTACCTTTTAATAGTTCAGCCAAGTTCACATTTACCAGTCAAGAAATAGTTATATTTGTTTTCTTTCCCTTCATCAGGAAAGCACTAATGCCTTAGGACACATTTATTGCAGCACACTCCTGTGAACTGCTCCTTTCATTTCTTTGATCATGAGCCAGCAAAGAGCCTCAGTGTGTCACCTCGGTGTCACTGCAAGTTGTGATTGCAGGGCAGGCTGCCATTCGTTTGCTCTTATGCACATTTAGTAACTTTTCACTGAAAAAAAAAAAAAAAAGAATTAAAAGTCTGTCAGCTGGGTGAGTTTCTTTTTTTTCTGATTGTTTTTTATTTTTCTTTTCTCATATGCTACTCTTTAATTACAAGATTTTATTGGGTGCTAAAGTATAAGGTAGCACTCCTCAAGGTATGTAGATCTACATCTCTGACAAGGTCAGTGAAATTTACTCCTGGAAGTTTCTTACAGAAGCTGTATTAGTCAATAGCACTGCATTTTAACTCATTCCTGGGCATTTTGGTTGCTCAATAGCAGTCCTCTATCACTACTGCCTGTTAATAAGCATCTCAAAGACTCAGTGCTCCACGACCAGTATTTCTGTTTTCCCTGTCTCTTGAATGGCTTCATGCCCTTGGATACACAAAGATACTGCTGAAGTGTATCATGAAATTCCACCTGGATATAAGATACTTAATGATTTTTTTTTAATTCTATGAATTTTTCTTAATATTCCTAAAAATATCCGCCCTTTGAAAACATCCTAGCATTCCTTCTTACATTTATCCTTTCTGCCACCTTCATGTACACTGAACAGATCTGCAATATTCTTGTATCTGATCTATAGACATCCTAGGCAATTCTTATGCATATACAGGAATTCAGCAAGTATAAATAAGACAGGATTTGAAGACAACAGTAAGAGGACACAGAATTTAATGTTGTGAATGAACAAACAGTTCTGGTTAATGCAGGCATCTGTCAGCTACACATGGAAGAGTGATCCTTCAAGATCTAAGAAGCAACAACTGACAGGAGCACTGATCTAAGAAACAAAGGACAAGTGATAGGAACACTCTTTCATGCAAATCTGGGACTACTGGTAATAGCTACCAAACTTTTGTCTAGGAAAGGTTCAATCTAGACTACAGCTCAACAACACAAGAGCAGAAGGCAAGTTAACTTTGTCAATAGAAAGAAAGTGATGAATGTGACCAGAAGATGGCAAGCCTAGCTTGTGCCAAGCAGATGCCAATCACTAAGGAATCAGTTTCAGGTCAGAAAATACATAGCCAGAAAGCTGGCACTCACATATACAAAGACACTACCTACCCTTTTCTGTACAAAGTCAGGACAAAATAGCTTCCTGGAAAGCAGTGATAGGGCCCATATCCTAATGAAATGATTTTGTTGTTTTTTTTTTTTTAACTATGACTCCATAAACTGGAAAGCTGTTAATTTCCTTCAGTTATGTAAAAACCTATCTCAAGCGGGAACATTTCACTGAATCTTTACGCTGGCATGCAATATAATATTTACATGGCTAGAAATATAGGTAATTTTCAGAAGATGCAAACAGGGTTCTTTTTCCTTGGCCAAACCCTCTACATTTTAGTAATTGCAATATTGAGAGTAATTTTATTCTTTGCTTCACTTATTTCTTGAACCATTAAAAGACATATCTGATCAGGAAGGTCACCAGGGAGGTTATTCTCCCCTTCTACTTTGCTCATGGGAGACTCCATCTGAGTCTGTGTACCAGTTCTGGTACCCTCCAACACAAGAAGGATATGGAACTGTTGGAGTGGGTCCAGAGGAGGGCCACGAAGATGATCAGAGGACTGGAGGATGTCCCCTATGGGTAGAGGCTGTGCAATATGGATTTATTCAGCCCAGAGAAGAGAAGGCTCTGAGGATACCCGCAGTACCTGAAGGGGCTGTACAAGAAAGCTGAGGATGGAATTTTTCAAAGACTTGACAAGAGGGAATGGCTTTAAGTTGGAAAAGAGTAGAATTTCTTTACAGTGAATGCAATGAGGTGCTGGAACAGATTGTCCAGGGAACTTGTGGATGTTCCCTCTGTGGAAGTGTTCAAGGCCAGACTGGATGTGACCTTGAGCAGCCTGATCTAGTGAAAGGTCAATGGCAGAGGTGGTCGAAATTTAATGATCTTTAAGATCCCTTCCAACCCAAACCAATCTATGATTCTATGAATGTAAGGGTAGTACATGATCTTCAAAAAGTGGTAAAATCTTTCTGATTCTAGCCCATAATAATCTATACTACTACTATTCAGTGACAAGAAATTATGTAGTGTTATGTTTTTTTCATCCTTACCTCTCTGGCCTGCATAACACTTTTTCATAAGCAACCTGTGTTGCAGTACAGATCTTCTGACAGTTTGTGAGTCTTCCAATAAATAGAGAGGTTACTTTCCTACCAGCCAAATCTCCTAAAGAAAACACAGAGTTTTAGATATCTGTGGAAAGAAAAAGTGTCAAATTGAAACTTCTTAAGGTCTTTTCTGAGAAATTATTTGAAGACAAAAAAATGTATGTCAGGTGATGTATCTCAGGATCCCTTTCACATCACAGTGAGCCAATAGGAAGGCCAAATCTGCAGACAAAAAGAAAGCTTCTCAAGGGATTTCAGGTTATCAGGGTGGCAACATAATAGCAGAAAACACTAAATTATTCCAGGCATGTTGATTATGAGAAATGCATCATTCTGAAGGTTGAAAAGGGCTTGAGTATGGGAAATGCTGAATCTGGTAATGACATGAAGGCCTCACTGCTGTTCAGCTGTTTGTATGGAGGCATAAAAGAGCTAAGGGAAGAACACAGGAAAATATTTGATTGGGATAGAAAAAATAAAACCTTCAGTCCTAGAAACCTTTGGAAAAGCCTTTTTGAGTTATTCCTGGGAAATACTGTTTTTTAAGGTGAAGTATAAAAAGGACCTCTGTACATATCAACACAGATAACTTACAAGGGAAGATGAGTGGATCCTGGCACAACATTGCAAGACAAAAGAAAGCAGAAGTCATGAATCAAGCACATTGCTATTGAAATTGCTCCTTTACCCTTGTGAAAGCACAGTACAGGTGTGAGAGATTTGAAACTGGTAATATTAGATTTCTAAATGGGACGACTGCCTTATGAAATTTTTACATTTCCTGTGTACTAGAGATTTATCAGAATTTATTTTTAAAAGCTAGGACCTTGGACTGAATTGTCATTGCTCTTTGTGAAGCATGTCCTGATGAATTCTGTTTTATTTGAGTTATATACCTAGAGTTGAAGATTTTTCTTTGTTGCTATCATCTGCAGTTTCTGATGTTTTTGCTTTGACAGCTGAAACTTTACCACTGATATTAAGACATGGTAGATAACTAATGGCTCTAATATTCTCTGTTTTATTGCTAGGTCTTTAAAAAAAAAAAAGTTAATTTCAAAATCTGTTCTTATGTCTTTTGGCCATGAAAAGAACATGTGTTTTTGGAGAGTATTTCTAATATTTTTTGATTGGAAAAATAACCATATGTATTATCTCTACCCTAACTTTCTCCTTTATTGGGCTTTTTCAGGGTTGTCTTTATTTGATCCTGCTAAATTTCAGAGCATTACAAATTCCTAACAGCCTGGGTTACATCCCATGCACTTCTTCCTGTCCACTGGTGAAGTTATCTTTTTTGTGACATACTAATATATTTAAAGTTACATCCAAGTGAAAGTGTGCTTCTCCTCTTGCATGTGCAAGTACACCTACAATAATATGTAGCTTGCTATACATACATAAACCCCCTTGTTCACCTCTCCCTTCATATACATATTCAGATAAGAGGGGGTCAGTGGGGATTTAATAGATGTTGTCCTGTTTTTCTTTCTGATAGGCCTGCTAGAGATCTTTAACTTGCTGCTACATCTCATGCTTTTTTAAGCCCTTGATTATCACCTATGCAAGGTCCCTCTGACCTGAATATCCTTCTGCCTTATGGAAACATCTGCTCAGCCCCTTAAACTATGCAGGGAACAGAGCCTTATTCATGTGTTAGAAAGGCAGTATCATTAAACTACTTCAGATTTGCACATGGGTGCATGCAACCCTAAAGAGATAAACTGACAGCTTAGAGGAGGCAACAGGAATTAGCGCTTAGATCATAATGCTTTCATTGCACACAACCATAGATCTCACTACCAAAAGAAAAGTATTTGATATTGGGTGCCAACTGTGAGTTCAAAATAGAAAAGGCAGCAGGCCTTCTCTTGATGAGTTTAAGCATTCAGGGGCACATTCTGTCTCCTTTTGTGCTCACTCTGATTAGTCTTTTACTCCCTTTAATTCCTGCTGTAACTGGGAGCCCAGAATGTGAGCTACACAGTGGCAATGTGGATAGTAGAATGCAGTCTGCAATAAGCTACAAAAAATACAATACCAAACAGAAAACAAAATTACTAGTATGTCAGAGAACAAAATTGACACTGTATAATCAAATGGCAGGATGTAGGCTAAAAAAGAAAGAAAGAAAAAAAACCACAAACCCAACAACAACACCAAAAAAAACCAACAAACCCAACACTGCAAGACAAATGAGAAAAAGACCGGTACTAGATTACTATACTTATTTGTGCTCCATTATTTTACTGCACTTCCTTGGTGCATGTTTTATGTCTTAGGATTTGTGGTAAAATGATTGGATAACTAATCTGGATTTTATCACTAAAAGATAGAATCATGAATACATCTTTTCTGACTTCAGTGATATAAATAGTTTCCAATGCTCTTCTCCTCCACTCTTTCCAGTGTATTTTAAATGTCAAATGGTTGTTTTAAGCAATATTGTCCATTTCCTGCACTATGAGATTAAATGTGCCTTAGCTTTTGTGGAGAAAGAATTCTCCAGAAGCCTTCCCCAAATCTGTTGTGAAGTCATTAGATCCAAATGGATGGGTGTGAGAAAAATGTGAATATTCAGGTCATGGGGTGAGCTCGAATAATTTTGAAAGCGCACTCCACAGTTGTAAAAGCAATCCTATTTAAAAGTGTGAGTAAAACTAGGTTACTCTTATAGTGACTAAACCCATGAAATACTACAGTCTTTTTAAGCACCATGGGAGATGAATGCCAGCACGGCATCCCAAAGAATGGCAATTTTTTAATGTGAAGAATTGGATAACACATAATTTCCAAAGGCTGAGGGGATATGGAACATTGAAGAACCTCAAAGGACACAGCTGCAAAGTCAGCTACTGCATATCCTTGAGACGTTCATACAAGGACTCTGTGATGTACAATGCCAAAGGAAGAGATATCTGTGGAGTCTGTTGAGACAAGGTACCTCTGTCAACGTTAATAAGAAGCGAGGTTATCTCACTGTTATGTTTGGGTCAGAAAAATGCTGAAGCTTCTCAAAAGACACATGGCTAAAGAGATAATGAAGTAAGTGAAGAGCTACCACTTTTCCCATAACCTTTCCCCAGTATGAGAAGATTAATGATATAATGATAAATGGTCTTTTCATCTAAAGGAAGGGAGGGATTCTTTTATTCTTCTTCCTTTCTCTGATTTTCTTGCTTAAAATTTAGACAGCATTTTAGGAGACTTCAGAGCTTCTTTGATCTCATGGAGAATGTAATTTTTATGGATATGTGCAATGTCCAGGCACTTTAAAGTAACATAGTTAAAACATTAAGTGAAGAAGTGACAAACAACTTCATCCCAAAACCTATGCAGCTATAGCGATAAACTAAAATTTGCTCGGGACTGAGGACTCTGTTTCTGTCAGACCTGTTTAACTCAGGTCTCTGTAAAAAGCATATACTAGTGGAACGTGCTTTATTTTTATGTTTCTATCCATTCTCATCTGTCCTGTTTCTCCAAGCTACAGAGTTAGCAGCATGGGACACAGAATAGCAATAGATTGCCACATTGGTGATTAGATTACCAATAGCTGGATAATAAAGAAGGACCCTTCCCCTTACAAACAAAAGGCAGTAGCAGAAAGACCTCAGAAACACTAATACCTATTGCAAAATAGCCTCTTTCTGCAGCTGCAGTCCAAATTCTCTTACACTCTTGTGTTGGTTTGAGCTAATTGGAGAATTTGAGTGAGAAATTAGACTACTGGCTGAGAGAGAGTTAAACATACAGTGTCACTTCACCAAGTTTCACTGAGAGAAAAAAAAAAAAAAAAAAGAAATGTTTTAAGAAATGTTCCCAAAACAAACAAGATTAGCAGAGGGCCAGTCTGGCTTGGGTCTATGCTGGCTCCGGCAGCTTTTTCCTTTGTGTCATGGTCTTGCTGGCTGAATTGAGAGTTAAATCACTAAAACGACTAATTTCTGCTCCTATTACTAATCTCCCTGATCTTCAGCTTATCTGCAGCATCATCAATTGGTGAGATAAGGCTGGGGAAGGGGGGAAAGGTGGTAGGGGGGTTTGGTTACCCTCTTCTGGGGATTTTGGTCTCCGGGAGGGGTGTGGTCTGTTTATTACCTTTTTTACTGTATATTTCTGTAAATATCTGTTATATCTTGTAAATATTTGCTTGTATATTTGCATTGCTGTAAATATAAAGCTTCATTTATTAACTTCCAGTGTGTTTTTCTGAGTTTTAGCCAGGGTTTAATAAGGTGGGGGGGGGCAGGTCACTGCAAACCCACTACAACTCTGTACTGTTTTTAGCTGGGATAGAGTTAATTTTCTTCACAGTAGCTAGTGTGGAGATGTTATGGATTTATGCTGGAAAGAGTCCTAATAATTCAAGGATGCTTTTGTTACTGCTGAGCAGTGCTTACAAAGTCATGGTCTTTTTTGCTTCTGATATCACTCCAGCCATTAGTAGATTAGTAGATTAGTAGAGCACAACAGCCTGTGACAGGACACAGCTGGGACAGCTGACTCCAACTGGCTGCAGGAATATTCCATACTATAAGATGTCACACTCAGCATATAATGCTGAGGGGAGAAAGAAGAGTAAGATGTTAGTACTGATGGTGCTTGTCTTCGCCAATAACCATTATGTGTTACCCTATTTTCCTGGAGATGATTGAACCTGTGCCTGACAGTGGGTAGGAAAGAACTAATTCCCTGCTTTGTTTTGCTTGCATGTGTGGCTTTTGTTTTACCTATTAAATTGCCTTTGTCTCAACCCATGAATTTTCTCACTGTTACACTTCCAATTCTTTCCTGTACTGTATCAGTGGGAAGTGAGCAAGCAACTGAGTGGGATTAGTTGTTGTGCTGGATCAAATCATGACACCATTCTAGCCAAAGCCCAAGACAGATAAAGCATATCCCTTGCTCTCTCTATCTGGTATTCTTGGCCTTTCTTTCTCAACTCTCTTCCATCTAGAGAGCCAAAAAATCATAATTGTTTTGTTGCATTATTCAGATCCAGTTTCGCTTTTCCGTTGTTTGTTATTGTTTTGGTTTGGTTTTAATTATTATTAACTTTCTTCTGCAGATAGTTGAAGAACCAATGAGGAGAAACATGATGCTGGATCTTGTATTAATAAAGAAGGACTGGTTGTAGATGTTGAGTTTGGGGTTAATTTTGGCTGCAGTGACCATGACATGTTAGAGTTTAGTATCACTAGACGAAGAAGCAGGGTGATAAGTAAGGTTTCAACCCTGGACTTCAAGAGGGCTAACTTCTCTCTCTTCAAAACTCTACTTAGAAATATCCAGTGGACTAGGGCTCTAGAAGGAAGGGGGGTTCAAAAGAGCTGGTTAATATTCAAACATTACCTCCTCCAAGCTCAAGAAAAATGTATTTTATTTAAAAAATAATAAAATCAAGTAAGGGAGGCAGGAGACCTGCATGGATAAGCAAAGACCTCTTGGAAAAACTCAAAAAGAAAAAGGAGGCTTACAATATGTGGAGAAAATGTCTGGTCAGCTGGGAGGATTAGAGAAATATTGACAGAGAATGCAGAGATGCGACAAGAAAGGCCAAGGCCCTCTTGGAATTAAGTCTTTCTGAGGAGGAAAAAGAAAACAAGAAGGGCTTTTCCAGACAAGTGACAAAAGGAAGAGCAGGGAAAAGGTGTGCCCATTACTGAATGAGATGAGAGATATGGTAATAGAGGATGCAGAGATGGCAGACTTTCTGAATGCCTTCTTTGCTTCAGTTTTTACTGCTAAGACTAGACCTCAGGAACCTCAGTTTCTGGAAGCAAGGGAGCAGAATGGAGGGAAGAGGACACTCCACTAGTCAGTCAGGACTAGGTTAGAGATCACTTGTGCCAACTGAAAACACACATATCCATGAGTTCTGGCTGATAATGTTGCTGAGCCTCTCCATAATTTTTGAAAAGTCATGGAGAATGGCAGAGGTGCCTGATGACTGAAAGAATGCCAGTGTCACTTCAGTCTTCAAAAAAAAGCAAGAAGGAAGACCCAGCCAACTACAGACCAGTCAGCCAGAACTCCATCCCTGGTAACATGATGGAGCAGCTCATTCTGGAGGCTATCTCTAACCACACGGAAGCAAGGAGGGTCACCAGGAGTAGGCAACATGGCTTTCTTTATCAAGGGGAGATCTTGCTTGACAAATCTGATAGCCTTCTATGAAACCATGGCAAAATGGGTAGATGAAGGAAGAACTGTGGATGTAATATACCTTGACTTGAGTAAGGTGTTTTATACTGTCTCCTGTAACATCTGCATAAAAACGCTCAGGAAATGTGACATAGCAGTGAAGGTGGCAGAGCACTGAAATAGGCTGCCCAGAAAGGTCGTGAAGTCTCCTTCTCAGGAGACTTTCAAAGCTCTCCTGGATATATTCCTTTGCTGACTATCCTAGGCAATTCTACTTTTGGCAGTGTGCTTGGACTCGATGATCTCTGGAGGTCCCTTCCACCCTCTAACATTCTGTGATTCTGTCACTATTTTCCTCCTTTGCCCCTAAAGGACAGATTTTGTTTTGTTTCTTTGTTTGGTTTTTTTTTTTTTTTTTTAATTTATTTGGTTGGTTGGTTGGCTTTGACAATGCAAACCAAGACAGATAATGATCCTCAAATAGGGTCTAAATTAAGGATGGTATTTGACTCATCCATGTAAAGGCTGTCAGCACTCTTTAAGACTTCTGCTCCACAGAAAACATCTACTAAGGAGAATCATAGAATCATAGAATGTCAGGGACTGGAAGGGATCTCTAAAGATCATCTAGTCCAACTCCTCTGTCAGAGAAAGACCACCTATACCAGGTCACACAGGAACATGTCCAGGAAGGTTTTGAATCTCTCCAGAGGGAGATTCTACAACTTCCCTGAGCAGCCTGTTCTGTCACACTCACAGTGCAAAAAATTCATCCTCAGGTTTAAGTGCCTCAGCTTCCTCCCAGTGCCCCTTGTCCTGTCATTGGGCATCATCATGTACTGCTAGTCAGCTTAGGTATAGAACATTCAGGACGGCTTACAAGCACATGCTATTGTATATCAACTACTTTTTCAGTATACTAGTGGTCTATAGGTAGACTGGTCTGTCCCCACCTGAGTCTATCCCCATCTAAGTTTCTTCAATCTCCTGCAGGGAGAAAACAAAAAAAGTCTGCACTTAAACTTTTTTACACACGCAATATAGCAATATTCCTTCCATAGCAGAGTCTCATCTTCTTCCTTCATAAATAATATTTCTTTCATTCTTCTTTCGAGGTCAGTTGATTGGGCAGTTTTTTTCTTGATACATTTTCCTTCCTGTCATATTTTAAATGGCTAGTACCCATTTTCTACACATTAGGAGAACTATATCTGCAACTTTTATACACTTGAGACTGACAAGATTAACCTTCTCTCATTCTTACTTGCCTACCAAGGACATAATGCCTGATAATTCAAATAATTCCTAATTCTAATTTAGATAGCCAGAAATTCATGAACTCTTCCACTTACCAAACACCTTCTTATATTCCTGTTCATCCAATAAACTGTTTTTATCCTTCTACAGTTGTAACCTACTACAGACTGTGGAGTTAGGCCCCTAAAGAGTGAGAAGAGATCCATTTTTCCTTTCTTTCAGAAAATGTTTTAATGCCATTTCACTTTGGTCTCTGATCTCTGATGATGGTTTCTAGGTATCTAATAATTCTTATAACTTTCTTTTAAAAAGTCTCTGACCCAAATCTTTCTCTAAGTGAGGGCCCCAAGTCCAATATAGCCCTTTAGCCTTGAGTGCCATCAATCTTTAACAAAGTTGAGAAGAATGACAATATTACCTCAAGTGCTTTGCTGCCTCTCTGCATGGTATTTGGATTTACCACAGCAGTATGACATTTTTAACTCATGACTCATATGTATTAGCTTGCAGTTCAGTACAGCCCCTGACCCTGTTCTCTCTAACAGCCAGCTGCTTCTCATTCTTTATTTATGCAGTTGACTCAGCTTGCCTATGAGAAGCACCATGCACTTCTCTCATTTCAGCTCATCTTCCCTGAGTTGTCAAGATCATTTTTCAATTCTACTTTCATCATCCAATGCATTTAGTTTCTTCCCTCTCAACTTAGTAACTCTTTGAGAGTGTCGATCGTTAACGAACAACAAGCACTACAGTGCAGCTCCATATATCACTGGGTTTACAGGGAAACACCTTCTATATAGAAGTTTCAAATAGTTCTACGTGCACATTGGCACAGATCTTTGCAAACTCTGATTTCTTTTGTTTCAAGAATGTCAGGAGTGACAGGGTCATCAAACTTTCCAAAGTCAAGACAAAAGGATTCATTACTACTACTTCTCTGCCATGCTGTACAATTTAAGCAAATTGGTTTGACACAACTGTTTCTCCACCCCCCAAAAAAAACCAAACAAAAGCAAACATATTCTGGAACTATTTGTCTCAACCTTAACTTCCAAGAGCTTAGAATGGTTTGGGGAGCTTTGCCCTAACATACTTTTTAAAATGTTGATTATCCAATATAACCATACTTCACCGGATCCTTCAGTTTTTACATAGGTATCTCAGTATCCCCCATGATGACCACCATCTCTGACAACCTCACAGTGGCCTCACTTCCTACAAGTGGATTCAGATCTTGGATGCTCAAAGTGTATTCACTAAGAGAGAGATTCTTGGTGACGCTGACTTAGATTGTTTAGGAGAACAAAATAAACAAGTTACCAACTTATGATTCTGCCTTGTCAGTAATATTATAAAATGGTGGGAAAAACTTGCCCACTTGTAGCTTGAGGCCATTCTGTCTTGTCCTAATTTCTCTGGCTTCTAATGCATTGGAAGAAGAGGACCCTTAAGATACTGTGACTAAAGCTGAAACACTCTTCTATTTGACAGGTTAAGGAAAAACAAATGATCCTATCCAAAAGGATGTGTTTTGCTTAATTGGCACTCAGCAGTCACGGATTAAATATATTAAAGTCATGTCACAATGAATATTCTTTTTTTTTTTTGTCTGCAATTATGATTTATATTCATTATAAAGCACTAAAAACAATAGAAGAAAAATGAAGTTTAAAGGGTAGGATATGCAGAAACTTGAGCATCAAATGGTAACTAAGAGTTTTGGATCATTCAGCATACAGTTACTTTAGGCATTCTGGTATTATGATTCACTGTGACCTGTCACAGGCTTTGAAGAAGTCAGCTCTCAGCTCTGTGTCTTGACAGAGGCAAAGTGCCCAGAGCAAGGGGCGGGAGCACTGCCACTTGCTCCCGTGATGTTTCGTTTCAGTCCTTTCTCTGGATTGCTGCTCACCACAAAACTACAACTCTCTTCCCCTTTAGAGGGGGAAAAGCTGCAGTGGCAGACAAATTTTATGTCTACTCTCTCCAAGGATTTCTCTTCCTCTTGCTGGCACAAAGGACATAAATAATTTCATTCTGCATCTGCATAAGTGCTCAACAAAACTTGTGGTCCACTGTCCTTATAATTATCAAACTTGTCTAAAATCGAGGGCACACTTAGAGGAAAGTAAAAAATTTTCGTGGTTTTCCCAAAGCAGTACCTACATATATAAATAGACATGGTTTCCTTAAGGAATTTCCACACACAACAAATTAATTTAATTCTGCTTGTTTGCCCCTGATTAGAAGCAAAATATTCTCCTTTTGTCACAAGTGCAGCACATTAATACCTGTTGTTGTCATGTCTGCTGTCCAGAAACAGAGACATTAAAAATTATTCTAGTTTTGAAAGTTCTAAAAAATCTGTGAACAAAAAGTGACAAGTACAGGGGTCTGTAAGTGTTACAGAAATTTAATATTCAAATATTGCTATAAAAAATATAAGTTACTAAGTGTGGAGATGCATATCTTCCTTTTAACATCTAGTTCAACAGTTCTGATGTCAGTTATTTCACCACATTTTAAAAGTCAGACCTGCAAACATATTTAGCCTAACATCTCAAACATCTTCATCAACAGCATCATGGACTTATATGTGACCAGAGCATACATCATCTCCAAACCCCACAGACAAACTCTTGTTATTGTCAAAGGGCATTACACTTCTATTAAACTAAGAGTGTTTTCTTTTGGG
>VWZI01013298.1:481856-494102 GCA_013396835.1 Psilopogon haemacephalus | reverse complement strand
AAAAAAAAAAAAAAAAAAAAAAAAGATCACTCCCAACCACAGCTTCACCAGGCCACACTAACAGTAAAACAAAAATAATAATAATAGTGATAAAATTCAGCAATGCATAAAAAGTTGTAGAACAGTAATAGTGGTGCTTTTGCTATTTTTACGAGGCACTAATCTAGTTGCCTCATAAGAAAGCAGATTATGGTCTCATAAAACAGCACAATGGAGCTATGACTTTAGTAAGTACAACAGCTGCTTTACAACAGCTCCTCTCTCTGCAAATTGTATGATGTTGGATGACAAGTATAAATACAAAATCAATCTAAATTTTATTTAATTGTGATTTCCACCTTATCAGCCCAGAAAGAGATCACAGGAGAGCATGAAGTAGTAAAAACAAATACAAAGTCCCAACCTGCAATAAAAGACAAGTTAACGCTTTCAGCTGTCTAACTGTAAAAATATTTCAGCAGATGCCTGGAATGCTAAAGGTATTTCCACAATTTATACAAAATAACAACTTAAAAGCAAGTTGGCAGCTGCACAACAGGAAGAGTAAAAAGGCAGAACGAAAGTACCTTTTCAGAATCTGTCATTTAAATCACACTGATTTGTCTCATTTCTCTGTATGGAAGAATATTACAAAACACACGTTTCGAATGGCTGCAGAAAACATTTTATGCCAGAGAAAAAAAAAAAAAAAAAGGCACCCAAAAACTAAAATTAAAATTTGACCTGATTGTATACATTTTTCTGCTTTGTGACATGGCAAAGGAACAATTATACGGATGTAAATTTATATATTAATACAAAATAAATGCTCACAGAGTAAGAGTCAGTATCCCTGTTACTAAAAGGAGAATGCCTTTTTGCATCAGCCTCCAATATAATCTGATAGTATTACCTCTGGGCTTTGTGTGAATTTGGACCTACATTTATTTTACTGGTTGTATAGTATGTAGCAGTGTGAAATCCAGGTTTGCAGCTGCAGTGCCTCAATTCTAAACACCACAGCACTCCTGAATAAAACCTGAAAATCTCTGATCATCCATGCTAGGACTGTGAAAATTGGAGTTACTCCCAAATGTTTTTTAAAGTGTTCATTGGACTTAAATTTTTATTTCAGAGGCATTAAAAAGCATTTCGAAGGAATTGTAACAGAATAGTTGTTATTATTGTGCAGTGCTTCAATAGTATTGCAGTTTTGGACAGAATCTTAAGATGTACAATCTATAGGTATATGAATATCTTTACGACATCAGTCCTGCCTCATTCCATTTAAATGCTGTTTTGAATTTCTGACTCTCCTGCTGCTTCCTAAAAAAACATTTCCCCTAAATATCTCCGATGTTTTTTTTATGGAAGGCCCTCAAACAATCTTTTATTAAGTACAGGTCTCCATTCCTCCCCATACCTAAACTATTATTTGTGGTATAGGATTAATACATTTAGGTGCCAGGAGAACAAATGACAGTACTTGATGATACTAAGCTGAGTGGTGCAGTTGACAAAACTGAGGGACAGGATGACATCCAGAGGGATCTATCCAGGCTAGAGAAGTAGGCTGAGGAGAACCTCATGAGGGTCGATAAAGTGAAGTGCAAGGTTCTGCACCTGGGTCAAGGCAATCTTCATCATCAATACAGATGGAGGATGATGAGATTGAGAGCAGCCCTGCAGGAAAGGACTTGGGGCTACTGGTGGGTGAAAATCTGCACACAAGACAGCAATGTGCACTTGCAGGCCAGCAAGCAAACACTACCCTGGACTGCACCAAATGTGAGGTGTGTAAATTGAGAGAGATCATTTTGCCACTCTGCTCTGGTGAAACCCTACCTGGAGTGTTGTGTCCAGGTCTGTACTCCTCAACACAGGAACAACATGGACCAGAGGAGAGGCACAAAGATTATCAGAGGGCTGGAGCACCCCTCCTGTAAAGACAGGCTGGGAAAGTTGAGGGTGTTTAGCCTGGAGAAGGGAAGGCTCTGGGGAGATCTTATAGCTGCATTTCAGTATATGAAGGGGACTTACGGGAAGGTTGAGGGACTGTTTAGGACAGCTTATAGCAATAAGACGAGGGGCAGTGGTTTTAAACTTAGAGCAGGACAAATTTAGGTTAGACACAAGAAGGAAGTTCTTTACCATGAGAGTAGTGAAACACTGGAACAGGTTGCCCAGAGATGTGGTGGAGGCCCCACCACGGGAGACATTCAAGGTCAAATATGATGAGGCCCCAAACAACCTTATTGAATTAAAAATGTCCCTGCTCACTGCAGGGAGGTTGGACAAGATGATCTTCAAGGTTCCTTTCTGACCCAAGGCATTCTATGATTCTATCTTTTCTGAAGAGTCTGTGGACTGGAACCTAAGTTTTGCAAATTTCTAGTATATCTTATTCATGCAGAAGCCTATTCTCTGAATATGGCTGCTCAAGCAGCTGAAATTGTTGAAAGCTTACTCTCCCACATATTTTCTGTCCATGCTGCTGCTGCAGAGATAGCTTTTATGGAAATCTCCACCATTGTCTCCTCATATTGCCTCATTTTGTCTTCAGGCAGAGATTTTTTTTAGTAGCAGCATGAAATTGGTCTGACAAATGAACTGAAACAACTACTCAACAAGTCCTTTAGATTACAGATGTTCTCAAGTGTCTTACAGAGGTGATTAAGATCTGGAT
Source organism: Psilopogon haemacephalus (assembly GCA_013396835.1). NCBI lineage: Eukaryota > Metazoa > Chordata > Aves > Piciformes > Megalaimidae > Psilopogon > Psilopogon haemacephalus. The sequence continues at coordinate 491,437 of VWZI01013298.1, read as the reverse complement.
TTTTGATAGGGCTGAATTTGGTAGTTCAAGTAGATTCTAGCAAGGTTTTATTAACATTACAATGACTTGCTACAGAAGTCTACCTCTGTTGCTGCAGGTTAGAACCAGAACGATTCTAAAACTGATGGGTTACAGTTAGGAGGGGACCTTACAGTTATTTTCAGAGTTGTTTACTGAGCAGAGTAATGTTGAATAATGTTGTTCCTGATATGACTGGGTAAAACAAGTCTTATTTTTTGAAACCGGTCTTGATAAAAGCAGTACATGCAGAAGAACTGCTAGAACAGAACGAAACATACCAGGGATGCAAGTGTCATACATGTGGGATGTTAAAATGGACAAATCCACCAGAATTAGAGATGCAAATAAAAAAAGAATTTTGTCCATTAGCAAATAGAAATGCATTTGAATATATATATATATATATGTGTGTGTGTGTGTGTGTGAGAGAGAGAGAGATAAATGGATAAAAGAGTACTTAAAGACCTTTAAGGTTTAGCTGCTGGATTGTCTCTGCTTCTCCTATGTTCCTTTCAGCTTCTTCTCTTTTACATGACCTGGGCAGCATGATGTTATTGCTGTGACTTACAACAGCCAGGAAGCTGTGTAGCAACAGAATAAACTGACACAGAAGCAAAGTTATCTCACTTCTATGTAAATTTCATCTTTGACCTGCATGCAGCTGGCAGTGCATATTTTACTGTGTTCACTGGGTTTTCATTACACCCCTTGTCATTTGCTGAAAGGTATTTTAACTTCATTTAAATCTCTGTGTGCCTCAGAAATGTCAATAAATGTCATTGTTATCATCAGTTTTGTTCTGGGTTGACTTTTCTGAGTTTTCTGTCCTTAGATTTGATTAAAATTGGGAAATAAATAGTGAATAACATATTGATTGCTGACTGGGAAAGGTTGCAGATAATTTATTATCTGGTGGGTATGATACTGAGCTTTTTTCTGCCAGAATTTTCAGACTAACAAAATTTGTTCTGAGGGGAAAGAGGAGTTTGTAACTATTCTTTAGTGCAAAGCAGTATTACAAGCCTTTGTTTGGTCATCTGTAAACTATAAATCAAGTTGAGATCAATGGTTACCCCATACTATTAGATTAGTAGACCTTAACTGTTAGTTTAATAGACCTTAGAAAAGACTATGAGAGATTATTAAATCTGAAATCAAGGGCCTTGCTTACAGAGGCAAAAAGAAAAAAAAAAATATCAGCTGGAATTGTCTGTGAACACTAATCTAAACCATAATTCATTGCGTTAGTAGTAATTTCATTATATTGGTTTATCCAGCCTTACAGAAGAGTGAATATTCATGTCTATATGTCCTAAACTGACATTTGTTTTTCATTTTCCAATACTCAAGATAATGAAATATTAAGTCACCAACATAAGCTTCTGCACTTTTCATCATATCAAAGAACCCTCAAGAATCTTCCAGCTTTCAAGTCTTTCCATGACTGGAAAGGTCTAAGCATGAGAATGATGATGATTTAGAGGAAACAAAATGAGTCAAAATTATGTAAGACATCAGTCAAGTTCTTCATCCTTTCCTGTTTACCTTTCAAATAGCACCTGATCTAATGCTCATTTAATCTAGAGAAGCTAATTTACTATTTCAGTTGTAATGACCGTTAGAATCATTGCCGCTAACTGATGTCAGAACTGCTTCTCTGGTTATTAATGGCAGTAGGAACCACCTTCTGATCTCAGTCCTATTCTGATGGCTGCAGGGCCATAGTATTTGGTATGAGGGCTGCCTTCCTCTTGTGACAGCTCAGGACAACTCCTGATTCACAGGTGGAGACCAGGTATTACTGCAATCCAAATAGTAGCCAGAAAATATTTTAATATGTCTGATGTTGAAGAATCATCATCAGCTTTTATTCACCTGAAATGTCAATAATCTTGCTGTTTATTATGAGAACAAGACAGCTCAGATAAGCAACCGCTCTACCACACCGTAAGAAGTGGCCAAATGCCAGCAAACCCAAGAGAAGCATGGAAGATGGACCCCAAAAAATAAGCCCTCTCTCCACCTTTGCTCTCCCAGAATCACAGTAAATGTTCTGTGTCTCAAATGGCCTTAAAATCTGGATGCCAGTGTGTGCCATTGATGCCAACATCCAGTAGTACAGGAGAAATACATGACACTTTTCTGGCAGTATCTGAGCAAGTTACCTCTTTCCATCACACCCTTTAATCTGTTCAGTCTCACTCCACCAAAGGTAAGCAACAGTCACAATCTACTTGTTCAGGAATAACATTTTACATCATATGGGATCATTGTCTGAGCAGGTTTAAATAGGCTTTGCAATTACTGTAGCATCAAATTCAAGCAATCTCCAGGCATGACCACACCAGGGAAAGACCTACTGGCCACACTCTTAATGCATCCCAGAATACAGTTGGGCCTTTCAGCTATGAGAGCCCATTGTTGGCTCATGGTGAACCAGGACAACTCCTCTCTGTAGAGCTGCTTTCCAGCAGGTCAGCTCCTAACCTGTAGTGATGCATGGGGTTATTCCTCTCCAGGTCCAGCACTCTATACATTAATCATTCAATTTAACAGACATGGATGATCAATATTCAGCAACAATGATATACAAATGCAATATCTATGTAAGAATAGCTAATCCTTAGTACCTCTCCCTAGGTTTTGATCAGATTTTCTATGCATCTCCACTGTCAGGAAGGCTACCACTCTAAAGTGACACTACTAGTCAAATAATGCATTAATAGATGATCAGCAGTAATACAATACAGTACAATACAATACAAGCCATTCTGGTTATGTTGAAAAGTCTAAACACCTCTAGAGTGTTTAGGACAAAACCAGAATGTTGTGAAATATGACAGGATTAAAATCAACATTACCTTCTAGGCATTTATAAAGAATAAACCTGCTTTCACCCACAAACTTTGTGTGTAGTTGAAGAACAAAGTTACCATTTATTGTAGGAAAGGACACCTGTAGAAAAGAACTACCCAGAAGATTTGCCTCTATGATAACAGAAATAGAAATGAACAGCCTAGAAATGAGATGCCCTCTTGTAAGGTAATGAGCTACATGAAATTTTTTCTGTGATTTATTCATTTGTAATGTAATGGGGTCATGGTGCATTTACTAGGATCCCAGATGGTTGTATTACTCTTGAGCTATTGCTTTTTTTACTAATGTAAAAACAGAAACACATAACATGTAGGGAAAATAGCTTAGATTTTAAGGTGAGAAAATGACAAACAGGGCAAAGAATCATCCCTGTGCTTCCATTTCAAACTGAACCATGGTATTAGCCTGTGAACCTCAGTTTCCAGCCTCACTGTTTTGGTATCCAGAACTTTTCTTTCAGTAGCAGGCTGATAATGGCATTGTTGTTAAAGAAGAAACAGAATCTTATGTGAGCTGTGGTCCTTTTAGGACAGAGTCTACAAAAGTAAATAAAAACATTACTAAAGGTGTTCTAATTCTTTCCCCAAAGTTATTCAGACAGTACCAATGATGACCCAAACAACAAAAGACATACATCAGTTGTAATCAACAGGGAGAGAGAAACTCTGGATTTGTTTAGAACAGAAATATATCTTCTGTGTTATCTTCTAACATTTCTGACCAAGGTAGGAAAGGATTTTCAAGAATATCTACAGGATTTCAGCAACACAAATTCCACTGAAACTAAGGGGACTTTTGCTCATAGTTGCTTTTCAGTATCCTAATTAAGGCACTCTTTTCATCAGATTTGTACCTAGATTGCGTCTGAAACATTTCCCAAGGTAAAATTAGGTTTAGTGGCTTCCTTCCCTGCCCAAATATTAATACAATCTAGCAACTCGGAAAGATTAGGTCAAATTGCACTAGTTTCATGCCCTGACTACTAAGCTGCCCTCAAGCATTCGTACATGGAGGAAAAATATGTCAGTATCTATGAGAATGAAACTGAACTGATACAGGCAATACATGTGGCTCGTAAAAATATGGAACATGATCACTAGAATTTCCATAGAGTTCACACACATCTTGAACTGCTACAAATTAGTGTAAGACATCTCACTGAAAAGATAAGCAAAGAAAAATTATGGAATCACTGATTTTTTACATGAGTATTATCTGTGTTTCCACTGCAGCTTCTCATTCTTTCCATCATTGTGCTTCAGGCAATGACAAACCCTTTCACTATAAAAACAATCAATCGGACGTTTGAAATGGTATGTGGGAAAGGCAAGTGCATGTATATAAAAGTTTTTTTTTTCATTTCCCATGGCACCCATATAACGATGATGCCATGACACCCTATCTATGCACTGAGCAACATCTGTATTTTAAATTGTAACATTGTATCACTTCAAAACCAGAGATTTCTGGTTTATCAATAGTGCTGCTAACAGAGGCAATGCCCCATCAACTGACCACGCAAAGTGTTGATAGACTCCAGGGATGCTTCTCTACCCCTGCTGCAATTACAAAATAATTTTTAAAACCCAAAACAAACTTTGCAAAAACCCACCAACACCGCAAAGCCCTGCCCCAAAACAAGCAAACAAACAAAAAAAACCCCAAACTGAGTCCGTTAGCAACTTGAAGCAGATGCTAGGGGACTAAATACTGTTCTGAGTCTAAGTATGAAATGTGCAATAAGTCACAGCTCCAGCTAATCTACTGGTAAGAGACAAGCAGGCTGCAGAGATAGATAGGGAGGAAAAGGCTGTGGAGGGAAGGTGAGTAAAAGATACTGCAGAGAACAAGAGGAAGGTTGGGTCAGTTCAAAAGTTTAGGCATAAGCCCTGTTGAAAAGAAACCTGTAGTCAAGTTGTTTCACAGGTACCCACTCCTGTGGCCCTAGAAGAGTGTAATTTACAGTCTTGCAGTCACCCCCTGTGCCCAGCATCAGGGAGAAACCATCAGGGGTGCACAGACTCCTTGTTACTACTGGGTTTCACTTTGCCCATTGCCAGTAGAAATACCCAGAGCATGGAGGGGTAGCACTTGCCATATAAGCAGAGTGGAGTCAGCAGGGAGGAAGAACTGTACCATTTATCTATCTGCTTGACAGGGTTACACAAAGTCATAATTCAGTCTCTCACAACTATCTGAAACTTGAAATTCATGTCAGAAAAGAGATCTGCAAAGCTCCTCGTGAGTCAGACTCTCTTCTAAGGTCCAGAAGGTGTGGCTGTGAGCAGAACAACTTTTCTTACACATTTAATTACAATTAAACATCTGGTTCTTAACTCTTCTCTGGCTTTCATGCCTCCGTATCTTTTCATTGTTCATTTCACGAAACTATATTCTTTTTCAGGTAAGTTATAGTTCAGAAACGCTTTGATGACGACTCTAAGGTATTGCAGATTTTTATGAAATTAATCCAACTCATTAATCAAGCAGAAAAAACCGCATCATATCTACACTGTCTTAGTGAATGTCACAGAGTGTATGATAAAGGAAATGTTTAATTACATGGTCACTAAGGCTTATTCAGACCCCTACCATCCTCCTTATTCCAGTGCAATGGCAATAATCAAGCTATTAAGGAAATTTAGGTTTATAATTCAATTAATACATCAATTAATGCACTGCTTAATGTGCTGCCTAGAGTAGCTGTTATTGGCAATACTTGTCAATTAATTATTTCCTTCCTACCCCATGGGCTCAGTGGGAATGTATTGGCAGAAGGCATCTCTTATGTTCATTTTGCTGGTAATGAGAAAGATCTTGGATTCCTGCATTTGTGGGTGGTAGGATGCAATAACCAGTATGCCTCACTTTTTCACTGAGGTAAAAGACTTGCTTCCTAAGGTCCTACCATAAGCAAAGGGTGAAACACAGTTGTTTATGACAAATTACATGTAATCAAGGATGTTGCACTTCAGACTCCATCATACCCAGTCCTTTCTCCCCTGGCAGCAATATCAAGGCCTGCTGAGGGACTACATAAGTCATGAAATTAAACTACCAATTGATATATCTGACATATCATAAGAGACCCTACACCTTTCTAAAACTGTTAAATGAATATTCTGTGAAGCAGCTATGGATAATTACAACCTCAACACAGCAGCACACCACAAATCAGAAATTAGCCCCAAAGGTATAGTCATGGAGGTTAGTCAAGAACTCAATGCCACAGTAAAGTGATAGACTTTATGGACTTTTGTCCATCAGCCTCCTGTTTCAGCCCTGATGTTTTTCCTGAGGTCAGTATGTAAAACACAGACTCACCAATCACTATCAGGCTTGATTGCTGGTAAAACTTGACAATACACCTTGTAAAAGTCTGTCACTGGTATAAGATGCTGCCTTACCTTTTCTTGTCTGATAAAAATACAATGACAACATGCAGTTTTAAGGAAAATGGTAGTAAGTTTTGCATGATCAATTATTTGCACCACCATGCACTTTATTTTTCAGCATTAGTAAATGCAGCTGTCAGTACTTAACAAGTATATCCTTGTATTAAAATAGAACATGAGGTGAATTATCCATTCAGATTACAGTGGAGGATTTTGGAGGGAAAAAGTTAGGATTTGGTTCTGTCAGGGAATTGGACTAGAATATTATAAAAAGACTTTCTTTTAGGGGGTCTTCTGTTGTGGTTTTTGGGGTTTGTGGGGGGTTTTGAGATTTTGCGTGTTTGTCTTTATTTTTCTTGTTATCTGCCCATATATACACAGAAGAAAAGCAGCACTGGATAAAAACAGGGTCATTTGCTTTCAAGCTCTATCTTATTTTCACCTTTTCTTCTGCCTTCCATTCCTGAAGTGCAAAGACACAATTTTAATGCTCATTGTTGCTAGAAAAAAAAAAAGGATAAATAAGAAATTTTCCTGTTATGAGAGGTTATTATAGACCAGCAATTAATTTCTAATTTTTAGCTATGTAACTGTTCTAGTAAAATTATATTATTTTGAGTGTATGACATATCAATTAATGGGCTTTCTATACAATTTCAGTTCAATAAATCAAAGTAATTTGCTGCTATGTTACATTCAGACATGTATGTGAGGGCTTATCTGAGGGCAGCCAATTATCTTCAACCTGCCACAAAAAGTTTTGTACCTTTGTACACGCAAGAAATATGTAACAGTATATGGAAATAATTTGCCTAATTTCAAATTCTGACATATCTGGGTTTTCAAACACCTCTTACTAAAGGTGTATTTCTGTGTAAATGAAAACTAGCAAACCAAACAGAAAACAGAGTAGCAACAAGATACTAATGCTTAATATTGTCCACAAATAAACAGGAAAACCTAAGAACCCAAACAGCAGGTGCAAAACAGATAGTGAAGTAGATCAAGTAAGTCCAGAAAGACCTCAAATGTGGAAAAGTTGACTCCAGCCATCAGCAAATACAGTATTAACTCTTTGTTAAGTAAGGCATTGAAAAAAGGCAAATAAATACCAGAAGGTACTACAAAACACAAATTGGGGGGGGCGGAATCTGGATCTAAGAAACTGATGGTGAATGTGAAACAAATGGTATTTTCAAAGGCACTCTCTAGGAACTCAGCACTGTTTCAGGTGAATGGGAAAGAGCTTTCAGCAGCTATGGAAGTTGAATTAGCTCAGTACTCAATGGCTTTGAGAAGCTCTTTAGCACAAAAACTCCTGGTTTATGTTGGAAAGGAACTTAGAGATTATCTAGTTCCAAAAACCCTGGGCAGAAATGCCTTCCACTAGATAAGGCTGCTCAAAGCCCCTCCAATCTGGCCTTAAATATTTCCAGAGAGAGGGCATCCACAATTTCTCTGTGCAACCTCTTCCCATGTTGCACCATACTCACAGTAAAGAATTTATTTCCTATATCTAATCTAAATCTACCCTTTTTTCAGTTTAACCTCTTACCTCTGGTTCCCCTATTACACCTGACTCACCTTACCTACTGGAAGGCTACAGTAAGGTCTCACTGGAGTCTACTCTTAACAGGCTGAACAACTCCAACTCAGCCTATCTTCATAGGAAAGATTTTATAGGTATCTCATAGTCTTTGTGGCCATTCTCTGGACTAATTCAAATAGGCCCACATTTTTCTTATGTTGTGGGATTCCAGAGCTGAACACAGTGCTCCAAGTGGGGTCTCATGATAGCAGAGCAGAGGGGAACAATCACCTCCTTTAACCTGCTAATCACACTTCTTTTGATGCAACCCAGGGTGTGTTTTACCTTGGCTTGCAACAACATTGCTGAGTCACACTCACTGCATGTACCTGAGTCACACTCACTGCATGTACCTGCACTATCCAAACTCCTGGGTTTCAGTTCATGTGCAGTTTGTGGCAGCACTCATATTTTTAATGAAAGGTACCTATCAAAGAATCCTTTTTGTCTCAAGTTAGTCTATTTGAAACGTATATGGCCTGTGCAGTCTCAGCACTGGAAAGAGGGACAGCAGTTCAAGACGGAAGCAGCATGCCATTTTCCAAGCCAAAATGAACGTATATAGTCATGGTCTGAGGAATGATAGTTCAGTTCATATTACAATAAGCTAATATAGCTTTAAAGCCCCAGCATCCATTCCCTGATTGGGAAAATGTATTCTCCAGAATTTTGTCTTCCAGATGCAAAACCACAAGGTAATTTTAATCTAAATGGAAACCATTTCACAGGAATACATTGCTTTGAGTCATGAGTTTAGTTGTAGTTTCAAATGATTTTTAAAAAACATTTTAAAAAATCACAAAAAAACCCAACATGCACACACACATGTACACACAAAACCCCCAAACTTTTCTGAAATACCCAAGAGCCTTAAACTATGCCAAACCCATCCCTCTGCAGAAATTTGCCTTAGGTATCTTGACCCTCTGACAAATTATAGAAAAAATTCTTTGGTCTTAAGGCCACAATTCATCAAAGAAACATCATTGGGAGAATGATAACATACACAACCAGATATATTCTGCTCCTCTGCAAACTTTCTATTAATGTTTTTCATAGAAGAGAATTTCCCAAGTTTGGAGATGTGACTGATACTCGGAGATATTGAAGAAATATTGGAGGAGACATTTGGCATGATTCACTGTTTCTCTCAGAGTCAAGACATAAAAGGCACATTACTGGAAAGGAGCATTAAACAGTGCTAGAAAGTCAGTACTGAAAAAGAGCTAACAGAGGAGAAAAGGTGTCTCCCATATGTGATGTTTAGGATGAGAAGCTAGAAGAGGTCAAGGAAGAAAATTACAAAGAGAAGTAAAGGATAATTCCAGCAAATGAGGAAAGATATGGCAGTAACTAAGATTAAGGAAAGAAAATCATTAAAATAAATTAAGAAATGCTGTATTTACTGTGGCAATGCCTCTTTGTTAGTAAGCCTGTAATCATAAGAAATGTAGGGAACAATAGCACATGTTTTGCCACTCTGGGGTTAAAACAAACACACAACACAAATATAAAGGATTATTCAAACAGATTGTGGTCTTAAAAATACTAGTGAATGCTCATAATTTTATGAATAACAAAGTAGTAAGAGATGGGATATGCAGTAAAAAAGTAGACTAATTTATATGCTCCACTGAGAAAGCCTTTCACTGCCGAGGAGAAGAAAAGAAAGCACTAGACTGAAAACAGACGTGCCAGTT
>VWZI01013298.1:471173-481814 GCA_013396835.1 Psilopogon haemacephalus | reverse complement strand
AAAAAAAAAAAAGATTTTCAGAGCCATGGACCATTACAGTGCCTCCTATGAGGAGAAGCTGAGGCTAGATTTTTGTATTAAGCAGAAAAGGCACCAGTCTTCTGGCTGAACTAATAAATTACTTCTGAATAGCTCCAAATCTATCACAACACTCATACCTAACAGCTCCAAATCCATCACAAGTTACTAGTGAAATGTGAAATGGTAAGAAGTTTATTGGTAGAGAACTGCGGAAAGAAAAAACAATAAGAGACTGAGCTTCTCCTCAGCAAGAAACAGTTGACATATTTCTGCAGAATCTCTGTAGATGGCTACTCAGTGATGAGATCATAAAAAAATACTTCTGGTAAAATAGATTAAGGTAATTATACATGGTTACTTGCTGCAGAGGTTTCAGCTATGCATGGGGAGAAAACCAAACAAATAAACAAAGAAAAAACACCAAAACCCCCCAAAACAAACAAACAAAACACCCAGACCCACAAACAAAACCAAATAAAACACTAACAGCATAAGCAGTATGTATTAACATTATCAATGTTAATACTATTCATAAGGATCATAGGAAGACAAAACTGCATTTATAAATACAGATTGTTCCATTTTGAATATTTTAAGTTTATAAAGCACTATGTAAAAGCTAAGAATGGATGACTAGTTGCTCTCCCTGTGACACTACTTTCTCCATTAATGCATAGTTATGCCTAAACATTGACTATACAAAATATCATGCTTTTTATTTCCACTCTCTCTGCTTGAACAGATAATTATTGAGATGTACTCTTCATAGGAATCACCACCATCTCTTATTAAACATTCATTTAGTGTGTTTAAGCCACTAAATACAATTATTGCCCCTGGGAATGAAAGACCTATTTTTTGTTAGCTTCATTCTTATTACTTTTATTTCTCTAAGTGTTCCTTCTTGTGGAGAAAGATACAAGTAGGAACTTTCTCTGTACTTCTGCTTATCCACTGTTGTAACAAGTGCTCTGAGGATATTAAAGCTTTTTTTTAATGCCTTCTGTCCCTGACCAAGTGTATTCACTTAACAGAGTATACATTATCTTCTGTGTCTCAGAATAGGAAAAGTTGTACTCATACAACTTTCTGTCAGTTGTTTAATGCCATTTCTGGCCTCTAAGAAGTGAGCTTTTGAAAGCTTAAGGCCAATGACCATCATAGGTCTATTTTGTGAAGTTGAAAAAAAACCCTCAAAGGATCCATGAACATAGCTCCCTTTGACATCTTAATGCAATCTATACTGCGAAGCTTTCTAGCTGATTTCCTATGCAACAGATGTAAGATTTTTATGCAATTTCTGGCTTGTTTCCTACAATACATGAATGACAGCATATCTCAAGTGTAAGTCTGCAGAGTGTAAGTCACAAAGTGTTTTTCAAGTAATCATGAAATCTAAAGTGGGTTGCTTACCATGACTGAGTAATGTATTCCAGAGATAGGAATGCTTTTGTATACTTAGCATTGTGTTTTTCTCTTTGATCTCAGCTATCACATTTTAAAGTATCTTAACCTTGGAATTTTATAGTTCCTTTTGAAAGTTTACCATGCAAAGCTTTCATGAAATATAGACATACACTTGGATATACCACATACTCTTATTTTTTCCTTTTGGTAATCACCAGCCTTTTCCTCTCCATGATATTTTCTATCAACGATCACATCTCTTAACTGTGCTTTAGATAGCCCATTTAAAAACCAGTAATCATCTTCCTAAACTGTTATGAATTTGCAGCTTATTCAAGGTAACTAGTAAACAAGAATGGAAAAAAGGCATCCCCAACAATATCACAATTCTTTGCTTAGGTATATGCTAATTATGCTAATACAGAAAACAAGATACTTCCAACTGTTTCAAAATTAAATAGGCTATGACAAAAGCAGAATGTTTTTAATGAACAAGGGGCATGCCAAAGACACTGTAAATTCAGGGTAGCAGAATCCACATTTCAAAATCTTCTCTCTCTCCCTTTTTTTTTTTTTTTTTTTTTAATGATAATGAGTTGATTGACATACTCCCCAGAGGGGCAGACTTCTGAATACTGATAATACGATCGACAGCCAAGCAGATTCTTTCAGTAACTATTTGACATTGCTGTAACATACAGGGTATTCCTTTGCTAGTGCTGACAGTAATGAATACCTAGTTTTAGCACAGCTTCAACCACATGAGGGGAATCACATTTTACGCTCTTCAATTTTTAGCTGGTAATCTCATACATGAGAATTTTTAATACCCTCTTGATTTGTACCAGAACACCCACTAATATCTTCCTAAGTGCACATTTTTGAATCTTTGCACCTGAGGACTTCACAGGCATGGGGTAAATTGCAAGGATTTGCCTTCTGAAGGTTGACCAGAATTTCTGTTACCCCCTATACACTCTATGCCCATGCAATATTATATCCCTAGAATTACAGCGTCTATCATAAATCTTGCTTCTGGCAAAAGATGAACATCTTTGTCTCCCTGTCACCGCTCTGTGTGTGTGTATATGTGTGTGTGTCCAAAGAAATAAAGCAATTAACCTCAAAGTATCTGTCTTAGTGAAAAAAACTAGATATTTAGATTCTAAGATTTCCAATGTTGTTACCAATGATCTACCAATCCAAAGATGATGGAGACTGGCCTAGCAATGATTTCCACCAGTTCCTAATGCACCAATGGGTGCATCTCATCAGGACACATGGATTTGAGGATGTCCATCACCTTTGGCAAGTCATGTGAAACAGGAGAGGTGCCTGACAACTAGAGCAAAGCAAATGTCATTCTAGCCTTTAAAAAGAGGCAAGGAGGACCCGGGTAACTATAGACCAGTCATCCTTACCTCCATCCCTGGGAAGGTGATGGAGCAAATTATCCTTGGTGTTATCTCAAGGCATATCAAGGATAAGAGGGTCATTAGGAGCAGTCAACCAGGGGAAGTCATGTTTGATCAACCTGATAGCCTTTTATGAGGATATAACCAGGTTGATAGGCGATGGTAGAGCAGTGGATGTGGTTTATCTTGATTTCAGTAAAACATTTGGCAACATCTCTCACAACATCCTTGCAGCTAAACTGAGGAAGTGTGGTGTGGATGATCAGGTAGTGAGGTGGATAGTGAGTTGATTGGAGGAAAGAAGTCAATATATTCATCAAAGACCTGGATGATGGAACAGAGAGCACTGTCAGCAAGTTTACTGATGACCCACTTGAAGGCTGTGCTGCCACTCAGCAAGACCAGGACAGGCTGTAGAGTTGAGCAGGGAGAAATTTAATAAAATACAATGACAAGTGCAGAGTCTTAGACCTGGGAAAGAACAACCCTATGTACCAGTACAGGTCGGGGACTGCCCCGTTAGAGAGCAGCTAAGGTGGAAAGGACCTGGGAGTCCTGGTGGACAGAAGGCTGAGCATGAGCCAGCAATGTGCCCTTGTGGCCAAGAAGGCCAATGGAATCCTGGAGTCTATTAGAAGGGCTGTGGTTAGTAGGTCGAGAGGCTCTCCTTCACCTCTGCTCTGCCCTGGTGAGGCTGTTTTTGGAATATTGCATCCAATATTCAAGAAGGACCACGAACTGACCCTCAAACTGATAGAGTTCAGTTCTGAGCCACAAAATTGATGAAGGCAGTGAAATATCTCCCTTATGAAGGAAAGCTAAGGAAGCTAAGTCCATTGAGCTTGGGGGAGACTGAGGGGTGACCTCATTAATTTTTATAAATATATAAAGAGCAAGCATTGGGTGGACAGAGCCAGACTCGTGTGCTGGTTTGAACTAATCAGAGAATCTGAGTGAGGAATTAGACTATTGGCTGAGAGAGGAAAACACAGTATGTCACTTCACCCAGAGCTTTACTGAGAAAGAAAAAAAAAATTGTTTTAAGAGTGTAACCCAAACATAGATAGTACAGACAGTTTCAGGCTGCTCTGGGCTGTGGCTGCTCCTTGCATGGTTCCTTTGTCTCTGTCTTTTGTAGTTGATTCTCAATAATTCTACTAACTTCTTTCATACTACTTATCCCCCTGGCTGATCTACCTCAGCTTATCTGCAGCATCAACAAGTGGTGAGATAAGATTGGGGAAGGGGGGAAAGGTGGTAGGGGTGGTTTTGATCTCTGAGAGGGCTGTGGTGTTTCTGTATTACCTTTTCACTGTATATATTTGTAAATATCTGTTATACATTGTAAATATCTGCTTGTATATTGTGCATTGTTGTAAATATAAAGCTTCATTTATCAACTTCCAGTGTTCTGAGTCCTAGCCGGGGTTTATTTTGAAAGGTTGGGGGGGGCAGGTAACTGCAAAGCCACCACAACTCATCTCTGTGATGTCCAGTGATAGGACAAGGTCAGTGGGTGCAAGCTGGAGCATAGGAGGTTCCACATGAACAGAGGAACTGTTTCACTGTGAAGGTGACAAAACACTGGAACAGGCTGCCCAGAGAGGTTGTGGAGTCTTCTCTGGAGACATTCAAAACCTACCTGGACACATTCCTGTGTAACCTACTCTAGGTGACCCTACTCTGGCAGGTGGGGTTGGACTAGATGACCTTTTGAGATTCCTTTCAACTCCTAATGTTCTGTGATTCTATGATCCAGAGTCGGCATCTCCCAGTGATACATGTGCCATTTCAAAACAGGGATGGATCGCTGAAAGCTGTGTCTTTGTCACAAAGAACTGTAATGACAGTTTGCGTGGACTTTAGGGTCTTGACAAAAATTACAGCTCCTGTCAAATCACCTCCAACAAAGTCTTTAGGAAGGTCTTATTTATTTCTCCAGATCTGTTTCCACAATAGTATGGCACTAATACTTTTCTTAGTCTTACTGAAACACAACATTAGTCAACACGTGAGTGCTATCAGAATGATCTGGCTTGTTCAACTAAATCTCTTGCCACACAAAAATTTGATCAATTGTTAGCTGTTTTTTGAAATATTTTGTTATCATCAATCAAGATACCTAGAGATTCTAAAAGATACATCAGAAGCTTCTGATGTTCTCTGGCCTTTGATTTCTTCACAGGCTTATAAAAACATTTCCAAATGGTACCTCCTGGGAATGCAACACTTGGACTGAATTTTATCTCCAAGCATCCAAATTCTTTCTTTCAACTGCTAAACACAGAAGCAAACACAACAAAGCATTTGTCTTTTTTGTTACGAATGTCATCCCGTCATTCAGGCCTAAGTTCTGGTACTCTACTTGCCCAAACTACATAAAAGTTAATTCTATTCTAGGTTCTTTCGTGAAGTCAACCAACCAGTTTCCACAAAACCAAAACTGAGTTGTTGCTAATACTTCCCCCCTTGTAGAGTTGCATATAGTGCATAGTGAATAAGACTGTTCTGCTCTGGTTCTCCTCATCAGGTATAGCCCTCCAATACTACCAATACTACTCTGAATCCAGTCTGCCTTCCAAAACAATTCCCTGTTTTTCTGTTCAGAGTATCACTACCGTATTGCTGTCTTTACAACTCACATTGTCATAGCAAGAACTGTGTATTGTCTCATTGTTATTTGTGCTTTGAATGCTTCCATATGCAATTATTTTAAAAATAAAGGTATTTGCATTCTTCAGTCTAGGATGATGCCATGGGTGTTTGAACTAGGAGGCAACACTTTTTTCCTTAGTTCAGTGCTTTTATAGGTGTTCTTTCATCTACATCAGCTTTAAATATGACCTCTTCATTTATCAACCAGTAAAAATGAAAATGTATCAGCCTGAGCCTTTTCCACGAATCATGGTAAAACCCTTTAGACTATCTTAATTTTATTTTATTGTTATTTCAAACTTCTACTATGGTGATTTTGATACATACGTTGAGTAGAAACCCTCTTTTTCATCAATAGATGTGGCTTAGAAAATGTTATGATTGTAAAGAGCACCTTAAATGTGTATCTAAAACTGTTTGGCTGATGATCCTAGATTGTTCTGGAGGCAAATTTGTTATGCAACTTTGCAAGTGACCTGTAAGAATTTGTGTGTCTATTACAGAGTGACATGATCAAATAAAATCATGTTGACAGCTACATACAAATACCTTCCTTTGCCTAAGAATAGATATAGAAGTTCCTGCGAGAGATCCTTAATTTTACATTTATTAAAACAATTTAATTTTTTGTAGTATTTTTGCAGGGCGGAAGCTGCTATTCACAATCATTTATCTGATCTGTGTACAAACTGAGAATTACATTTATTTTCTTAATTTATTATTAATGTTATGATTGTAAATAAAGGCACTCTTTCAGTGGAAACACAGTTGCTGGGAATTTTTAATGTACTGGAAAGACTTTGATAGCATTTTTGATACCTGAGCAGCCACAGAAAAATGGTCAAATTGAAGGCTGGTAGCTAACAGGAATAATCAAAGATGGGCAAAATAAATAGCTCCTTAGCACTGATAGATTATTTGTTTGCAAAAGAGAAAACAAGGATATGGGGAGAAAATACACTTTTAACAGAAGGTTAGTTGAGTGTACTGCAGCAAGGAATTTGAATGAAGTGCGAAATTGTATATTGTTTCACTTGGCTTCCACATGCTTTTCTGCCATGCTAATGAGGAAAATGTCTTTAAAAGAGCAACAAAGAAATATGAGTCTGTACCAGAGAATTAGATTTTGTATGCAAGGTCATAAAATTTAGGTCACACAGTCCAGCACACAGAGCAGTGCTGATAAATTCTGACTGAGGTGGTAATCAGCTAGGTTGAAAAGAAAATAAAGAATTAAGGAAAATAGTAGTTTTCACATGGTTGTAGTGCACAAAACAGCTTCTATACTCACATGCAATATGAATAGTCTAAAAGAAAAGGCAACCTGCAGTGTGAACATTTAGCCAAATTCTCTGAAAGCTTAAAGGTAATGCTAAGATCTTTTCTGTTTTAATAAATATCAAAGGAAAAAGAAGATAGCAAACTGAGTCTTATACATGCTTAAAACAATGAGCTCAAATATAAATTAAGTCAGATATAAATCACAGACAGTAGAGTTTTCAGAACTGAGAGACCGATGTTTACCTAATAAGACTACAAATAACAGGAAAATTTAACAGAATTAAAATTCTTGAGCAACCTGTTCTAGTGGGAGGTGTCACTGCTTATGGCAGGGGGATGGAACTGGATGATCTTTAAGCTCCCTTCCAACCTAAACCACTCTATAATTCTAAAATTCTGGATAGAATTCAGTGCAATCTATGTCCTGTTAGTGTTTTCCTTGTATGAGTCTTCCACTGTCTCATGGTCGTGTTGGCTAAAGCTGCTGAAATGATTTCCTGCAAATAAGGATTTTGTCAAATAATGGGGCCTCAATCAAAACAAATACTAGAGGGATATCCTTTTCAAAACAAATATTCACATATTCAAACCATTCTGGTCTTTCAAGGTAATTATTTTTCACAAATCCTTACAAATAATTTTTTCATCTTAAGTAAAAATGTGTATATACGAAGTTACTTCATTATTTTTTTAAGTCTCATGATAGAAGAAATTGCTGTATGCTCACCACTGGCATACTGGCAGTGCACACAAGCAAGCAGACTGTGCTGAAGGCAGAGAAGTAGCATGACTGTTAAATCCTGATTAAATGTGATCTGGAAATTCAGAATTATGATAGGGCTTAGAAAGAAACACAATGAATGATCTCATCTGGACTACAGGAGCTTGCCCATTTTAGAGGTGGATAACGCATTGCCCCAATTTTCCTCTTTGTCAAAAGAAGGTGAGCAGGAAATCTGTATGAGCTGCCTCTTAGAACTTCCCTTTTCCTTACAAATACTAATTACTTTTTATTTCACTATTTCAGCTTGAATGGAATTACTTCCTCTTTCCAGGATGTGCTTTGTTTATACTGAATACTTTCTTTCAAAGTCCATATAATTCAGCATATACTCCTATTTTCATCAGTGTCCAAGTACACCTCTAAGGTTCAACAATTTTTGTAATCATTACCAATCCTTCAAAATTCCCTTGGAAATTTTTCTCAAAAGCAAGCAAGCAAACAAACAAAACACTAAAAAAACCCAAAATAAAACAAAGACAAACCAACCAAACAACAACAACAACAACAACCTATTACAAATGCTTCACTCAAAAAAGAAATGAAAAAAAAAAATCTAGGTACATTTTTTTTTTGCTTATAGTTCACTGTGACCATTCCAAATTCCACATGAGGTGGTTATCTCCTGTGCATGCTCTAGTGTTAATAACTAAGACATGTCATAAGTTTGTTTTATGTACTGAAACAGGTTAATGTACTGTAATGGGTTAACATGTTCGTTGCTCAAACCAACACACCCCCCAACACAGAAACAAGGGAAAAGACAAAAAATCAGGGTTGATAAAAAGAGCTGAGGTTAGAAGTTCAGTTGAGCAAATCAGATAGTAATAGTACAATGCACAATTATCTTAGCCCGTTTGCAGAAAAGGCACAGCAGAATGCAGTGGTGAGCCATAAACCCAAGTCAGGGAGCTACTTTCGCATCCCGCTCTGTCAAGTTGCCATTCCAGCAGAAGAAAGCCAACAACAAAAAAAAAAAAAAAAAAAAGAACCCAAAAGCAGTAATCAGAACACGAAGCCTCTCATGTTACGACCTGAAGTCCAAGCTCCATAACACTTTTCTCCAGCCAGCACTTTTGTTTTGAAACTGGCAAGAGGTGGGAAGGTATGAATAACAGCAGATTAAAACTCAACGCATGCTATGTACCTATATGGAGTGTGGCAGCATCACTGTAGTAGTTTGCGGGATCCTAGGTCTCTCTTAAACCAAACCATAGGCACAGAGGAATGGACCTGCTCATCCCAGGATATTGTAATATTGTTATTCTACTCCTTTTCTGGTATCACAGCTTAAAATATAGTGCCTGACTTGATCACTCCCCCTTCTCTTCCCTGCCTTTCTTGCTTTCACTTCTCTGAGCAGCCCCTGCTCTTATGGTATGGTTTGTGGGGAGTTGCAGGCAGGGAGTTCAGACACTGAGGCCTTGTAGGCCCAGCTGGGGAGTGGGGGGACACAACAGTTGCAGCCTACCCTTAGGCCAACTGAGGGTGGAAGGGGTGAAGGACTCTAGAAGGACAGTTTGGACCAAGGGATTTGTGCTTATTTCACCTGATTGCCTTTTTGTAGATATGCTCTTCTAAATAGAATTTCTCTTTAAAACTTCCAATCAGTGTGCAGCATCCTCATTCTCACTCCTGAAGAGGGGTAAGAGTCGATTCCATTCTCCAGAACCAGGTATGCTCCCAGCCCAAACTGGAACAATCACAAAACACATGCTGTTCCCTCAGGCATCTGCATCCTCCAGCCTCACTTTCTCTCATAAAACTTATAGCTTGAACTAGTCTGGCTGATCCTCAACTCCCAGTATTCCTAAAACAGATAGGCTGGTTTGTGGCAACAATTTGCAACATGTGCCACAGATCAAGTTGTGCAAAAATCCATATTAAAACAAAGAAAAAGTAGCACTATCCCCCTGTAAGGACACAGTGAAACAAATTAAATTTAGCACATTGCAAAGGCACCAGTAACAAGAAATCAGAGGCCAAAGAATTTAAAGGTGTGTTGTAATAGGCAGTCAATGCTGGCCAAAGATTGCATCCTTGTCCTGCCTTGCCCATTGCTCAGGGAGTAACTTTGACGGAAACAGTGCTGTGGCTTACTGCAGAAGGTGCTATTTATCATAGCTATATGTAGAAGACCAAGGACCCAGTTTGAATAAAATGCCTTATTTGCATGTTTAATGCATGATAGTTTATATTTTAAGTTATTAATGAGTATGCTGATCCAGAGAAAGAAATTTGCTAAATATTTAATGTTAAACAAGCTTTAGTTAAACAAACTGGAACAGAAGAAATTTCTGAAGTTGCAGTCACAGCATTTTTAAGCCATGAGTTTATCAATATTCAAATACACATAGGAGATGTTTGGGAATCTAAAACCACATCATGATCTTACGTTTTTCTAACACCTTTAATTCAAAAGGATGTCAAAGTATTTAACAAACTTGAGGCAAGGATCATTTCACCTATCATTAAAATGTAGACATAGCTGCAATGAGTTTTAGAAGTGCTTCAGCAGTGCAGAGGATCACTGCACACCAATATAAGAAAAAGAATGAAAGATGCTGCAGCTTCATAGGCTTGTATCAAAAGAGATTTAATCCTCAAGGTTTATGAACCTCTGCAGGGCCCTCCTACCCTCCAACAGATAGACACCTATTCCTGATGAGATCCACCCACAGGTCCTGAGGGAAATGGCAGATGAAGTTGCCAAACCACTGTCCATTGTATTTGAAAGGTCATGGCAGATGGTGAAGTTCCTGCTGACTGGAAAAGGGCAAATATAACACCTATCTCCAAGAAGGGAAAAAAAGGATGACCCTGGGAACTAGAGACCAGTCAGTCTCACCTCTGTGCCTGGCAAGATCATGGAGTAGATCCTCTTGAAGGTTCTGCTGCAGCAGATGGAAAACAAAGCAGAAGTGTCTGATGGCAACCAGCATGGCATCACCAAGGACGAATCATGCCTGACAAATTTGGTGGCTTTCTATGATGGAGTCAGAGCAGCAGTGGACAAGGGAAGGGCAACTGATGTCATCTACCTGGATCTGAGTAAGGCCTTTGACTCTGTCCCACATGACA
>VWZI01013298.1:401791-470418 GCA_013396835.1 Psilopogon haemacephalus | reverse complement strand
GAACAGGTTGCTCAGGGAGGTTGTGGCTGCTCCCTCCCTGGATGTGTTCAAGGCCAGGCTGGATGAGGTCTTGAGCATCTTGATCTAGTGGGAGGTATCCCTGCCTATGGTGGGGGGCTGGAACTGGATGATCTTTGAGGTCTCTTCCAACCTAAGCTATTCTATTATTCTATGATTCCTAACTTGGTGTCATCTGCAGACTTACTTATAATGGACTCAATCCCTTCAACCAGTCATCAATAAAGATATTAAAAGAACTGGGCCCAGCACTGATCCCTGGGGCACAACACTAGTGACTGGTCACCAACTGGATGTGGCACCCTTCACCACCACTCTCTGGACCCGGCCCTCCAGCCAGCTCTTGACCCATTTCAGAATGGATCTGTCCAAGCCACAAGCTGCCAGCTTTGCCAGGAGCTGGTTGTGACAGATGGTGTCAAAGGCTTTGCTGATGTCCAGGTAGACTACATCCACAGCCTTCCCTATGTTCACCAGGCAGGTAACCTGATTGTAAGAGGAGATCAGGTTGGTCAGGCAGGACCTGCCTTTTCTAAATCCATGCTGACTGGGCCTGATCCCTTGGCCATCATGTAAATCCTGTGTGATAGTAAGATGAGAAGATGAAAAGCAGCTAATCAAATAGGCTGAATACTGTGGTTAGCCCATGACTGTTTTGAAAAAGATGCTGTGAGTGAGTTCAATATATCTTTATTAAGATACTGCTTTTTCTTAGCTGAAAGACAGCATCTTGGCAAAAGACATATTCTGTGGTTCTGATCACAGTGTAAAGTCTGTAATAATCCTAAAACCAATGACATTTATCAAGAAGTCAACTACACTTTAATATATCTTGCTGGCTTCCCACCCATTTATTCGCCCCACAGATATGATTTAGATTGAGTTGTGATAGAACAATATCACTGGGATACTAGTGCATAAACACTGCCATTTTGCAGTAGCACCCATGGCCCTAAAGTGCTTGAGTACAGTCCTTACAGTCAGCTGGATAACTGAAAGGGTAAAGTGGGGATGAACAGTCACAAACCACTAACTACTCCGAAGCAGCTTTGCTGAATTGCACTGGTTTGGTTTTGTTTCTAATTTCCTGTTTGAGGCACTTTCTGCCTTCACTGAATAACACTACAGCTCTGTCTTTAAGAATATATGGATTCCTGTTTAAAACCATGCAAACAAAACAACAGCAACAAGGAAGTAAAAGCATCCACGTCTTCAATCTTTGCCTCAAGGAAGCCTGACAGGAAACTAAGTGTAAGGCAGTCCTTCATGATGCATCCCTGACTTAGTTTAGATTCTAGTCAGCCTATTTTTACCTCATTCAAAAGAGATTCATGCAGAGCTGTCCCTACTTCTTGGCACTGCAATCTGATCAGCTTATACATTTCACTTAATAATGTTCAAAATGAAAAATTTTGGTGCAGTCCCTTGAGCACAGAGCACACCCTTGAACACACTTCTGAGGGAGCCTGGTCCTCACTGGATCATAAAACCATGTTACCATTTTCTCAATATCTTATTCTAGTATATTAAATCTTTCATTCTGTGGTGCAACCTGTGTCATTTCTCCCAGGGGCACGAAGTCCATGCTCCTGTGTCATCCCAGCTACTTAACAGTGTTGCCTTTGCAGCACTCCCAGAGGAAACAGAGTGAAAATTTAGCCTCTCCAGGCTGAATTTCCTAGTCAAGTGCTCTAACCACAACATTTCTGCGTAAGAGAAGTCCTAGCAGAAATCTGTCAATATGCAGGCAGATGGTTATCAGCTCCCATCAGTAAAATGCCAACAACAGAGTTGTTACACACTAATTCAGCAAAAGGGACTGCACTACAGAATCTGAGTTGCTTAGCACCATAGTAGTGACAGGATCATATAGATATGTCAGAGAGAGAAATACAGGGCTGTTCTTCCTGACTGTTCACTTCCCTATTCCAACTGGAAAAACTCAGGAAGTATAATTCATGAGAAAGACAGAGAAAGTGACTAGCTGAGTTAGAAATAGGTAGCCTCCTTCTGCCCTTAGGTTTACTACTTTTAAAGAAAATTGTCAGTCTGATCAGCCAACCAAAAAATTGATGAGTCAGCACTGTCTCTTAAACATGCCTTCATACAAAGCCAGAATGAAGCATCCTCATACAGTTTACATTTCAGAGAAGTTAGATAAGAATGAATCAAACTTTTACTCAGCCTTGCTGGGAAATGGGAAAAAATGTGTCTCCCAAACTACCAAATGGAAAATTCCTTCCCAGCTGCAAATTTGACAATTATTTTGGCCTTTATGTGAGAAAGGAGTGCTGTGTTTAAGTGTGTAATATGATGTGTTGTTTCCACATAGCAAAGCCCTGGTCCTTCCTCATGCTAAACTTTCCTAAGTGTGTGGGTTCAGGCACATGCACACATTCCTAGGTTGTAGAACAGTGTTCTTTACTAAATGTGAAGAACCTTCAAAGGAGACAGTTAAATTAAACAGGTCACTTAGACAGCTGCTACTGTAATTTCACTGGAGTGCTTCCTTTTCATGAATCACAGAATCTCAGGTGCTAGAAGGGACCTCGAAAGATCAGCTGGTCCAACTCCTGTGCCAGAGCAGGATCACCTGTACCAGATCACACAGGAACATATCCAGGCAGGTTTTTAATATCTCCAGAGAGGAAACTCCACAACACCCCTGAGTAGCCCATTCCAGTATCCTGTCCAGTGAAATGAATGGTGATAGATATTGGCTAGGCTGTCTCAATGTAGAAGATTTACATCTTTCAATTAGCTGAGTTTCTTTATGAGAACTATTTTACATGAGTCATCTTCAATAATACTATACGTTCCATATTAAAATTTAAAAAAACTAATTAAACCAATCATATTTCCCATTGCTACCTTAGTGGACTTCTGGCTGTAGTTTTTATAGAATCAGTTATAATCACAAACAAGTCCTCTTATAGTTGAAAGTGTGTGACATCAACTTCAAAAAGTGTTTACTGATGTTAGAGTTTCATCTTTAAGCAACTTTTTTTTCCGTATGTCACTGATATGGTACAATTAGTTCCTTGTCAAAAAGAAATACAGCATCTCAGAATCAAATTTTATTATTGCAAGGATCTGATTTAACATCCTGCATACACCTAAGAACTGTAAGGTAGCTGGGATGGAATACATTGCATCAAGATCTATTCTTTTTATTAAAAACATATTATACCTTAAGGGAAGTATGTTTTTCTATAGGGATTGCTCCAAAATTTAATTACAGCAGACTATCCTCTCATTTTATGAGATTCACCAGAGCTCAGGAACCACAACGTGATTTATATCAGCACATCCTGCCCTGTCAGAGCAGAATGGGTAGATGTATTCTGTTCAGAAAAATAGTATGGCTGGCAAAATTTCTTTGGACAAACTGCAGAAATGACAGTACACTGTTGCCTCCACAAGGTAGCATACATCATCCCACTAACAAACTATTACCCACTAGAAACATCTCAGAAACATGTTCTGGCTGAGGGAATACAGCACCTCACTGTATCTTCTTCTTTTCTATACAAGTTAGCAACAATACTAAATTTCCAATTTTCTGTTTTGTGGTGGGGTTTTTTTGTTTGTTAATTTGTTTGGGGGTTTTATTTGTTTTTCCCCTTTTTTAAGGCTATATTTTACAGAAACAAAAGCACTGAAGAAACCCTCAGAAGAAGAAACCATCCTTTTGACATCTCTAATATGTTTCTTGGGTTTAAATTTCTTTAAACACTTGTAATAGTTATATAGCACATAATACTCTAATTCTACTGCAGACACACACAAGAGGGATTTACATATTGCTGAATAAACCAATCTAGTTGAAGAAGTCTCTTACTATTGCAGTCCTCAACTAAGGAGAGGAAATGGAGAGTTTAATCTAATACAGCAAAAATGGAAGCAAAGTTTATTATTGCAGAAAACATGCTTCTAATCAGCATGTCATCCCCTCTGATTAAAAGGGCTATATATATATGAGTCACAACCTCATACACAGTGAGAAAAATGGGACTGGGTGAGATTGGAAAAAAAGATTTTGTTAATGCTATGTTATCTCAAACATCTACTAGGTAAAAAACTGTGATTTTTTTTTTTTTCATTTTTATTAAATCAGCAAAAGTTTCTAGACATATAAGATGAGGAATATCAGTCAAGTCTGCCAGTCTTGGCACCTTGTTTGTCTCCTGGAGTCCTGTTAGTCCTGTTCTTTGTTGTTGGATGCTTGGTTCTTTGGTTTGTTTTTCATTCCTCCAATAAATTCCTCCAGTCCTTAGTGCCAAAATTATTAGAATGTGTGAATATATCTAGCTATCTTGTTTTTCATTTAACATAAATTTCCAGGCTACACAATTCTGAGAACAAGAATTTTAAAATTACCATCATGAAAATTAACAACACAAAATATAAAAGCAAAGGTAAAAAAAACAAACCTCAAAATGTAATTTTAAATAAATTGCTCATGTATTTTAAGGTATTCTCAAGGTTTAAAAAATTGTGGTATGCAAAATTGCTCATTTATTATCTTCCTAAACATGTCCTTATTTAATACTCTGTAACATACCATAACTGACTGATTCTGCTGTCTTCCTAGCAACAGTATAAAAAGAAATGCTCTCCCACACTCCTGTTTTCCTCAAATAGGGCAGCAGCCTTTGCATGTTTTTGTTCTCCACACTGAACATCTCAGATAGAATTTAAGGATGGACCAANAAAAAGAAAGAATTAAAGAGAGAAAAAAAAAAAAAAAAAAAAAAAAAAAAAAAAAGTGAATCTATGTCTTCCGAAGCTGGTTTTCTGGATCAAAAAAGGATGAAGTGTACTTCTGTACTGGTATCCTTAGCAGAGGCAATAAACACATGCAGAAGATCAGTCGAGTGAGGTGGTGGGCTGAGGAGAAATCCCCATGTCCTCCAAGGATACAGAGAATGCATGGAAGACATAGTGTCCCCATGACCTTTGGCAACGGGATGCTCTGTGGAGGGAAGAATTCCATCTCTTTATCAAGCATATAGAGTGTTACTGCCCTGAGTTGAACAGTGTATCACATTAACATTCTGTTAACCTGTATATAATACAGGTTACATAGAGAAGGCACAAAGACAATCTGGTAAACTTCTAAAGTTATCCCCAAGAAGGGGAAGATCCGATGGCTTTGGATTCCATTCCTACAGCAAGAACATTACTTCACTATATTTTTCCATGGGGGCTATCTGATCTGGAATGTGGTCTCTAAGCAATTAAACTGACAGAGGGAAAAATGATTGGGAAAATACACACACACACCAAAAAAAGGCAAGGCTTATAGCTGAGCAACAGCTTTGTCATCATAGGTATTGAGCTACAGGCTCTGAGGCCTGTGACACGGGATTTCTCTGGGCAAAGACCATGACACAATTTATTATTTAGTTAAACTTGCATGATTAAAAGGAGACGCTGTCTCTTTTGAAAGACATTTGTGTCTGTCAGTCATTCTTTTGATTTTGAAGGTACTGGCCTACCTGGAGAACAAGCTATTAAAAAATAATCATTTCTGTTGTTGTAGTTATTGAACTGATGCTAACAAAAAGAGTCTATGATTTATAGCACATGTCTCTAGGGAGGCTTTAGTCCATATTTTTTTGTCTTTACTCTTGATATATGTTTAAATTTGCCAATCAGTAATATTCCATTTCTCTTTCCTTGTGTGAATGCAGATGCTTGGACTACTCTCTGTTTCACCCTATCTCAGTTTAAGGTATGTGATAGGGTGTGATATATTGTGCTTTCCTGTCTGCAGTTTTCTAAAATCATTCTCACAATCAGCACTTTGGTGACAACACTAAACCTAGAAATACCAAAAAAACTCATGACTGTTACACGATCTTCAGTATTTTCTGAAGCTTTGACAGAAATATTTGAATGCTCAGGGCAGTTATTCTGCCTTGTTTTCTTTTGTCACTAGCTGTGAAGAGATCACACAGAGCACTCAGTAGAGCATGATGCACAGTTCTGTATGCTATGAGTGCTGCAAAGTCTGCAATTGGAAACTGTGCAA
Source organism: Psilopogon haemacephalus (assembly GCA_013396835.1). Classification (NCBI taxonomy): domain Eukaryota; kingdom Metazoa; phylum Chordata; class Aves; order Piciformes; family Megalaimidae; genus Psilopogon; species Psilopogon haemacephalus. The sequence continues at coordinate 464,363 of VWZI01013298.1, read as the reverse complement.
TGGTAGCATCAGAGCATAGTGAACAGAACAACATATCCTAGGAAGAGGAAAAGTTTGTTAGTTGTAATGTCTGTCACAGCTGCTTGGGTTTTGGGAAACCAGTTAATATCTTTGCTTAGTATTATGCTATATAGCAGCTTCTTAAAGCTAATTCCGAACATGCAATACAAGGTTACTGAGTCACCCAAAGAACCTCAAAGCACAATGAATGTATGTACTTCATGTTTTCAGCCTAGGCTAGACATGAAAGGGAATTAATCATTTGCAAACAAACATCAGTTTTACTTTAGAGTACAGCTTTAAAAGTCAGATCAGAACCTTAAATGCCTGGTTCAACTCTTGCAAACCTTCTCTTTTTTCAATACATACAAACTGGAGCGGTATTCTTGTCTCACACACAGTCAGATAAGAGTCAAGAGGCCTCCTGAGCAACTTTGGGCACAGGGAAGCAGGCCGCCCAGAGAACCACTGATTAAGAGCGTTCTACTCTGTGAGAGGCAGCCCCTCCTGGCTCCCAGTCTTTGATGAGTTCCTGTACCTGGAGAGCTGTTGACTTTCCTAATGAAAGCTTGCACGTGCCCCTGTGCGAGGCTGTGGTTCTCATTAAACTGGTAGCTATGCCCTCTCCCCTTTCCTCTCTACTGAAAGCATGGCTGGCTGTCCACATATCTACCAATCAAGTGGGAAAACAGAAGAAATCTCTCACAGAGGTACCAGTCATAATACTTGTAGTTTCATGCTCAACTCACACTCCCTGTGTACAGTGTTAGAAACACTGATCTCCATACAGTGCCTTGCAGAGGAAAAATACATGTGTACCCAAAAGAGTTAAAAAGTTTCCTATATATTTTTCACAATCCAAATAAACAGATGTGTGACATCAGCAGTAACTATTTTAGAAAGTCAAATATGTGAGTCAACATTCAGTTTATTTTTGTGCAGCTATGCTACCAGTGGACATTATGCTGATTGGTTGATTGTGCATGGTATTAAGTGTACTGTGGTATCTCATTAGCTAGTTCCCAAACCATTTAAGTTGTTACACCATATTTTGGACTTTAGAAGATTCTTTAAATTAATTAGTGCATTATCAAGTATGTAACTGATGGATGTGCATGCATACAAAGACAGCTACTTGGCAGTGGTTTCAGTACAGCTCTACATGGAGACAGAATATTCACAGTCAGTGTAGAGAAGCATTTACTTAAAGGTACTGGCTCCTCTGATCCAGTCTCTGCCACTTGGACTTAATCAGTACTGACATTTCTTTCCCATGATGATAAGTGGAATCTAGAAAACTAGTGCAGAAACCTCCATCTTTCACAGCTTCCTACATACTAAGCAGAGGAAGTTATGCATATTAAAATAATCTCTAAGATAGGCTCACACACTGCTAAGAACAGGTAAATATTTCTAGGAGAGGAAATAATCTAGGCTGAGGGGGGTGTGTGGAGTAAATAAAAGGAGAAAAAAAATGTGAAAAGAATTTTTTTGGAAGAGAAAGAGAAAGAAGTATTACAGAAAGAAATATTGTAAAACTAACAGAGCACTGTGCCAAGCCTAAGGAAGTTCCTCAGGAAACATTTCCAAAGCTTTTCGTGCTTTTGCTGTAACCCCATATCTTTTTTAAGTGTCTGTCTTAAAGACAAGATATTAACATGAATATAAATCTCAATAGTTATTGTTTCATCAACAATTAACAATGTACATTAGAAGGCTCAGATTTTCAAGGTCATTTATCTTAACTAGCAACAACTGATTCATCTCCAATATTTGTTGCTTGTTTGTATTTTAAATTTATTTTATGGCATTAGGAAACACAGTAATATTCTGTGAAGCAGGCGACAACACCTAAATCTCTTTTCTGTCATGAAGAGTATAGAATGGTTTCTTTCCAGAACAGTCTATAAATGACTCTTCTCAAGGATATAAGAAATACATTTTAATTTTTTTTTTTTCAGGCTGAAAAGGATTTAAAATACTTCCAAAACTGGTGCAAAAATTAGGAAAGAGGTTTCCTTTGGGTGTCCCTGGCTGCAGCAAGTATTAAGACCATTGACAGTGCTCTCTCCTGCATTTGTGTACATCTGCAAGAAGGCACAAGAGAAAGCCTTTTTTCACCCTCTCTGTTCTCTCATTCCTATGGCACTTCTTGACACTCCCTGCTGGGACAATCCTCTCCCTTTCATTACACCTCCAACTGGGCCCACAAACTCATGCTATCTCCTGAAGCTCAACCTGATAACATTCTCCCAACAGAGATCCCACAACCTACCATGGTAGAAGACATAGACTGAGGTGCAACTGCAGCCCACAGAAGCAGCCAGAAGCTGAAGAGTAACCAAAGTGAACTGCCACTTGAGTACAACTGCTCCTGATGGCAGTCTTCACTCCATAACATAGGTAAGAAACTCCGTGATGTGCCTGTGTGACGTGGCTCTGAGTCACAAGGGAAGCTTCTTCATCCAGTCATGTGCTTCCGTGGTCCCTAATCCACCACAGACAAAAAAAGAAGCTTCTTAATAACTTAGGAAAGAGAGAACATGTTAAAGTAACAGGTTGGAGACTCAGAATGAAAACCCTACCAAAAAAAAAAACGCTTTTGGCTTCATTGCTAAGAAACAACTCTCTTATGCATCAAGTAAAATGAGCCCTGAGAGCTCTTCTGTCTGTGGGGGGTGGGTGAGCACACAGAGAGAAAGAGGCTGAGATGGGTAGGAAGGTGAATGCTGCTGTCTTCCCTGCTGTGCTTTCTTCCGTCCCATTCATACTTGAGGGAATGCTTCCATTAATACACATCTAGAGAAGTTATCAGAGGAAGCAAGCAAGACTGTTCCCCACCACAAACTGTCTTTAACGAAGGGACATCCTTTCCTTACAATACTTTTGCTTCAGAGTTATTTTAATCTGAAGCTTACCAGAATATAGGAGCTGTTTTGGTTAAAAAGCCTCAATGGACTAGATACATGACAAAGGACCTGAGAAATATTTGTCTCTGCATTTCGTCTAAAAACTTCTAAGTCTGCTTTTCTAATTTAACATCCATTTTAGGTAGCAATATCTATGCCTGCACTGTTCCACTTCATTGGGTTTGGACTAGGTCTGAAGCCTGCTTTTCCTTTCCTTGCCTATGGCAACCAAGAATTTGTCCCCAATACCAATCACTCCACAGCAACAGTTTCTGAAAGCTGATATCAAACTACAATTAATGTTAATTAATAAGATACTAATAGAATCACAGAAACATCCAAGTTGGAAAAAACCCTCAGGATCACCAAGTCCAACCTATAATAGAGTCTATTAGATATTAGAAAATCCAGTAAATTGTGCAAAAGCAAAGTGGAAAAAAAGGCTGTCTAGATCACAGAAATTAGTTGGCATGCCTACAACACATTGTTTATGTTGTCTGACATTGTAGGACTTGCAAAATGAATCAAACACCACCCCCATGATCTCCATAAAGTGTATGGCTGTGAATGGGATACAAATCAGCTCTCCTGTCCCAAGAAATTCTGAAGTTTTACTTTACCCAAATTACATCTGCTCAGTATTGTTTAAGTGTATTTTCTCACCTTGATACTCATGACAGTAGTCAGAAGTCACAGCATCAGCATTTGCCCCCAAACATTATAATTCATTGTTTTGATCAGAGTGATTTTTCTGGTTTCACTCACTGTATGATCGTGACTGAGAGCCAGCTGAACCGTAACAACGCCCAAGACCCAGAGATTATGTGAGTAAAGCACATACTACAGCTGTGATGATACACAGGAAGGAGGCTGCATCATGCTGAGAGTCACTTCTGTCACAGAGTAATTCAGTAGGATAAATAAATATCTTTTTGCTTAAGTTCTATATGCCCAGTGCTTTTATAGAAATGAAGACAGGGTTTTGTGGAGTGTTGTTGTCTTTGGTGGTGTGGTGCCTTTGCAAAAGAAATGGTGAGATAAATCAACTAATTTAAAAGACCTGTCTACGTAATTTCTGGAAGCGTCAGTTTGCAACAAAGAAACAAACTGCATTGTCAGCACAAATATACAGTGCTGTTTCCCACAAAGGATCACTGTATCTTTTAAAACTTCAAACTTTCTGATTTCCATTGCCTTTTTACACTACTACCTTCTGCAATGAATTCATACTTCATTGTGCACAGGGAGTTGCTACTACTGTAAACTCGTAGCAGGTAATGTTGAAGGTTAAACCTATAGAACATATACATTGCACCATAGCTAGCAAATCAAAGCAGAGGGATTCTATGTACAACGGCTACAGAGTACAAAGGGGCTGATATGTCACTTATCTGAATCCAAGGCAACCTTTTTAAAGACTACAAGTGACTGCTGGCGTTTCTGAGCCAGCAGTCACAGAGGAAGTTATCTGCAGAGCAACAACAACATTGAAAATCATTGTAAGATACATTTTCTAGCGTTTAGGCTGAAGAAAGCACCATATCCAGAAAAGATTTTCATGGTATGATCATAGAAGTGTAGAATCATAGAATCAGTCAGAGTTGAAAGGGACCACAAGGATCATCTAGTTCCAACCCCCCTGCCATGGGCAGGGACACTACCCTAGATCAGGCTGGCCAAAGCTTCATCCATCCTGGCCTTAAACACCTCGGGGGATGGGGCTTCAATCACCTCCCCTGCAACCTGTTCCAAGGTATCACCACTGTCAAGGTAAAGAACTTCCTCCCACAGTCTAGTCTGAATCTGCCCATTTCTAGCTTTGTTCCATTCCCCCTAGTCCTATCACTATCTGACATCCTAAAGAGTTCCTCCTCATCTTTCTTGTAGGCCCTTTTAAGATACTGGAGGGCCACGATAAGGTCACCTTAGAGCCTTCTCCTCTCCAGGCTAAACAGCCCCAACTCCCTCAGTCTCTACTCACAGGAAAGGTGTTCCAGTCCTCTGATCATCCTTGTGGCCCTTCTCTGGACATGTTCCAACATGTCCACATCCCTCTTGTAATAAGGTCTCCAGAACTGGATGCAGCGCTCCCAGTGGTGTCTCACCAGTGTGGAGTAGTGGGAGAGGAATACTTCCCTTGACCTGCTGGCCACAACCCTCTTGATGCAGCCCAGGATCTGGTTGGCTTTCTGGGCTGCAAGAGTGATGGCTCATATTGAGCTTCTCATCTACCAGCACCCCCAACTCCCTCTCCACAGGGCTGCTCTCAAGCCAGTCAGTGCCCAGCCTATATTGGTGCTTGGGATTGCCCTGATCCAGATGCAGGACTTTGCACTTGGTCTTCATATGGTATTCATATAAAAGTGAGACTACTTTCAGAATTGCTGTTCACTGAATTCAGAAGGAATATGATATTCTTCTGAATGAAGATGTTATAAAAACTATGTATTGATGAAGTGTCTAGACCTAAGAAAAGGAAACAATCCAATTTAACTAAAATTAACAATTATTTTGAGGAGAAAATAATGCAAATAAAAGAATTTTAAGCACATTGAGACAAATATTTCTCAAATGTAAAAAGATAAAAATTCACCCACAAATAATGTCAGTATTGGATGAAGTATGAAGTTTTCAAAAAAGATATATCCCAATATGTTTTGACAAATATTTGAAGAACTACTCATATGTGATTTCTGTCAATACACCGGGCTGAAGTGACACCTCAGTAGTTCCATACTTGTGAAGCACAAACACAGGGAATATTTGAACTAATACTAAGTGGAGACTTTCCTGGGGAGACAACTTATATTTTTCAGATTGATGTTTTGAATTTTTCTGTTACACACAGAATGTAACAATTTAAAGAATTAGTATGCTATACAGGAATATAAGATTGATATATTGCAGTATGAAATTAAATGCCTACACTTTCAGCACAATATTAATAGTATCTATCCTTGGCTTGGTCTAAGACATAACGATACCCAAATGTGCACAGCATAGAAGTATTAACTCTTGGTTAAATAGTAGTAGTTCATCAGCATGTATTTTAAGTCAGACAAATATTCAGGGTAATATGTAGAGATCTGGGTTGCAGTAAATGGACATGTCCAGAGACATGGATGATCAGAGGGCTGGAGCACCTCTCCTGTGAGGACAGGTTGAGAGAATTGGGGTTGTTCAGTTTGGAGAAGAGAGGGCTCTGAGGAGACCTTATTGTGGTCTTCCAGTATCTGAAAGGGGCCTACAAGAAAGCTGGCAAGGGACTTTTTAGGGTATCAGATAGTGATAAGGCTGGAGGGAGTGGATCCAAGCTAGAGGAGAATAGGTTTAGATTAGAGGTTAGAAAGAAATTCTTCACCATAAGGGTGGTAAGACTGGAACAGGTGGCCCAGGAGGATGTTAGAAGCCCCATCCCTGGATGTTTTTAAGGTCAGGCTGGATGTGGCTTTGGGCAACCTAATCTAGTGTAAGGTGTCCCTGCCTGTGGCAGGGAGGTTGGAACTAGATGATCCTTGAGGTCCCTTCCAACCCTGACAATTTGTGATTCTGTGATATATGTCAGACACTGGGGGAGACAGACTTGAAAACAATGTGTCAAGTGAAGGTGAGAGCAGAGATTGTCTGTTTGTAAAATGTGAACAAAATACTACTGTTAAAATGTGTAATGAAGTCTTGGAGATAAAAATAAATGTGTGGTGTCACTGTGGCTCAGACACCTTTTGCAGTTTATGCACTTGGTTTTAGTTCCTAGTTCTTCATGGCATACGTAGAAATGCTCTAGATGCCAAAATGATGATGTGTAGAACCTGTGACAATATTTCACATTAATTGGCTGATTTATTTAAAAAAATATTAAATTCTTAAAGCAAGAAGCATAGAAAGTCATTCTACCAAAGCTCCTGTTGAAAGGCTGCAATATGGGTTCAATTCAGTGTAGAATTCATATCACAGGACCCCTTTGCTTCATATCAAGAATTCATATCACAGGACCCCTTTGCTTCATGAATTGGTGAAATGTTAAAGTCAAGGTATATGCAGGTGGCCGTGACAGACCCTAAAGAAAAGAGTTTTTGTGAAGTTAAATAAACCATTTTTTTTTATTATTTTTCAAATTTCTACTAATGTCTGAAAAAAATTCTACAAGGTTCAGACATGACTCACATATTTAGTAAAGACAAAAAAGTGTTGCATTTATAGGCTACCTTGAACTGCATTTTAGAATAAAACAAAAGCTTTTTTTGTTCTCCATTCAGCCAAGAAGAACATAACTACTGCAAACAGTGTTACTGGTTCTTCACTGCCTTTGTTATTTCATTATGAGAAAAATAGTGCTGCCCCCAATAATAGTAGTGATAATAATTATAGTCCAATAAAATTCAGTTCTTGGGATGCTAGCCAAACTTTTTAATAATTGCAAAGATTTTTTTTTTTTTACTCCTCACTATTATCTATAACAAAACATTACTTAAAGCTTTTTCCTTACCAATTTCCTTTCTCGTATTGAACACACAATGGTTAGCTATGAGAGAGCTGCTCGTTAGTGCTTAACTGTTGTCAAATATCACTGGAGCATTTGTGTTTTTACTAAAAATAAATAATTAGTGACTGTGCTAAAGATATTGGATATAGCAAAAAATGGAACAAGGAAGAATCAATAAGTTAAATCTTTGAGAAGCTCATAAGTTGATGAATGACCTCACTGGTAGAGCACTATTAATTGCCTTATTATATAGATAATACAGATTGGGTCTTATTTATTTGTACCAGTGGAAAGGGCTTTTTAGGAGGGAGAAGCCCACTAAAAGTCATGTCAGCATTAGGCATGTCATTATTCTGACAGCAATTACTTTTGTCAGAAATGTGTATGTCCTGTTTTCAGAGATGATAGTGTGTTTGAATTGCTCTTTTTGAGATTAGCAAAACTTATTTCTCGGTTCTATTTTCCAGCCAAATGTGTGAGAAGGAAGTGGAAATCAATGCTGAGCACAAGCACTGCTAAAACCTGAACTACTTTCTTTAGATCTCCTAGGCTAAAACTCAGTGTCTTTACTTCAGTTGAATCCTAGGCACTCCATCTCCTCCTTGCAACTGATAAGGAACACAGTATTCCCTAATTATATTCTAATCAGCAATTTCCATCCACACCTCAGTTAGAAGAGGCTTAGAAGATTATTACTCAATGATTGCATGTATAATCCCTATATTAAAAGGAATGGCAAGATTTTGGAGACAATCCAACCTCATTCTATGATTTTTTTTTGCCATTTTAAAGGGGAATGAGGGCAGCAGGTAAATAATCTGATATACAAAAGCAAAGAAAGCAAATTAAAGTCCTCTTAAAGAAGCACAACACCAGAGCTTGGATTAAAAAAAAAAAAAAAAAACACAAGAGAGAGAAAGAAAATAGGAAGGAAAATAGAAAAGAAAGTCAAAGCACATATGAGGTGTTTTTCAGTCCTTTATCCAACAATTGAATCCTTCCTTGGTTGGCTTCAGGTTTCATAAAAAAACAGTATATAGTATTTCATGTGCAGCTGTAGTCACTGAATTAGTATACCGGGTACACTAAAGCTAGTAAAAGTTTATGCAAGGAAGGTCAAAACAAGACAAATGCATATTTTGATCCAGTCCCATGTGAAAGGAGTGATTTCTGAATCTAGTTTGACACTGGAAATTAAAAACAAAACAAACAGAAAAAAAAAAGGAAATGCGAGGTCAACTATAAATACACAACATTTTCATCAATAGGCTTATTCTTGTCAACAATCAGTATGAAGGTTACACGAGAATGTCACCAAAAATTTAGGTTAGTATGAACATGCAATTTGCCCTTTTTGCCAGGGAAGTCAGGAAGCAGCCTCCTGTGAAGCCTGTCAAGAGACTGGGCAGAACACCAGCCTCAGAACTTGATTTTCATAGCTGTAGGTCATCCCGAGAGTGTGCACGTTCTGCCAGACATGGCAGCAAGAGACTTGAGGCCATACTTCAGCTGAGCACCTCTTCACCAAAGCAATGCTGTTTGCCAGGCTGCAGTGCCAACACAGTCCTTTTTAGACGAACTGCAGTGTTTTCACTGTGAGCTGCCAATTCACTGAATTTCTCATTATCTACACATGAAATCCAATGGGTATCTAACGCCAGCTTAAGCATTACTAGCAACAGGCTAAAAAAGTATCTTGAATGTATGCAAACATGTCATTATAGGCAGGCATCTGTTTATGATAGTGTTATGTTTTATTTTTTCAATCACCTCTGTTACAAAGAAAGTTGAAATTCCAGAGAAATGTATTTTTTTAAACAGAAATTGACAGCAGTCTGCTGCTTCCTATGTGTGTCACCAGTGGCGCTAATTCATCTTCCAAAGAGAAACAACTTTTCCCTAGTATTTTAACTAGTTCTTATATTTCATAATCCTCACGAACTTCTGGAGTGCTGTGTTAACTGGAATAAATATGAAATTACATTTTTTTAACATAACCTTGCAAGAGGACGTTCCTTTGAAATGGAATTTGTTCTTGCTCTTGTGCATAAAGTTCCAATACACATCACTCCTCTGATCTCTCTCCCACCTTCATTCCAGCACTTACCACTTGAATACCAGAGGAATGGGGTAGAATTACTCTCTATGAGTATTTCTTGTGGCCATATGTTGTTCATAGATGCTCACTTTAATTACATATCTGAAATAACCATGTCCCTAAGATTAACCTGCAAAAATGTAGTTTACATTCATGCACAAGTCTTCCCTTTAACAATAAAATAAAATAAAATAAAATACATGAAATGCTGTATTTGGTGCCATGTTAGCAGTTAACTAATGGGCACATCACCTACTAACTGCCTTGGGAGTGATTTTGTTTGTCTCTGCTTTTCTTTCTTCCCTCTGTGTTTTACCTCATTTAAATTTTGCCTCTCTTTCTAAGCAGATTAAGTTTAATCCTCTTCTATTATTTGTGCCAGTTTGTGCACAAAGAGAGGCCCATAAAATGTTTTTCTCTTTTATCCACAGTTTTCTCACTCCTTTTTCTTAGCTCACATCTCTGGGCTTCTTCTTAGGCTTAAATAATAACACTGAAAATGGAGAAGCCTTGGAATAATCTTTGGCGCACATACTTCAGAGAGCAGAAAATTCATGACCTTGTGACCCTAGCCACAACAAAGCCAGCTTTTTTTAGGACTTCTTCCGTTCTAATTTCCCAGTTTGTTACTAATGCTGCTTAGCTTTTCTTGTGAGATCAGGAAAAGCTTCTCTAGTAGGAATTAATTATTAGGCAGTTAGGGTCAATTACAATCTCTGCAGCTCTGTTTGCAAAACTTGTGGTAGCTACTACAAATGCAGACAGAAAAAGACCATCAAAACAAAACCAAAAAACAGGGACAAAGATGAACCATCATATCACTTAATTGTTCAACAGCTGAGAGCTATGTAGATCATCTTTAGCCTTTTCCCATTTTAATTAGTAAGCATGACAGTCAATGACAATTTCTGACCTGGAAATTACAGCATGCTGAAAAATAAGATAAGTACATATAGTTTACAAGGTGAATTTTTCTTCTGTGCTTAACAGGGCACATTTGTGAATACTTGTCTTCATCCCACACAAGATTTTTACATACTTGGGTACTCAGAAGTCAATATACCCAAATGAACAATGATGTTGTTGTTTACTCAGTAAAATTATTCACTTCTCATTGACTAAATTCTGTATTTGCACACTTAGAAAGTATCTTTCCTCTATTTTGATTAGGGAAGAATCCAAATAAATGAATGAACTAAGGTAAATCTCAGGACGTGGCTGTGGAAGTAGTCACATCTGGATTGAAATCACCTGGATTTCAGCCAGACATTCAGATTATGTAAGGCCTATTTGTTTGATTCAGAGTCAAAGGAGTCTTGGACAACTTGCTCATTTTTGATGTGTTTTTCTGAGAGATGGCTGTAGATAACAGAAGGAATAGGATAACCTTCCCTCTCAGTTTACTTTTTCTTAACACCAACCCCACTCAAAGAGTCTTTCCAGACTCTTTGCTTCCATAGCCTCATCTCAAAACTGGACACCTTATGAACTCAAATGCTAGACTACTTCTCAAATTTGGGCTACCTCTTTCAATCACTTAGAATTTTATTTGCAGTCATGAGAAATCTAGAGTAATTTCTATAACTGACATCAAAATGCAATATTCTGATTTCCAACAGCCCCCCAAAATAGTGGGAAAGACTGTCCACACTATGATCTCAATGCATAGTGCATGTCTTAGAAAACAATGTTCAACAGTTTTTCAGTCACAAAAAGATGGGAATTTAACCTGGACAATGTTTATCATGTTTTCATCTTTTAAAAAAAAAATTATTATGAGATGAGTAAGCAATAGAGAAAAATCTGTCGTCTTCGCTCTATTGAATTTTTACAGAATCTGCATAATGCTCAGGTTTCCATACATTAGGTCCTATGGGAAATCTAAATCATAGAATTCTCTGTGGGTCTCATTTGATGAATAATTTCCATATCCCTTTGCATTTAAATCTTGTTTATATACAGATTCAAATTAACAAGAAATCAGCTAATTCAAATTCTAGATACTTTTCACTCTCTCTGCTACAAATGGATTAATTAAAAAAACCCCCAACCTAACAATACAAAACCAAACAAAAAAAACCCAAAACAAACTACGACAAAAAAAAAACCCCAAAACCACCAAAACCAAAAATCAACCCAACTCCCACAAATCCCACAATTTAAACACCAGTCACAGGCTGCTCTCTGTATCTGGTGGAAAAATTAGCTGTTTGCTCAGAATTTGTCAACAGTTTAGTGGAACAGTCATGGCACCTGGATTTCAAACAAAATGAATATTCTAAATATCCAGAGCCAATGGTAAATACATATAGTTTTGTGAAAAACATATAATCCCTCTTAAGAAACACCTCCAAAAGAGAAGGAAGAAGCTAGAATATGTAAACAGTAGGATTCTGAATACTCATGAAAACAGAAACATACAAAAATCAAACTAACAGACAATATAAACATACAGCAAAAAATAAGTCCCTTCTACAACAGGGACAAGAAATCAACAAAATGCCTGTATGACCAGTAAATTACAATGTTAAAAAAATAACACTCGAATAAGGTGCATACATAGCAGAGAAACCAAGTTAATTTTTTACCCTGTGGAAAGTACTATCAGCTTCACTGCTGTAATCCTTTTGCCTGGGAGACTTTTCAGAAGATCCATATGAAATTGAAAGAATTGTAAAAACAAATCATGACACAAATGGACAAAATGCACAATAAGACCTCACCAGGACCAGATGGTGTCCACTAAGGAGTTTCAAGGTAACTTGTGGATAAAACATACATATAGTAGGTTATAAATTTCTACCTGGTAGCTGAAAATTTAAAAAACCCCAATGAACTGCTCCCTCCCCCGCCCCACCTCAAAAAAAACCCCAACCAAATGAATAAACAAAAAAATCTTTAAAAGCCCAAACAAACAAAACCCCCAACCCCTCCAAAAAACCAAAATAAACAAACAAAAACCCCCAATCAAACAAGCAAAAACAAACAAACATACAAAACCTCCCAAAAAAGCCCCAAATCCACATGGTTTCACTTAACCATTAAAAAAAAAAAAAATTAAAGAGGAAAAAGATGCAAAAGGGACAAGATGGAAATCTGAGATCTGAACAGAGCTAGTTAGTAAGAGCCTTAATGAAAGACAGAATGAATAGAAACTTGGAAACGTGATCTGCTTGGAAAAATCCAGCATGTCTCTTCAAGGGGGGTACCTAGTGTTAGATTTTAACAAAATTCCAGACGCAGATTATACATAATCTGTTTAATCTTCCAAAAAGTTTTCAACAAATTCTTTCATTAAAAGCTTTTGAAGATCTAGATGGCCATATACAAGCCAGCAAAAAGACCTGGCTAGATAATTGGCTTAATGATGGAATAAAAAAGATCTCATATGGCTGAGCCTCAAGCAGTGAAAGAAAATGATCAGTGGAGTTTCAGTGGGACCCCTGCTGTTCTAGATAGTCATAAATATAACCTGCCAAAGTGGGTGACCGGTGATCTGGCAAAGTTTTTTGACAATACTGTGTTATTAATTCAGGAAGGACAAGACTCATGAAAAATTACTGAAAGATCTTATGAGACTAGGAGGCTGAGCAACAAAATGTCAGATGCTGTTCAATATAGGAAAAAGTGTAGTTAGTCAGATGGAAGAAAAATAATATTAACTCCACATTTAAAGTTTCTAGAGCTGTGTATTGCAGCTTCATATCATGATCTTTTGATTGTGATCAACAATTTCATGAAAATGCTTGCTCAGTGCTCAATAGAAGTTCATACAGAAAACTCACATGTTAGAAACCATTTCAAAATGAGAGTATAAAGTAAATAACTTGATTATGTCATTCTATAAATCCATAGTATGCTATATCTGGAATGTTGTGCATTCCTTAATCACAGAACTGACACAGTAACAAGAAATATGCAGAGAAAAAATAATCAGAAAATCAAAGGTGTAGAACAGCTTTTGCACAGGACACAACTAAACTAATGACTTTGTGATGGTTTAGCAATTACCTACCCCCCCACCTTTTGATATAAACCCCAGCTAGGACTCAGAACACTGGAAGTTGATAAATGAAGCTTTATATTTACAACAATGCACAATATACAAGCAGATATTTACAATGTATAACAGATATTTACAGATATATACAGTAAAAAGGTAATACAGAAACACCACACCCCTCCCAGAGACCAAAATCCCCAAGAGGAGTAACCAACCACCCCCTACCATCTTTCCCCCCCTTCCCCAATCTTATCTCACCACCTATTGATGCTGCAGATAAGATCGGCCAGGGGGGTTAGCAGTAGGAAAGAAGTTAGTAGTATTACTGAGAATTAGCTACCAAGGCAGAGAGACAAAGGAGCCATGCAAGAGAAGCAGCCGCATCCCAGTGAGGTCTGAAACTGTCTGATTATCTGTGTTTGGGTTACACTTTTTAAAACAATTTTTTTTTAATTTCTCAGTAGAGCTCTAGGTGAAGTGACATACTGTGTTTTCCTCTCTCAGCCAATAGCCTAATTTCTCACTCAAATTCTCCAATTAGTTCAAACCAGCACAGACTTCTGGCATGGAAATAAAGTGACTGAAGTAGAATATGAGAAAAAGTTACAAAATCTTGACTAGTATGAAAAAAGTGTGGATAGGGGTGTACTATTTAATTTCTCCTTTGTAGTATCAGAACTAGGAGACATCAGATTAAGATATCAGGAGTCAGTTTCCACGCACACACACACACACACACACACAAAAAAAAGAAAAGAAAAGAAAATAAACAATACTTTATGAAATATCTGGGAGCCCTACAATGCTGGGGGATGCGGAATCTGCATTAAAAAAAAAAAAAAAAAAACAAAAAAAACCCCCATAGAATAAAAATTCACCAATGCCTACTAAACAGAAGGAGACCATACTTGGCATACAGTTACAGATCCAGAGAATGTTAAGGGTTAGTAGAGACTTTGAAAGACACTGCCAGAGCAAGATCAACTAGAGCGGGTTACAGAGGAACATATCCAAATGGACTTTGAATGTGTCCAGAAGATACTTCATGACGTCTCTGGGCAGCTTGTTCCACTGCTCTGTCACCCTCACGGTGAAAAAGTTTTCCCTTACATTTTTGCATAACCTTCAATTCTTCAGCTTGCACCTGTCGCTTCTTGCCATGTCATTGAATATCAGTGAGAAGAGCCCTTCTCTGTCTTCCCAACACTCGTCCTTCATCAACTTGTAAATATTATGAGGTCACTCCTTAGTCTCCTCTTCTCCAAGTTAGAGCCTCAGTCTTTCCTCATAAGGAAGATGTTCTGTTCCCTTAATCATCTTTGTGTCTCTACGCTGGAATCTTTCAAGTAGTTCCCTGTCTTTCTCAAAATGAGTGGCCCAGAACTGGATGGAACCTTCCAGATATGGCTTCATCATAGCAGACTAGAAAGTGGAGAAGAACATCTCTCAATGTACTAGCCACACTCCTAGACATACACCATTGGCCTTAGTGCCCACAAAGGCACATTGCTAGCTCATGGTCATCCTGTTGTCCACTAGGACTCCTAGGTCCATTCCTCCAGAGCTCCTCTGGAGCACCAGATCAGCCCCCAACATATACTGGTGCATGGGGTTGTTCTTTTCCAGTCACAATACTTATTCATGTTGTATTTTATTAAATTTCTCCCCACGCAACTCTGCAACCTGCCCGAGTCATGCTGAATGGCAGCATTGGCTGCAAGTGTGTCAGATATTCCTCCCAGTTTGGCATCATCGGCAAACTTTCTGACAGTGCTCTGTTCCCTCTTCCAGGTAATTGATGAATATATTGAATAGTACTGGTCCCAGTAGCTACCCTTGAGGGACTTCACTACATACAGGCCTTCAAACAGATTCTGTCCCATTGACCAAAACTTTCTCACTTCTTTCCTGAATGAAAACAGTCCCATGACTGAGACAGCTCTAACTGAAAACATGTGGAGACCAACAAAAATACTGAAGGGAAGCATCCTACATCCTTGCTCTCCTTTCACTGTTTCATAAACATTCACTTATAGACTCCTACTGAATCAAAATACAGCATTAGATGGGCCTTTGCTCTGAATCCCTGTGATTGTTTTTATGTGTTTATAACTTTAGCATGTAAGGGAAGTGCAACATATGATTCTTTCCTTTTGTGGAAATATAAGTATTTATAATATAGATAATATATGTACACATATATATGCATATACATATGTACACACATATATAGGTGTGTGTATGTATATAATATATATGTATACATGTGTAATATAAGAATTTATTAAAACCAAAGAATGAGAAGTTATTTCTAACTTTCTCTTCCAGTCTTAGTACTAGGGTGTCTGATATCCAGCGCTCAGCCAGAAGGAGGCTGAACTGCTGCATTTACTGTTCTGTTTTCTGTCCCATATAGCCCAGCAACTTTAATGACAGATCTCTTTAATTTTTACTAGCAGCTGATATTTTTACTGTTATTTTTGTATGGAGTAGATCAGAATATTTCCCACTGTTTTTGTTATATAATGCTACGGCCATTTAGTACATTGCAAAGAAATAAAATGCTAGAGATTATGGTTGAACTAGTTTTTGAGAACAGTTGGACAAATAAAATATTTATATTGTCTAGATTTCGTATTGCAGATCTGTAATTTGGCAACAGACACTACAAATCAAGAGTAATATAGAGGATACAGAATTTAATTAACAAAGCTAAAGATGGAAAAGAAAGCACACTGATATATGTAATATGGCTCTCAGCTTCAACATTCAGCAATAAAATAACAAGTCAATGTTTCTAAAGCAATCTGAAATGAGTAAAAAAACAGAAGCAACCTAGTTGGAAGGTTATATTTCAAAATGTAATTAGTGTCAGAATATTTCAGAACTACTGAAAGCAAATAAGTCACTAAGTTCAGTACAAAAGGAACTACAGATGACAATGAAGTAATTTAGAGAAGGAAATATGCTTCATTATTTTTATTATTTAAATCTAATCATCATCAAATTAATTTAGAGGAAATGAAGTGAAGGTAAAATACTACATCTTCATATTGCCAAATAATCAGTGTCAAAGAAATTTTAATTTACTGGAAACAATCTCTTCTGTGCAATTAAAGAAAAGAAAAACTATTATATATGTTAAATAGCAGCTTTCATTGTAAAATATATCTCTCCAAAGACTAGACATTGTTTAAAAGAATGTCCACAGAATATTATTTCCTATGTTCTATCTTCATGAAATTATGGACAACTCTGAGAAAAGGCTTAAAAGGCCTATGTGAGTATCTTTAAAAAAAGTATGAACTGTAATCCATTTATTGCTTTATACCAAATAAATCTTTTGGGCAAGCTAATATTTTATTGTGTTAAATACTGAGGTGCAGTTTCAAAGCACATGTTCCAGCACAACTGCTGGGTGGATGCTTGCTTTCAGTCAGGTTCCAAATATTTCCACAATGTTCCCTCAAAGCCACAATGCTGAGCATTGCCCAGATGTCATTTATTTGACTGAGTAAGAAATACCAACTCCCTTTCGCTGCGATATGCAAAGTGACCACACCACCAAGCTGTCGCTTGCTGAGAAAACACTGTCAATGGCTCACGTGGTGATTTTCAGTGCTCTCAAACTAACTCCACTGCAGAAACTTCACAGACACTTTGAAAAACCTTTCAGGAACAGTGATGTTACTGGCAATTTTCCCTTAACACTCTGAAATAGAGATGGGAAAACATTTAGATAGGTGGCTAGATTCAGTGAAAAATGCATCTTGTCTAGGAACATGTCTGGTGATAGGAAAAGACACCGTGTGACCTCCTTTCTTTCCAGTTCTGCAGGAAACATGCCACCCTTGTGCCATCTTTCAGATGTTTTCTGCAACCAGAAGCTTCAGACAGATGTTAATGTGAAGGGTGAAAATAAGCTTTATATTGTTTTGCCCTTTCCAAATTCAAGCTCAACTTGTGCACAGTCAGACCAGTTGTTGTTTTATGCAAACTAGTTCATCCATGCCTAATCAAGATGCTAGCAACCAGCTGTGTTGATCTTCTCATATTCAGCACAGAGCTTTTCTGCACTCTGCAGAAAAAAAAAAAACAAACATGTTTTAGACTATGCTCTGTCAAGAGCATTTTTCCATTATGAATTTACAGGTGCAAGCTCTCTGGCTTTGGCTTTGCTTCACACAAAATCTAATTGCATATGCCTTGAATGACCATTTAGACTTTTGCCTCTTAACCTTCACACTGGTGAAAATAAGCATTGTGTTCAGCATAGAACAGGGAGCAAACTCACCTAATTATCCCCCCACACTTCCTCCTTTAATGATGTTTTCTAAAGCACTGTTTCCTCCTTGGTGCCCAGACTGCATTCTTCCTACTAACTGCTCCCTGGTGCCTCCCCGGGATAAAGGAAGTACCACTTGCTGGCCGAAGGAGTCATTGCACACGCCTTTCCTCATGTCTCTCTTTTGGTAATCACTGGTTGGCTTTTGTCTGTAATAGAGTACTGGTTCCAGCCCCAAGGCTTCAGTCAAGTTATCTAAAGGAAAAGCATTAGCATCTGGGAAGCAGAGGATTCCACACCACTAGGACTACATAGCCAGTTATGTGATCATGTGAAGGGGTTCAGCTGAATGGGGCTTGGTACCTACATTAGAATCACAGAATGATATAATGTTAGTGGTTGGAAGGGACTTCAGAGATCATAGAGTCCAGCTCTGCTGCCAAAGCAGGATAACCTTGGGCAGGCCACAGAGGAACAGACCCAGGTTGTTTTGGAAGTCTCCAAAGAAGGAGATTCTACATGAAACACACTAAGGATGGGTGACAGCTACGCATCATGGAAAGTTCCAGGGTCCTGGTGATTTGTCATGTGGGTGAGGACCTCAGCAGAGCACAGTGTGCTTACCATTTGGTCCAGATACCCATATTTATCTACTGTTAATCAAGATTCAAAAGGTCAGTGTACACAGACTCATGACAATGAAAACCTGCCTCATCTTCACCCTTGATTTAGGCTTAGCTGAGGAGTCTAGATGTAATGGATTACCTAGTTACACCTATGAGTAGGAGTTCATTGTGGATCCCAGGTCCCTTTTGTGGAGGTATGAGGTTTCACTCTTGCACACGTACTGTTCTTCTATAGCAAAGAAAAACATGTAGTCTTTAAACCACCATTAAAAGGCTTTTTTTCTGGTTGATGTTAATAGGGTCAACAGAGTGAGAGGTGACTGTGTCCTCATCAACCCTTCAGTTAAAAAAAGCAGAGGAAAGGCTCACTACCCAGGCTTTGCATGGAACCATAACAGAGAAAATTTCTATTTCTGCTTTGCAGTTACATTGTTGCACAATGTTCACCTGGAGACCAGTGACAAGTGGCATCCCTCAGGGGTCAGTGCTGCCACCAGTGCTGTTTAACACCTTTGTTAGCAATATGGACAGAGGAATTGAGTGCACCCTCAGCAAGTTTGTGGATGACACCAAGCTGTGTGGCACAGTCAACTTGCTAGAGGTCAGGGATCTATCCAGAGGGACCTGGACAGGCTGGAGAGGTGGGCCCAGGCCAAGTGTGAGGTCCTGCATCTGGGTCGGTGCAATCCCAATCAAAAAGCCAGGTTGGGTGGCGAGTGGCTGGAGAGCAGCCCTGAGGAAAAGGACCTGGGGGTCTGGGTGGATGAAAAGCTCAACATGAGCCCGAAATGTGTGTGCACAACCCAGGCAGTAACTGTGCCCTGAGCTGTATCAAGAGCAGCATGGCCAGCAGGGCAAGGAAAGGCATTTTTCCCCTTTACTCTGCTCTCATCAGACCCCATCTGGAGTACTGTGTACAGTTCTGGAGCCCCCAACACAAGAAGGACATGGAACTGTTGGAGCAAGTCCAGAGGAGGGCCATGAAGATGATCAGAGGGCTGGAGCACCTCTGTTATGAGGACAGGCTGAGAGAGTTGGGGCTTTTTCAGCCTGGAGAAGAGAAGGCTTCGAGGAGACCTTGTAGTGGCCTTCCAGTATCTGAAAGGAGCCTACAGAATGGCTGGGGAGGGACTATTTACAAAGTCTTGTAATGACAGGATGAGGGGTAATATGTTCAAACTGTCAGAGGGGAGATTTAAACCAGGTGTTAGGAAGAAGTTCTTTACAGTGAGAGTTGTGAAACGCTGGCACAGGTTGCCCAAGGAGGTTGTGGATGCTCCCTCCCTTGAGGTGGATGAGGTCTTGAATGACCTGTTCTAGTGGGAGGTGTCCCTGCCTGTGACAAGGGGTTGGAACTAGATGATCTTTCAGTCTCTTCAAACCTTAAGCCATTCCATGATTGTCTGAGTCTAAATATGTTAGAATAAGTGTACTCTTTCTTAGCACCTATCAAAAAAAAATGTGACTAAAGCTAACAAGATGCTAAACAACAAGAAGGAAACTAGGGAGCTGCCACGAGTGTATGTGTGATGTACATTTCATAGCGTACAAACATACACATATAATACAGGCAAGACTGCCAAACAACAGTGAACAACCCTTTTTTTTTTCTGGTTTCTTTTGTTTGGTTGGTTTGGGATTTGTTTTCTTTTTTTTTTTTTTTAATATATATATCTATCCAAAACCCAGCAGATAGTCTTGTCCAGGGAATTCACTGATGGAGGGGCTTCTCACAGATCTCACAGCATGTTTTTTTTTTTTTTTACTGAAACCCTATGACCGTCCTAGAAAAAGGATATAGCCTATTAGTATAGTGAAGATGGAAAGAATGTAAAACCAGGCAATAAGAAAAGCTGTCTTGGGACTACGAATCCTCTGAAAGAAAAAGGCAATTTTTCAACAACAAAAAAATAATCAGGAGAGTCTGGGCGTTCCTACAGTTGTGCCTGGTTCACTTGACTTTCATTTAGATGTCACAAGCATCCACTGTCCTTGAACAAGGATCACATCGCACACAGAACTGACAGCTTTCATGGAGGTGTCTGAAGTGCATCTTAAAGTGTGGGCTCCTCCAGCAATTGCACTGTGATAAGAAATCACATCTTGTAAGCTTCAACCCCAAGTAGCTGTGCATAGTCCATTTGTGACAGTGTTTGTTTTTCCCAAAGTAATTTTTCAGACAGTGTCATACTTATTTAATCACAATGCTGTAGATTTGGGAAGACTTAACTTTAGTTGTTCTAAAGTAATTCTCCACCATTATTCAAGTAATATGCATGCACATGGTTTTGTTGTAAATATATAGTCATATACACCTGCTACAATATTGACTCCTCCCAATTTTTTTAATGGCAAGATTGCCACTATGCCAGAAAGGCATAGAACAGTCTCCATCCACCTGAAAGAAACCACTTTTTTCTTCTTTAAAACCATAATTCTCTACAATTGTCATTTTAATTAATCGCTGAGTGCTTATGCTCTGGGGATATTTTTACTTCCTTTATTGTTTGGAGCAGGCTCTGCTACCTCAGACAGTTTAGCACAATACCAGTAGGTGGAGTAATGGTAAAGCAAATATGTGCTTCAGCTATTTATATTTTTTAACAGCCATTTTTAATGTCTTTTGCCAAGATTCGCATAAACCGGTTGGATATATGCTCAGAAATACTTCTACATATAAACATACATTACTTACATGCACACACTTGAAAACACAGAGTAAAAGAACATACTTAATACCTAAGCAATGAAGCACTTTTTAATCTTAAATGTAGCACTGTATGCAGTTTTGTCCAATTTCTGCATATTGGGTAATGCAAATTTTGCAAACTGTGCAAATTGTGCTAGAAGCCCAACAGCCTTGAAAAGAACAGATCAGTATCTGAAGGGAGTAAAGACTCACTGCAAGTTCCACTTTGGTGTCGAGGTTAGTTGAGATTTGAGAGACAGCTTTGGTTAATAGTGTCATGCCCTTGCCAGCCTGCAGTTGTGTAGAGTGCCCAAAGCCTTCAGTACAGTGGAGAGGAGTAGCATTAGCAAGACCTTTGTCCTGTGTCAGAGTGGAGGATGGTTGTCGTGGATGAATGCACTTACATAAAGAAAAAAGTTTCTATGAATGCAGCTGTTATTCTGCCTTCCCTGTTTGCAGAAATTTCTTCTAGATGCTCACCTTCACATGTACACTAGTAACTTCCAAGTATTTAAATAAGCAAAAAAAGCAGAGTCTTAGCTAATATATAACAGCCCAGTAGCAGCTTAGTCTCCTAAGGCAGCAATTTTAAAATCAAGTTTAAGTTATTCCTTTATGTGCTATCCAAATGCAAAAATTTTAGAAAATTAAATAGGCATGTACTAAAGGAAATCACAATTGGACTGCAGCCTATAGTCTTTGTTCAGGCACCATTCTCGGCTTTGGTAAAGTCAGCCGCATGTTTTCTTTCTTTCTGATAAAGTGAGCAGACACAGTCCCCTCGGTCATTGCAAGAAGAAAAATGATCATTTAGTATTAATGTATTTATTGAATCACTGCTCTCAGATGAGGAGTTGTGCAGTACACTACTGTACAGATATCTCAGACTGATGTCTGAATCATAATAAAGATAATACATTCCCTAATATAACTCTTAATTTTATAGGTAAGATGGCTGAAACTAAGCTTTGATTGTGTGCAAAAATTAAAACCTTTGTCAGGTTATCATTATCATTTTTTAGCTATGAGAATTGCAAGACGAAATATAAGTGCAGGAGATTCAGTATGCTCCTAGCGATCATATTAAATTCCAAATATTAACACAAAGGGGAAAAAAAAAAAAAAAGGACATGATTTCCTCTGTAAAATTAATATAGGTTTAAAGAACTGTAAATATCAGTCTCAATACATGCACAACTGAGTATAGGTAAGATTATTTCCCCTATCACCATTTGTTCTCTGCAGCTATGTGGAGATTATTAATATTAAAGAAACTCCTCCACATAAGTTTGAGAAAATGTTTTCTCATATTAATTTTAAAATGCTGAATCTCTCTACATTGCCTTCTTT
Organism: Psilopogon haemacephalus; assembly: GCA_013396835.1. NCBI lineage: Eukaryota > Metazoa > Chordata > Aves > Piciformes > Megalaimidae > Psilopogon > Psilopogon haemacephalus. The sequence goes on along the minus strand of VWZI01013298.1, from coordinate 441,920 downwards.
AGGAAAAATCAAGTCCATAATAATTCTATTATGGTTTTGTTTGTAAATGACTTGTAATTCATTTGGGATTTTTTAATCCTTTTTGCTTGTAGTATTCAATAAAAGAAAAATATCTGTACTCTTTCCCCTGTCAATGTAAGCATTGTGATCATCTTTTATCCATCTCCCTATTTTTCTCTAGGAGGAACAGGAGGATGCGCAGAATAACAGATATTTCAAACTAACCACTTATTTTCTGTCAGACAAAATACAGTCATATCCCTGAAAACAAATACAACCTCAAGTCATACCAGAGAAAGCAGGTGAGCAAAAAATGGGTATAAAATATACCACAATAATTCAATAAAAAAACCTGTAAGATTAAGGGAGCCACAAATGATCATGATCTCAAGAGATCATGTTCATAATATCTGACATGTTTTGACACACATGGAAAGCATAAATGAGTTTTAAAGCTGAAGAAGAGAGGAACATTCTACAGAGCTGTTGCCTCATTAGGGACATATTCTTGTAGGTGCTGTGCAACTCAAGCAGCCCCTGCAGCCTCACCAGAAAGAGAAGTCACAGCTGGGGTGCATCCCACACAAGAGGCAAGACAGCCTCCAGTACCAGCCCTGTTTGGTAATCAACAAAGCAGAAGATGAGCGCCCCAGGAAATCTGAGGAAGCACAGGCAGGTGTGAGGATGGGGCCACAGTGGAGGTGGATGTTGCACACAGGGTCAGCATGCCCTTCTCTCAAAAGGTAACTTCAATTCACCCTCTGCACTCCCCATCATACTGGCTAGTAAGTACATCAGCTGTTCATTTATTTTTGCTTCAATGCAGTAAGAAAAATATGACTATCTGGAGGAAAAAAAACAAAACCCACTTTTTTTAGCTGCTCAGATCACATCCAAGCCTTTGGAAATAAGGATTTTGAGTTGAGCAAGCATGTATCTCACACAATAATACTCATTCTTCTGCCTCACATATTATAAATCTGGTAGAAAAGGACCTACTATCTGAATTTCAGACCTTTCCTTATTGAAGGAGTCAAAAATGGCTTTCTTCTTCAGTCCTTATTTCTATCTTAAATAAGACCAAAATAATTTTCTGCAGAGGCTTTTACTCTCATCTCTGGAGAATTTAGACTAAACAGGAATTCCTCCAGTTTTCAAAATGATTGCTTACTGTTACCTGACTACAGATCAAGAGTCTAAGAAACAGTGATAATATTTTTACAAAGCCATATTCTCTGCTCTAATGTTATAAATGGTCAATGTATTTTTTTTTTTAAAGATAGCACAGTGTGGATTTTCATAGATTGTTTGGGGGAAAGGGCATTGGGCCTTTATTGCAGTCTTCTTCCTGCTCACAAGTAATACCAACCATGGAAAAAAAAAGAAAATAATCTGCCCATGGGAAGAACAAACAAACAAACAAACAAAATCTCATCATGGGATAAAAAAAAAAAAAAGAAATCCTGCAACATTTATGGCAAGAGTTTCTCCAATGCTGACTAAAAAGATGAAACAGGTCAGTTCACAGAATCACAAGATGTCAGGGGTTGGAAGGGACGCAATGAGATCATTGACTGCAACCCCCCTGCCAGAGCAGGGCCATAATCTAGCTCAGGTCACAGAGAAATGCATCCAGACAGGCCTTGAAAGTCTCCAGAGAAGGAGACTCCACAAACACTCAGGGGAGTCTGTTCCAGTGCTCTGTGACCCTTACGTAAAGAAGTTCCCCCTTGTGTTGAGATGGAACCTCCTGTACTGCAGCTTACACCCATTGCTCTTTGTCCTATTACATGGAGCAAGTGAGAAGAGCCTGTCCCCTCCCTCCTGACATTCAGCTCTCAGATATTTATAAACATTTATTAAATCCTCTCTCAGTCTTCTCTTCTCCAGACTAAAAAGCTCCAGGTGTCTCAGCCTCTCCTCATCAGGCAGTGCTCCAGTTCCCTAATCATCCTCGTAGCCCCTGGCTGGACCCTCTCTAGAAGATCCCTGTCCCTCCTAAACTGAAGATCCCAAAACTGAACACAGTACTCAAGATGGGTTCTCACCAGGGCAGAGTAGAGGGGGAGGAGAACCTCCCTCTATATGCTGGACACACTCTTCCCAAAACACCTCAGAATCCCATTGGCCTTCTTGGCCACAAGGGCACGTTGCTGTCCCATAGATAACTTGTTATCCATCAGGACTCCCAGGCCCCTCTCCACACGGCTGCTCTCCTGCAGATCACCTCCCAACCTGTACTGGTGCAGTTTATTATTCCTCCCCAGGTGCAGGACTCTGCACTTATCTTTGTTGAACTTCATCTGGTTCCTCTGTGCCCAGCTCTGTAGTCTGTCCAAGTCTCACTGGATGGCCACACAGGTGGATTAGCCAAGCCTCCCAGTTTGGTCTCATCAGCAGACTTGCTGAGCAGACACTCTGTGCCCTCATCAATGTTATTGATGAAGATGTTGAACAGCACCAGACTCAGTACAGATCCCTGTGGGACTCCACTAGTTACAGCTCTCCAGTTGGACTTGGCACCATTGATCACCACACTTTGAACTTTATCTTCTAATCAGATCCTAATCCACCTCACTGTCTGCTCTTCCATCCCACACTTCCTGAGCTTGCTCACTAGGATGTCATGGGAGACAGTGTCAAAAGCCTTGCTAAGGCCAAGGTAGACTACATCCACTGGTCTCCCTGAATCTACCCATTCAATTATGGCATCATAGAATGCTATCAGGTTAGTCAAACATGATTTCCCTTTGGTAAATCCATGCTGACTACTCCTGATAACCTTCTCTTCCAAATGTCTTGAGATGCCCTCCAGAAGGAGCTGCTCCATCATATTTCCAGGGATGGAGGTAAGGCTGACTGTTTGATAGTTCTCTGGAACCACCTTTTTGCCCTTTCTGAAGACTGGAGTCACATTGGCTCTCCTCCAGTCCTCAGGCACCTCCCCTGTCTGCCACAATTTGGCAAAAACGATGGAGAGTGGAGAGACAGTTTTGCTCTCATTCTTAATCTGACTACACAGTTTTCAAAAGAAGTGCTAGTTTTTATTCACAGTTATCCATGTATAAGGTTGGGAAGTCAGACATGAGGGTCTAGCACTAAATTTAGTGTATGGATTTGCCCTTTTGTTATATTTGTTGACATTTTCATGTCTAGAGAACCCTTTGCATAAATCTTAGCTGGCCAGAAAGGTAAATATACAATATAGTCTTTTATGTTGGTGTTACTTTGTAAGATGGCATCCCACTTCAGTGACTGCTAGGTGCTGTGTCTGTGTTATTATTTACAGCATTTTATACATCCTTGGCATCAGAGCCATGAAAAAGAGTCTAGAAAAAAAGTAGAAAAGTCTTGGTGAGATTTCCGATGAAGAGGAAATCAAGGGCAAGTCTGGAAGATCTTGGTACAAAATGAGATGAGAAAATTATGTCAGAGGGGCGGGAATAAAAACACATCAATTCTAAATATATTTGAATATGCTGCTAATTGGAATCTTATATTTAGCAGAAATGTTTTGCTTCTCTAAAAGACTGTGAAAAACTAACAGAGACTATATGTTAATCTTTGACACATAGGTTAATTCCGGTTGGAATTGACCTTGGGAGGTCATATTCTCCAATCTCCTGCTCAAACGATGGCCAGAGCTGAATCCGTTCCCACTATACATTTGTGACCAGGTATATAATGAAGGTTATATGCTCAATCAAGTGTCCTGGATTGAGAAAAATATAGAATAAAATTATTTTTACCTCCTGGAATAGCTTGATGTCTCAAAAGTAGAGAATGTATCCAGCAGTAACTAACATAGATTTTCATTACACTATCACTTCAAAGCACAGCTTTCACATGCTAGCAGCAGCCTTGTTAGGGCCTTGCCTTACCTGCATTAGCACTAAACCTGAAGTAACTTGCAAAAAGACAAAGTAGAGTAATGCTTCGGTGGTAGGGGGATTAGAGGAAACCTAAAGAACGATATGAGGTAAACATCTTCAGAGTCTTCCTAAATTTTCTATATAGAACTACAAAACATGCTATAGCAAGAAATAAGATCCCCACAGAATTCATGTAAATGAGAGTTCTAAAAATGTGTGCTAGGTACCAGAGGATTTGTTCATTATTAAACTTGTATTGTGTTTACCTGTGTAGTGCAAGATTGAGGAAGACTTAATTGCATACCACGTCCTTGCACTCTGACCTCCCTGTTAATTACATTTTGCTATAGTAAGAATTAGGTGCACCATTTTCTCTTATTTCCCTAGGACTGAGACAGTTATTAATTCCTAATAAGGTTGCTTTTTCCATCTGCAGAAGGCTATATTTTCTTTTCATTGCATGCACAGTACTCCCAGCAGCTTTTAATTTGCATATATTGAAGATCACTTCACACAATTAACGCTTCCAAAGTAAACTTGCTTGGAGTCACCATGTGGCTGTGCTCTGATGTTTAATCTTCTCCCAGTCTGTAATCATAACAGCCATAGAAATTAGGAAGATGAGGAGGAGGGATATATATATATATACACACACAGAGATATATATTTTTTTTCTCACACAAATATTGTGAATGTGTGTGCATGAGGGTTATGGCTGCCTGATAGCTTCAGCAAGGTTCATTTTCTGAAGTGTTAAATGTAAAGACTGATCTCAAATGCACTTCCCACTCTTTCTTCTATGGAGTAGCTATTGCCGTGGCCTAGTTTCCAACACAGACAAGGTTCTTTCCTGAATCAGTGAGGATTTTTTAAAAAAATCTTTGAGAATGTTCTTTTTATTTCAGATGGGATATTAATTGAAATTATATTATACTCCTATTCTCACCTACTAGTTTAATAGTCATCACGTTGCACAAATTATTTTAATACCTTGAAAAATTCATTAAGTGAACAAAAGATCCTGACATAAGTCATAAGATTTTTTTTCCCCCCTTCAAATATGAAGCTAATAAAAAAAGACTCTGGGATATTAAGGACTACTTTTAAGCCACCTTTCTTCCCGTTTTAAAGAAGGGCCTTTCTGCCTATTTCCAGCAAATTTAGACACTAAGCTCTGGCCAAAGATAATCATTAAACTGAGGATTTAATATGTGTGAACCTTCCAGCAAAAAAATGAGATTTTTCAGAATGAGATTTGTTTTCTTTGTTAAGAGACTGAGCACAGAAGGCAGCAGTTAAGCCTCTTTTCAGATTTCAAGCAGGGTGAAAACTGCCATTTATAAGAGGACCTCTGTCATTAGAAAAGTCTCTGCCGTACAGACAAACAAGACAGAATGCAGAGGGAAAGAGAAAGTAAGGTCTCTGTGGTGACAGTAGAAGCATCACGTCCTGCTGAAGCATGTAGAAGCGCTGCAAGGGCTGAAAATAAGTCACAAACACGGCTCAACTTCTCTGGGCTGCCAAGCATGAGGAAAGTATTCTGTCTTTCTCAAAGTTCATAGTGGATCTCCACCACTGGGATATTCAGCTGGGGTTATGTCCATGTGTGCTCTTCACTCCTATGAACTAGAATTATTATCAGGTTCCCCTGTTACCAAGAAAATACTTTCTTCTGACTTCTGTTTCAACTATTCTCACTGTTTCAACCTCAACTCCAATGAGATTTGGAATCTGAAGGAACTGATCTAGTGAAAGCTTCTGAACAATGTGGGGTTTGGAGTGAGGAATTATTTCTGTTTTGTTGTTATAATTTAGAAGAAAGCGGTAGAGTAATAGATCCATTTATTATCCCACAGAAACATTTTCTCCAAGATTTTTTAAGCACTTACAGCCATTTTAACATATTTTCCAACTCTCTAGCTAGTGGCACATCTTGCACTGGGGAGGGTTTGAGGTCAGAGATTGATCATCACTCTGTGCAGGCTCACACAGCCAGCATGAGGTCAGCTGGTATCTGGGATTATATTGTTCAACAGGAAACAACTGGACCAGTGAGGCTGTGTTCTGGCACAGCATACCAGTGCAACATTGGAGAAGGCTTTGTTCAACTTAACTAATTATCTATGCCAAGAGAAAGGCCTCACTGAAGCCTTACCTGTCTCCCCACACCCCTATGCACATGATACTTCTTGTGGTCTGGAACTGCATTTTCGCTTGATTTTGGCCAGCCCTCTGCTGAAGGGATACTGTATCCCTGGCAGGACACAACCCGGATTTGGGAAGGCATCTGGAGTAGACTAGGCTGTGATTGACCCTGTCACCACCTCTCGCCCAGCACAGTTTACCTTGTTGGGAACTGCAGGACAAGGCTGTCAGGGATTGGGGGCACCATACCACCTCACCCTCAGAGTGCTGCCGGTAGTGCAGTGCACCTCCCACGGACACAGATCTGTGAACCATTCAAACCCATGCTAGTTTGAAGTAATGTGTGATTACTGAAACTGGGAATTCAGTCCAAGCCAAGACTTGGCAGACGTGCAATAGCAAAAGTTAAAAAAAAAAAAAAAAAGTTTAAAATAAGAGTCTATTAAAAAAAAAACAACACTGCTTACCTTTACAGTTAAATCTAGGTTTGCACATAGTGTAAATATCTAAAACTGTGTAAGTCTACTTACATCGTACTTATTTTCTACATAGTTGAGATTTTCAGTGATGACTACATTGGTCAGAAAGAAACTATATTCTCCAAAGACAGACATATTTTCTAGCTACTTTTGATGATATTTTTCTCAAGTTATACTAGATTCATTCAATCTACTTCACCGGTGTGTTATTTATCCTTTTGAAGAAGTCATGAACAAACGCAACAGAAAACTACTCATCTTTCCCAAAACAATGTGCTCTCAATATGTGCTTAACTTGAAGTCTAGTGTGATTACACATACGCTTAAGTGCTGTTTTATGTGAACTCATACCGTCGGTAGCTCGCAAAGTTTCACAGTCATGTTCTTGTCTGGCTGTGAAAGGCAGAAGTGGTGGGAAGACAAAATAAGCTAAAAAGCATCTGAAATTCCCTTTGTGCATTTTACTGCAACAAAACCCACTCAGCTTAGCTGTAACCAAATATTCCACTAGCGATTGCTGTGAAAGTCCTTTGACAGTGCATTTTAGTAAAGGACCATTTATATTTGAGGTATTTATCCAACTTTGCTGAGCATTTTGTCTTACCAGCCACTCACCACCCAGCCTGTATCTGTTCTTGGGATTGTGCTGACCCAGGTGCAGGACCTTATACTTGGCCTGGTTGAATTTCATGAGGTTGGCCTCGGCCCACCTCTGCAGCCTGTCCAGGTCCCTCTGGATGGTATTCCTGCCCTCTAGCAAGTCAACTGTGCCACACAGCTTGGTGTCATCTGCAAACTTGCTGAGGGTGCACTCGATTCCTCTGTCCATGTCACTGACAAAGATGTTAAACAGCACTGGTCCCAGCACTGACCCCAAAGGACACCACTTGTCACTGGTCTCCAGGTGGACATTGTGCCCTTGATCACCACTCTCTGTGTGTGACCATCCAGCCAATTCCTTATCCAGCAAGTTGTCCACCTATCAAATCTGTGTTTTTCCAGTTTGGTGACCAGGGTGTCATGTGGGACAGAGTCAAAGGCCTTTTTCAGGTCCAGGTAGATGACATCAGTTGCCCTTCCCTCGTCCACTGCTGCTGTGACTTCATTATAGAAATCCACCAAATTAGTCAGGCATGATTTGTCCTTGGTGAAGCCATGCTGGTTACTATCAGACACCTCTGCTTTGTTTTTCATCTGCTGCAGCAGAGCCTTCAGGAGGATCTACTCCATGATCTTGCCAGGCACAGAGGTGAGACTATATTTCCTTGTTCAACAACTGTCTTCCAGAAAATTTTGCAGCATGTATATATAGTTTTCCATTTAAATCTATTAATTGGAAATAAGTAAATAAATAAATATCAGATAAGAGCCTTTTAAAACATATGACAAATGTATAGAGATTTAAAATCCTACTTTCTATGTACATTAATCCCAACTGTTGTACATATATTTGTTATAGGTTAAGGAAAATGAAGGGTTAGTTGATATAACCATAAAGAACATCCTCCAGAATTAGAGAGAGTACCATGGGGATGGGCAGCTTGTCCCAGGATATTTTAATTTGTTATTCTATTCTGATTTCCTGTATGTATCTATTTAAGAGAGCGCACAGCTAATTGTCTCTTCTCTCTCCTCTCTCTGCCTGGAGAAGAGAGTGCACCTTATCTTTATGGTTTGTGGGGGACATGGTTTTCTCTTGGCCTTGGTTGGCAGAGAATTTTGTGCAGTGCCACAAAGCCTGTAGAAGCCTGCGATAGGCTTCTAGTGTTGGGGGAGTGGGGACAGTTTGGCTTGCACTTAAGCCTGATGAGGCTGAGTGGACTGGAGGGTTTCTGAAAGGCTGTGGAAGCTTTTTGGCCTGGTAGACCCAGATGAAGAACTGAGACTAATTTGTAAATGTATTCCTTTTACCTAAATACATTTTGTATGTATTTGTAAATAGAATTTCCATTTAAATGCCCAATTAATGTGGAGCATTTATTATTTTACTCCTTGGAAAGGGGTAAAATGCTTTTTCTGTCCTTTTGCCCTGAGCAGCTTGTGGCTCAAAACCAGGACAATGTTTCATGTTTTTTTCAAAAGAAGCATCTAGAAATCCATGGTGATAGGACTTTGAAAATTAATTCTCTGGCCTTTCTACTACAACTTTCAGTTGCTGTTTTATATAGTGATCATATACTGATATGTCATGGAAGAAATTCACCACTGTTTTCCACTAAAATTTCTGTGTACTTAATCAGAACAGGTACACTCAAAACTGTTTAATTTGGCCTGAGGTCCACAAGACCTCTGAAAGTTAACAATCAAGGAATTTCTAATAATCTGTGACATTCCATGATGGAAAATTAGGGTGAATCTACCAATAGGCACAAATAAAACACTACCTCTGAATAACACAAAGTTTGGCATTTTGAACAGTAGTATAGCAATTAGAACACATATGAGCATACCACTACCATGGTCATCTAAGCCCTCAATCTCTTTGTTTTGTTTTGGGGTTGTGGGATTTTTTATTTAATTCACGGGTGGCATCATAAACTTTTCAGCTGGAGGTCTCAGCATCATTTTAAGAATTGCATAATCTAGCCAAAATTGCCTCTATGTTTGGCATTTACTGCACACAGTCTTAAATCCAAACAGGGTTGTTAAAGATTAAAAGCGAAACAAATGGTCTTTTAAAGCCAGATAAGCTAAATTATTACAAATTATACATGTCTCAGTTCAAAATCATTAATGGCTCTTAGAGTAAGAGATTAAAAGACAAAAATAACCTAATTAGAAAGGATTTACTGTGGGGAGTTGAATTATTTGTGCTCAGAGCAAGGCAGGGTTGGATCTGAAGCACAAGACAATGCACTGGCAGCAATGATGATGATCAGGAATGCTAACTAGTACAGCTCTGCCATAAACTGGTAACAACTGTGGGAATGATCGCTGAAAACAATTTGGATACAATATCTTGGATGCAATATCTGAAAACCTAGCCCACTCTGCTTTGTGGGAACAAAAGGAATAGTTAATTACAAGATTTCAGATATTGCTTTTGCTATAGCTGCAATATGTAAAGCACTGAATTTCAACACGAATTTTAAACTGAAGCATGTTTATTTATAAGCAACATATACATTACATTTCATTTGGTATTCCCTTCACAAAGGTAGCTGTACTACTGGAGCTGGTTGATTTCTTAGCCATCAGCAGGGAAGCTGCAAAATAATTTTAACTGAACTGAGCACTCAAGGGTAAATTCAGTTTTCAGTTACCCATGTGTAATGCCAGTGATTTGCATTCAAGAATCTGTGGGTAGAATTTGACCTCAAGGAAATAGCTTATGTTAGTGCTATAACCTTTGTTTTATAGGAAGTATAACATTTGGCCCAGAGGAGAAATACACCTCTTGTAAACTAGGTAAGCAAATGGGCACAAATCTGCTCAAGGTATCACCAGTAGACATTAGAAATAACTTCATTTCCATTTAAAAGAAAGCTAACACTGAATGAAACAAATCTACATGTTTATTCTGATTCTAGTCTTAAAGAGGGGTTTTTGGATTGCATTTCTTGCATGAGTGACCCAGGTCTATCTTCTTCATCCAAATTCATTTGCAATTTACTTATTAGATGCTGGGTTTGTATCTATGCTTTCACCATTATTATTCTGTTTGGTGTTTTCTTAGGTTCAGCAGGATGTTTGAAGCCAAATTCATGTCCACTGCATAACAATATGGTAACAAAGGACTTAAGAGCATGGTTGAAGAATCCCAGTGTACAGTGTCCCTATCTACATCCAAGTGGCAGAACAACTTGCTGGTCAAAGGACAGCTAAGCTACATTAAGTCTATTGTGTATTTTTATTACTAGTTCTGGCCAGAAGGCACTGTATGAAAATGACATCCATTGCCTTATATAAGTGAAATTCTGTTAAGAATGAGTAAGAAAAATATCCCTGTGGGCACACTTCCCCTTATAGTATGCTGCCTAAATTCCAACTCAAAATTTAGCTGGTATCACAATGTTTATGTTAAGTAAAAGTGAAACATTTGCCTAATTGTGCTAGCACTTCCTTCTTATTTTCTGTTTAAATCACCTGTAAAAAGTGAAAAACTGACTTGCTAATAATTCTCCAGTTGCTTGCTAACACTGCTAACCTGCTCAAGTGTATGACTTAACTGTCACAAAGATTTTATGCAGCCTTAAGTGTTGCTATATAGATTTGTCTAATTTTTCAACTCCTACCTGATTTACAGGTAAGATTTTAGATACTGACTTGAGGAATGTGTTGGTAACCCATTCTAAACTTGGGGAGGAGCCTAAAAGTCCCAAAGAGATGTCAGTATCCAAACCCATTTGAAACCAGCATTACTGTGCTGGTTTGAGGTTAATTGGAACATTTTAATGAGAGAAACTGGTTGTGAAAAGAAAATAATGATGAAACCTGTATCATTCATTGGTTTGCTAAAAAGGATAAAATGCCAAAATGTAAACAATTTGTCCCACTTTGTTCTGGGATTCTGCTTCTATTCACTTCCTCTTTGCTCTGCTCTAAACTCTCGACTAACCTAATAGCAAGTAAGCTTTGCTGGTTTGGTTTCTGTCTGGGGAAGGGAGACAGAGAGAGCAAGAGGCTTTGAGCCCCTTCTGGCAGTTTTCTTTGTCTGGGAGGGAGTTTGGATTTTCTGTATTATTTCTAATTTGTATATAATTGTATTTGTAAATACTTGTAAACATATTGTGTATATATCCTTGTAAATTTTGCTTTGCTGTAAACATAGCTTTATCTTCCAAGCCATGTGAGTGGGTCTGGTAAATTCCAGTAGTGTGTGTGGGAAGTTCCTAACCCACCACAATTACAAAACAAACAAACAAACAAACAAAAACAACAAAAAACCCACAACCCCCCCAAAAAAACCCCCCAAAAACCCAAGCTGCCAAATACTTCAGTCCTTCTACAACCATGACAAATAAATAACAGTAGGGTATTTTCAAGTTACTCTAAGAAAGACCCTAAATGGACTCTGTTATAATAAATACTTGTATCAATACTTCATGATTGACTGAACATAGGATAAACAGAAATGAATTCTGTATTCAAAAGCAAAACTGACAAAATAAACTTTGCATAAAATTTCAGCCTTAGAGGCTAAGTAGATGAATGTTTTCCTGCTAAGTTTCATTCCAAGCCAAGGGCATATCTTGCTTTCAAACTCAAATTACAAATAAAACATACTTTAATGAATTCAAACTATAACTATCCAGTCTCTGAGAGTTGGAGAAGCACCAATTTGTCTTGATTCTATTCTAATGCCATAACATTCTAATTTGAAGGAGATGTATCATAAGTGAAGAGATCATCTGGTCCCAGTCTAGTTTGTCATTCAAGAACATGAGTGCCTTTCCATTTTCACTGAGTTGCACAGTTTCCCACACATGCCATATAATGTATTTCTGTGAAATAAAAATATGCCATCAAGAATCCTGTCATTCTGAAATGGGCATCTAACAATGTGTGCTGGTTTGAACTAATTGGAGGATTTGAATGAGAAATTAGACTACAGGATGAGAGAGGAAAACACTGATAGTGCTACTTCACTCATAGCTCTACTGAGAAAGAAAAAAAGAAATGTTTAAGAGTTGTAACCCAAACATAGTTAAGTCAGATGATTTGAGATGGTTTCAGACCACTTTGGGCTGTGGCTCTTGCATGGCTCTTTCTTCCTGCTTCTCATAGCTGAATTCTTTCCTGCTGCTAATCCCCCTGGCCGATCTGCCTCCACCTATCTGCTGCATAAGACAGATGGTGAGATATGGTTGGGGAAAGGTGGTAGGGGTGGTTAAAACCCCCTCTTAGGGATTTCTGATCTCTGGGAGGGGTGTGATGTTTCTGTATTCCCTTTGNGGGGAAGGGGGGAGGGGGGCAGATAACTGTTAAACCATCACACATCTTTTTTCTTGCAAAGGAATATAATTTAGTAGGTTTTTCTCACTTGTAACTAATGCAACCCCATGTACTTCACCACAAAGACTGTGTAAAACACAGTTTCAAATGACAAGGGGATGCAGCTCGCCAGGACCATGCAGCACTGATCACTGAGCAGTCATCTGAATTTGACTAAAGAAGTTTCTTCATGTGCAAGGAGGCAAAAGCATGCACTCACTTTTCCAAAGCATCATGAGCTAACCATTTACTGCTCACTCCTGCCTTGAGAGCCCAGACATGATGGTATTTCCAAATGGGGGGCAACCTGGGCAGCCGCTGTCTATGACTGCACTGTGGGGATATGTTTTGCCTCTGCAGCTTCTTTGCTCAACAAGACAGATTAGCCTGAGCAGAGCTCTGTAAGGTTTTAGGTACTGGAGCTGGCTACTTTAAAGCTCACAGGGGCACATTTCCCTTGTATTCCACTCACTTGGAGCCTGCAAAACAGAAATTTTCTGAAGATAACTGTGTATTTCAAGATGCCTATTATGCTTTTGCTCAGGTCATTGATACTGAAATGATCATTAAGCATGAGACAAATCACTTCAAAACCAAAAAAGAAAGCTGTATATCACTTTTATCCAATACAATAAATACAATTAAAAGGAACTATCACTGTCTCTCTCAGTTTTCCCTCATATATATCAGCTGTCACTCCTCGAGCTTTAAAGTGCTTGAATAATAAACCTGCACAGAATTGAATTACTTTAGTAGCAAGTTGATTAGTTCCCACATCCAATAAAATGTCTGTAGTATCTCATATATTTGACATTTAATGTTGTAATTAATAAGTCTTGATCATGTGCCTCTTACAGCCACAGGTCAGTGACAACAGTGACATTCCCTTTCTTTCAGGAAATTGAGCCTCCAAGACACTCTCAATTATGATAAATTGTCAGATTTGCTTCAGTCGTTTTGAAAACTACTTCAAGTATATATTTCCAGGTAAATGCAGTACAAAGGTAAAAAGCAGGTATTTTCTCCCCTCTTTGTTCAAATCACATTTGGTAATATTACAGACTTTTTAGGATCATTATAGATTCCCAAGTGAAAGGTATGCTTTCAAATTAACTTATCTCAAGTACATATCTTTCTAACTTAATCTAGCATTTCCAATAGAGGGCCAGATACCAAATTGCTTTGAATCTGTGTAGGTCCATTGATTTCAATGGGTATCTGTTCAATTTATCCATACAGAGGGATTTGTCCCTTTAATTTCAAATGCCTAAAAGGCAATGTTGCAAAAGCATTTATACTCTTTTTCTTTTTAATGATGCATGCAGAAGATTATTTTTTTTTAACCTTAGTTTATTAAATATCAAGAACCTGTTTGTTCTATTTTTTTTGCAGCCTTGTTGACAGTACTCAGGGATGGTGATGAAAACACTACTGGACATAAAAGTGTGGAACAGGTAGGGTCGTTTTTATGAGATATCACCTGAAACATCAGATGTGTACAGAAAAAGGGAGGTTGAGTGTGATAGGGAGAAAGTGAAAAAATAGCGATGACATGAAAGCAACGTTACTGTAGTTACTTATTTGGTACCTGTAGTTAAGATACTCTGGGTTTTTCTGGTTTGAAGTTACAGAGGTCACCTTGCTTATATAAATGCAGTTTTAAAAAATGTTCCAACATATTAAAAAAATTAAATACTGAAGGTAAATTAAGACCATTAATTTCTAATTGCTAGTTGCAATAAGAAGGTTTGCAATAAGAAGGGGGGAGTAAACTTTGCACCTAACCCCTCTGACACAATATGCCAAGGGGAGAAGCAGAGGAAGAGGAGGAAATAAAGTGCCTTTAATGTTTGCTCCCCTTGTCCAGAACTTTATTTTGTTACACCCTCTGTTGAAGACATGTTGAAGACATATTGAAGGCAAATAGCTGACAACTCTCTAACTATTAGCCAGGCTGTGCATACTCAACATTTACAGTCTATTCTTGGTGTCCAAATATATAATGCTGCCAAATCTGACATTCATATACCATGCCTTAGACTCCAAGATACTAATTTTAAGAAGTAACATAGTTTAAAATCTTCTTTATTTCTGTCCTAGTTTTTCTTTTAGTTTTCAGAGAGTGACTTTATCAACGTTTTCTTTCTTTACAACCAAAAAAGCTAGAAACCTGTTTCAGTTAGAGCTGAAATTTTGATGTGGTCATATGTCTGCAAGAGCTGGTGCATTAAGAGAAAAAGGAGCATGAAATGTCATGAGACCTTCTGTTACAGAAATAATCACTAAGAAATAATAAAACAATGTGATATGACATTAAATAGTCATACATTCCTCAAAAAGAATACTCCAAGCTTCAGAAAGCAGGATATTAGTCTTATAAGTTTTACAGACTACAGTGTTATGATAGTGTTGTGGGACACTCCAAAAGGCACATTTTCCACATGTATACTGACCCATTTGGAAGCCTGCACTGTGAAATGGCTGGTGGTTGGCTGGATTCTTTGTGCCCAGTACATATGGCAAATGGACACTTTGTCTAGAAAAGCATAAACAGAGTGAGGGGGGGAAAGCAGGGTTCCTGACTTTACAGAGTTTGGGCTTTGCAGTGTTCCTATATTGGACTGTCCCTGCTGGTGGACAGCTCCCACTTTTTATACTGCTCTTGTTTTTGCACCATCCCTGCTTTTGAACAGTCCCCCACTTCTGCACCGTTGTGCAAGCTTGGCAAGTTCTTAGGTCCATTTGAGACAGCTGTTGGCAGCACCAGGACTGAGCTTCTCTTGGATCACATTGCACAGCACAACTTCCTGCTCGCTACCCCAAGCTGGGGAACATGCTGGCAGTTTGGCTTTCCCTGTGCTGCTGAGTAAGTGCTGCTCCATGAAGCTTTGTCTTGTGGAGGCTGATTGAGCTTTTGCCGCGTGGATCCACGATTGGATAATTTGCAGGAGGCTGCTTCTACAGAGAAATACAGCAAGAGATCATGGCTAATTTCCTCACCTCTGTGAGTAAAAGATATTACTTTAGATTCTCTGCTCAGCCTGATTTGTAACTGGGGAAAGCTGTGTTGTATCTTAGCCTTTTCATTTTCTGACTTTCCTAAATCTCTAAATTTGCCCGTAAGCATCCATTGAAGATTTTGCCAACTGAATTAGATCCTGTAAATAAACATTAAATAGATCTGTATATAGTTTTGGGGTGGGGTTTTCAGGAAAATAAACATAATTCTATTTTTACAATTACTGCCTTGGCCAATTGATAGCCATAACCCCTACAGATAGAGAGCTTAATGCTTTGACCAGAATCAGAATCAATTAAAAAAAATGCAGAGTACTTGGAACTAAAGACACCAAACACTGAGACATGGCAAGTGAGGAAATATAAAGCTTCATAGACTGAGTTACTGAACTCCAGCAGAGTCTTGAGGCATGCTCATACAACTCTTCTTTCTCATGTCAACATCAAGCAGCAGGTGGAAAGACCTTTCAGTTAGCTGATATCATTAACTCCAAACAGCAAAAGCCAAGGCTGGACAGGTCAGGTTCAACTACCTATTGCCCTAGGCACTGTGCCTAAGTGAAAAAACTGTTCTGCTTCTGGACGCTAGGTGGAAGACTGCAATCACCGCTCTGACTTTGGAGGTAGGTCATGTAGAGTCACTTCTGGCATTACAGGTATATCCTCAGTCTCATATCTCAGAGGACAGAAGTACATGTATTGCAATGAGGGTTTATGCATTTTTTAACAGAACTTATTTTAGATCAAAGAGTGTCAGCAAAATTTCTTTACGTGCTTAGTACATAGAAAACAGACACAAGATCTTGCATCTTTTTCTGTTCTCAGATCCTTCTCTATATTTAAAATACTACACAGTGAAGTTTCTTTTGACATTATTCTCTAGTGAAAAATATCACCAGTTGTGAGACTGTTTAAGATGATCTCTCACCTTCTTTAGATTCTGCAATATATTTACCATTACTCCAGAGAGATAGTCATTACAATTTATAGATGCAAAATGTAATTAATTTAGCCATTTACTAAGGGGGAAAAAAGGGTATTTAAACTGCTGAAATGCTTAAAAAAGAGTAATATTTTTATTACACATTAGTAAGAAAGGTTTTGAAAATTTGTAGGAGACTGAAAATAAATATCTCCTTGGAAACAATCAGTGAAGAACACGGTCACCAACATTAAACTATTCCAAAGAAATTTAAACAACAAGAAGAATATTTAGAAGGACAATTACTAAAATGATTCAAAAAGGAAATGAGATCAATTTAATAAACTAGATACAATAGAGAGTGCATAAAGAGATGAAAGACAAATGAGGGACGAGAAGAATATCAGAGAAACATTCACTATAGTAACAGAAAAAATACGAAGAAGCAGCAGTCAGATCTCCTTTCCACTATGATTCTTATAGGTAAACAATGGGAATGTGATGCTGCAGTTTGCAATTCTGATCAGCAGGAATTGCAACCAATGGTGCAATTAAAGGAATACCTGTCCTCTGGCTTTATAATGTGCTGCTAATTTCTGTGATTTTTATTAAATTAATATGATGTTTCTAATATACAGAACATAGTAAATAGTTTTTCATGTAACTAAAAGGGTCTCCATCTGCTAACTTTCTAAATATATTGGTTATCTGTTGTTTAAAACAAACAAACAACAATAACAAACACACAAAAATTAAATTATTTCTTGAAACTGAAGGAAGCAGAAACTATACACAGACTTCTGTTCCATCTAAACCAGAGATCTGGCTGTGCATCCAGACAAGTTCATTAACTTAAAACTTACCAGGTTTAAAAGGATTGTGAGAATGATCTACTTAAGAATATAAAGAATCATAATCCTCACTGGCTGTGCACAGGGACTGTCCTTTCTTGTATAGATGTCAATCAGACACCTATACTTCTCACAACAAACTTTGTCTACACAAAGTCATTTCATGCCTGTTTCACCCACACTAGAGATACCTTCATCACATCAATCTTTGTTCATTGCTTTGTCATAAAAACCCTGACTCACCACTATTGAACTTGCTTGTCTGACTCAACTGACTGGCAGAGATTCAGAATTCTAATGTGACAAGCATATTCAGTTGAAATCAAAGCATCTTGCCTAATGCAGATGCTTTATACAGAAAAATCTCTATTACGTCAATATCTTCTGGCTTCTTTTTCTTTTTTAGAAAGGAAGGAAGGAAGAAAAATTTACTTTGGAGGCCACTTGATCCAAAACAAAACAGTGTTGTCTCTTTATTTTGGGATGGATCAACCAGTGCTATCTTTTCTAGACCTGCCACAGTACCTCAATGGGACAGTACTTTTTCCCTGTAGACACCATTGTTGAACTACAGCTTCAGTTACACACCACAGAATCGCCTCCAACTAAACTGTTACACACACCATCTGAGTCATATGACTAGATTGTCTGATGAATGATGTGGTTTAACTTCCAATATGATCCAGAGGAAACAGAGCCAAATTTCAGCTTTAAGAAGGTGCTGGTCTTACTCGTACAGGCATGGTATAACATCCAGCCTAATTTTTTTTTTTTTTTAATTATTTCAAGGGGTTTTGGGTTTGTGTGGGTTTTTTTGAATTTTACATTTGAAGAAGTATGTTATTTTCATTATTTTCATTGCAATTCAGGGACAAATGAAACTTTGAAATCACACGTTTTCAAAATCTTTCATACTACTTCATTTACCATCCAACTTTCATGCCCCTACTGCCATTTGCAATGCATCTTAACACATGCATGCCTTTTATGTCCTTTCTGCCTATTCCAAATCCATGCACTCACTTCTCCCTCTCACCTTTTCACTCTTCTCAGCAGGGCTTCCAGGGGGTTGAAACAGTCATGTTCAGCAACTGTGGCTTCCTCTTAGCATGAGTTAGGACTCTAAGTGAAATAAAGAATTACAAGTCTTGGTCACAGTCTGCTGGCAGGGAAGAGAAACCCATTTGCCTCCACCTCAGATTTCAGAGAATGAGGGAAACAGAGTATGAGGTAACCCATTAGAAGGAAGCATGAAACAGATGTCCTATGGGTTGGACCTCAGCTGGTTGCAACACAAAGAGAAACCAGCACAAAGAAAAGGCAGGAAGGATGAAGAAACTGCTGATCTTTACAAGCCCTATGTAAAATAACCATCCATAATGGTGATGACATTCACTTTCTGCACACAGGCACAAAGGGCTTTTTCTTTCATAGCACTCTGACAGTTCAGGCAGGAAAAGAGAGGTGGCTAGTGGAAGCAAATTGTCAGTGATCTGTCACTGAAGAGGAGATTGCTTTCTCCCTCCTGATTTTTACCTCCTGAGTTAAGATTAGTCTCTATTTGAAACCTAGGGTTCTGTTCACCACCAGCCAGCACCCAAAAAGATGAAATTTCTTTATCTGATCTTTCTAAATAACTAGTTGAAGCTCAAATCATTCTGACCTTAGGATGAGTAGGAGTGGTTGTTGCAAATTACTAAGTAAAAAAGCATGCTCTAAAATAAAGCTCTATAACAAAAAATCATTAAACCTATTTTTCTACATACAGGCTGCTGTAGAACAAATTAAGCCAAATACATTCACATTAAGGCAAATAAAATTATTGTAAATAGATTACTAATGCAAAACTACTTCAATTGGTCTATATTTAGCCACATGTATGATAACAGAAATGAATCCCAGAATAAAAGATTCAGTTACACATGAATTGCTGCAGAGGACCAAGAGCTTCTGAAAGCAAGGGAGACTCTTCTTTCTTTTATTTGTCTTTGTTTTGACAATTGCTTTGCTGTTTACCCAGACATAATGTAACTTCCTCTACGGAATGCTAAGGTCCACGTGGAAAACACAAATGTCTGCTAATTATTTCCTTCTAAACAAGAGAATGAAATGTCCTGTATAATTCAGTTTGTAAAATACCAAGAAATTTTGTAGTCTTTACAGCCAAAGTTAAAGCAAATTATTTTGGTGAGGCTGAAGGGGGAGGTGGGAGGAATCAGAGTTTCCATTTAGTTTCCAAATGCAAAACATTTTGTCTTTAGTTGTCAAAAGGCAGACTTTCTGTATCAGGCTACAACAAATAGATTTTTTAAAAAGCAAAGCCTTTGTCACACGGGCTCTGCCTTTTTTCTGTATTTGTTCAATGGCCAGAACACTGAAGCTCTGGCTTCTAACCCAGATATAAATAAACAAGGAAGGAAGTGAAAGAATAACATAAGAGAAATCAAATAGATAGGCAACTTGAAAGAAGAAATACAATTGTGTTTATGCTGTTTAACCCTTACTTGTATAGCTCTTTATACTGCCTTAGAGAAGAAGCCTTTTTATTGCAAGCCAGCAGTATTTGCAATAGCCTTTTTTACAGCTCTTCAAAGATAGTGCTAATAGAACATTAAACATATATTTATATAGCAATCATGCTCTGTAACATAATAGCTCTATTTTTGCCCCATGGAGCATGGCCCACTTTCACGTAGTGGAGCCCTTGAGAGTCCCTAGTTATATAGGTCAGCATATTGAACCTTTCTAAATATCGACAAGGAATCTTTTCATTTGTTCTCACTAGGTAGTGTGGCACTCTTTGATATCAATTTATAGGTTCCAGAAACCCAAAATGCCTACTTGATCTTTATGACAAGAACATGAGCAAAGTGTCAGCCCACCTGCAGAAGAGGTCCCTGCTGGTGGCCATGAAGCGGCTGCTTAGCAGCCCTGACCCATCAGACTCTACAAATACTCTGCCTCTCTAACTGGACCCTAAAAAGTTGAATTAGATCCTTGTATCGTGGCAAAACTGGTATACATCTTTCTCCCAAAAGATGTTGTTCCTCTACTTTTCAACACAGCAATGACTACCAAAAAACCCCCGAATTGTTAGCATAATGCTAAGGATTAGGGCTGGGCCAGCCACTAGACAAATGACAGATGCTTTATTAACCCCTCTTCCTTGCAAAAGATTAAGAGAAAGAGAATAAGAGAAACAAACTCATGAATTTGGAAAATGAAAATTACTTTAATGAAAATAACAAAAAAATGAAACACATACAGATAGATAAAACCCCATTTGTGGCAATTATGTCACAATCACCACTGGTACTGTGGGCAGGTACTGTGGAAGTCCCAGTGGGAAGCGAACTGAATTCAGGAACACAGACTGGGATTGAAGACAGAAGAATGGGCAGAGTCCTTCTTGGATGTTGGTCATTGAAGC
Organism: Psilopogon haemacephalus; assembly: GCA_013396835.1. Lineage (NCBI taxonomy): Eukaryota > Metazoa > Chordata > Aves > Piciformes > Megalaimidae > Psilopogon > Psilopogon haemacephalus. The sequence continues at coordinate 421,269 of VWZI01013298.1, read as the reverse complement.
AGAGAGCTTGACCCTCATGATTCCTCAGCTTTATACTGAAGATAACATATATGGAAGGAAATATGTAGTTGGTCAGTTTATGGTCACCTGCCCTTACCAGATCTCATGGCAGGTTCAACCATTTGCTTTATAGAACTCAATGTGGTACATTGCTCTCTGTAGGAACAACTATAAGCAAGAGCGCTTTTGCATACCTGCCTTTGGTGGTAACTAGAAGCATTAAGCATTATCACCTCTAGAAACAGATGCTGTCTGTAAATACATGCTGTCAATTTCAGAAAGCGCCGACTGATCTGGAAAGTAAAACCATTGAACAGAGATTTGGTTCTGTTCTTGATCAAACCAGAACAGCAATTTTTCTGAACTGGAAGACTCCAATGGCAGCAATAGCATTCTCTTGAAACTGGTGTGTCATCCATGGGAACAATATTTAACAAGCTTGCCTAGTTGGCATCTCTGCAGAGATATTTGCATGGTACATAACAACATGTGGCATTTAGGTACAATACATACGTGTGCAAACCAACCAACCATAATATGTTGCAATGAAGGCAGGGGAAATCTATTATAGATACAGTAACTTCATTTACATTCGAAGGGAATACAACCTGAAGTACTGTGTCCAGCTCTGAGACCTCAGGACACAAGAACACGGACCTTACAGAACAGGTCCAGAAGAGGGTCACAAAAACAATCAGAGGGCTGGAGCACCTCTCCTATGAAGACAGACTCAGAAAGTTGGGGTTATTTAGCCTGAAGAAGAAAATGCTCTGGGAAAACCTTATAGCAGTTTTCCAGTACTTGAAAGGGCTCTACAAGAAAGCTGGGGAAGGACTATTTTCAAAGGCATGGAGCAAGAGTACAAGGGACAATGTTTTTAAACTTGAGCAAATATTGTCTGTGCAGTGCTTATCCTACATAGTATGATCACTGAATAGACATTTTAAAAACATTGTATTTATTGGATTAGTGCTTTTCAGTTGGAGATAGTAAAAAGAATTAACAAGATATCTGTGGCCATCTGCATAGTTTGTATAGCAGTACCTGAAGCAGAAGTTTCAGATTTTGCTGTGCTTTAGCTGCTCAAAAAAAAACCCAAAAAACCAAAAACCCATGAAAATACAAACAAGGGAAATACATCAGTATTGTGGTTTTAAAATGTCATGTCCCTGACTGAGAAATGCATCCATGTCAACATTCAGGTTTTAAAAAGATAAATATCTCTGATTTCACCAGATTACTGGAAACCTTCAGAAACAAAAGGTTAAAAAGTCAGAGTAGCTTTAGTTGGTTTTTTGGGGGTGTTTTGGGTTTTTTTTTTTTTTTGGGGGTTTTGTTTTCCTGCAGAGGAACTTGGCAGAGGAGTTTTTGCTATTGGTACAATTGCTAATGAGTTCCGGAAAAAAATGACATGAGGTTCCAATGGAGTTATTCTCAAATCATCCATGTGCAAAGAAAGCATCTGGGTTCTGTTTTCACCAGACCACAGTGCTTGCAAGCTGGGTGCCAAAGAAAGGAAAAGCTGTAACATGACCATGTTGCATTGAAGACAACAAGGCTATTTCAGAAGACAGCAAGCCTGACATTAGTTCATATTATAATCAAAACAAATCTAGTACGGACAATTTGGATCACCTAACCAGGCTTTATACACATAACAGGAAAATCTGACGGCAGCCAGTGGTAATATGATTCTCATGTGTGTGCTGAATGGCAACATTTATCATTTAGCATTCAGAGTTTCTAGGCTGCAATGTCCTGTGATTGCTGAGTGTATCTGTAGAAGTAGTCAACAATTTAGATAAACAAAGTGATGATAATCCAGGAGCATTTCAAGCTACAGTTTGTATTGGATTTCAAGCATTTGAGATTGAAATACCAAAGTACTTGCAGCTGTTGAACTGTTGCACTTGTTGAACAGCAGAGATAAACAAAGAATTTATGTCATCACTCTCATATACAGAAAGTCCACCCAAGTATCATATTAATTTAAAAATATATCTATTAAATTTGTTGCAAAAATTAGGAATTAATCTTTAAAAAGTCTGAATCATGAACTAGCACAACACACACAGTTACATAAATACAGGCACTTGATCTGTTACACAGAGAAATAAACCAAAAAAACACATACAAAAGTAGGTCTCTGCATTGATCCCATATCAAAGCAAAGAGAACAAGCCAACTATTTTGTCCCTATAGCTAAAGAGGAGTATAATGAAATAAAATAATCCATACAAGAAAAAGAACTATCGAAAGAAATTAAAACAGACACATAAAACACAAGAAAAGAAGAAGATAAATGAAAAGGTAAGTTTAAAATTTACATAGAGGTCTTTTATTTTAGCAAATTTAATTAATCTCTTTGGGTTTTCCGTATTTAGCAGAACACTGATGAACATCTGAGATGGAAAGACTTCCAATTTGAGAATAGGAAGTATAGTATAATACTAAATAATCTGAAGCAAGCAGTAGAGGAAACTAACAAAAATTCACCAAAATCCACAGAGAGTGCTGATAGGAGCTGTGAAATGGAGCTGAAAGCTTGATGCTATGGCTGCAGCATAAAGGCCTTAATCCACATTTATTGATGAAGATCTTAAATTCCAATTGGTGGAAGCTCATATCATTTGCCTGGCACTTTTGAAATTTACAGTGCCAGGCTGTGAGCCTCTGATCACTAAGGGAATGGCATTTTTCCCACTGAATCGTTAAACTGATGGCCTGTCCCTGTGGCAGGAACAGGGAGGGGCTGGTTCTGATGAAAGGGCATGCATGTTTGGATTAAGGTACCCAGCAATTTCCCCTCAAAAATAGATACATTGGCCAAAGCGCAAATACCATTGCATTCTGTCTACCTCATTTTTCACTGTGGTTTTAATTGGAAGCCATATTGCTTTCTGCCCATGTTGACAGATTGTGCCCTGCTTTGCTAGACAACTGCTGTGTTATGTCTCAGAGGTGATGAAGTGATGCCCCCCACTAGCTGTTTCACCGGGGTACAGAATGACTTTGTGCTTGTAAAGCACTTGGAGATCCTTAAATGGAAGGCAGAAACACCGCAAAATTCCATCACTGTTAGCTATAAGGGCCACTACATAGCAAAGGAAAACATTCCACTTCCCTGCCCATCTGGGGTTTTGCACACTGCTTAAGCAGTGCTCCCATACCCTGCCAACTCAGAGTAAGAGATCAGATCTGTGCCTCTGGCGTAATAATGTACAGTGCTAATTACAGAACTACCATAAAACATCTGCTGCAATGCATAACTATAATTCTTTGGCATGCACAAATACAGCACCTAGGTGCTCAGAGACAGCACTGCAAGAAAATCCTAGGAATCAGAGGGTAAGCAGCCCTCAAGTGAGTCTCATCCCAGGTGAAGAAAGGCAGAAGGGGCACCAACCCCTCACACACAACCTTCACACAAGAGTCACAGATGCAGACTGCACTCAGAAGAATATAGGAACAAAGCCACTAAAGCTGCCATCTATCTAGTGCCAGAGAAAGGTCAGCTATCTAAAAGGAAGGAAGAGCATGCAGACAAGCACTTTTCTTTCACTACCCAGAGTAATTCAGAATTAATTGTTCAGGAGACACCATGAAGCCTTCCTCTGCCATGAAAGGCCTCAGAAAAGTGTATGTCTGATAATTAGCCATCCCCAAGACACAACCTCACCAAGAATTTCCATGGCCAGGCAAAGCTTCTCAATGCTTCCTCACTGTGTTTATAAACCCAAAACTAGACAAATAGGACATTAAGAATTAAAATAAAGCTTGTATTCATCCTCATTTGGAAAGGGCTACTTCTCATTTATGCTTGAAGTCAGCAGGTGCTGACTGCAGAGATCAAGAGTATCCAAACACCAAGTATTATGATTTGTTATTTTTAGTGATGGAGAGATGATTCTTTGATGTGGACACTGTCCTTCCAACATGGTGCTGTCTTAAAGGACTTGGAATGGGCTGTCTATAAACTCATCCAACATATTAGTCAAACTCCATCAGGATAATTTCAAGGAAAGTCGTCAAATGATTCCTTCTTTCCAGCTGATATACATGGACTTAAAGAGCAACACGGAAGGTGCCTGGGCCCTGCAGCAGAATCACAGGGAGAAATTATCTGCTAGATACTTTTTGTTAGTGCGAAGCTTTATGCTGCAGGCCTGATGTGTCAGAAAATACCTTTCAGTGCCCGCAGGAATTACATCCCTCTTCTCATCAAAGAGGAAACGCAGCAATCATTGCTATAATTTTAAAATGTCATCACATTTTAAGCATCAACACTGAAGTAAACCTGAAAAAGGGACCAAATTCAAACTTTGTTTTGTAAGTAAATTAAGGGACAAACAAAGCCATTACCTCCACAATAAGAGCTTATGTGCTAATGTGATTAACCCTGAAGAAAATCAGGGCACTATGGAAAAAAAAAAAAAAAAGAAGAAGAAGAAAAAACAGAATGGCTTTGAAGCACTTCTGTGAGCAAGTGCTATGAAAATACAAAAGTGCACTGAGCTGTCTTGCTAATATATTTACAGTAAGGCTGAAAGTGTAGACACTTCACTTATTCATTCACAATGGTACTAGAGGAAATAGATAAGAAAGACTCTTCAGCCTGAAATGGATAAATGGAGATGAAACACTGCTTTTGATTCAAGGCTAATCAGAGAAATGTGAGGCTTTTGTGCTGAGTTGCTTAGATTTGTTTTGTCTGCATAGAAGCACCTTTAGAAATGTCAATATCAAAATAAGTGGCTTTCATGATGCAAAAATTCAATATCAAACCAGACTGGCACATATGTTCTAATCTCTGAGCTGGCTGTATCATATTCATCTGAAAAATCTAACTATAAAAATTCTGCCTACAAAATCTGAGGAGCATACCAAGCATGAGAACAGATCTTTAACCATGTTACACCATCAGTTCAACTAGAGGGGACACACTGTAGTAAGGACTAGTGGAAAACTCCACTAATAAGTTGAAAAAATATTTGCAACTTGATGATTAAACTAAAAACTGTAGTTGTTACAGGATGTTTAGTTTCATTCATGCCTCAGATAATTTATTTTCACTTAAGAGAAGTTGTTTTCTTTCTCTTTGTATTAGGCAAAATAATATTCTTAAATAGGACTTACTAAAAAATAAATTAATTTGCCTGTTTCTACTGTCCAAATCAACAGCATCTAGAAGGAATTAGGCATCTTTCAAACAAAAAGAAAAAAGACATTAATGAAGAGAAGCTGTTAATGAGTGTAGACAAGACAGTAAAATATAAATATATTTTTTGTTTTCTTTGCAGAGAATGAATGCTGTTTCCTGAACATTTCTCAGATTATTCTACTGACAAAAAGGTCCTTTCTTTTTGTTTTTTAACATTACATTTTGGGAGATTCAGCTGACCACAGCGCTCCATTGTCTGAATCAGTCAACAATGTAGAATGAAAGAAGTCAAGAGAAAAAATATTTTAAAAGGTGTTACTTCCATAACAGGCAGAGATAGAGAGATTTATTGCTTCTGTCATCAACAATGACCCCACCTGATTCTATCAAAGACTGGCTGTGATGATATATACATGTGTACATGAGAAAAGCAACAAAAATGAAAATGTCCTAGATAAGTATATGTAGAAAATGCATTTGGAAATTGTCAGCTGGAACTGTATAGATTTGTCATAGACAGTTGAATCTGATGCTGATATTCAAATACTATGCTGGTGTCATGCCAGCTTCAAATGAATGTGCTGGCTAAAGCAAAGTATTACGGTGCTTGAAGTTCAGATTGTGTGGTGGTTTGGGAATCACCCCCACCCTCAAAATCTATCAGACTAGCTTCAGTCGGCTGGAACTTAAGGAAGCTATATTTACAGCTTAGCACAACTTACAAGCATATATATACACTATATACACAAATATTTACAGTTATATACAAGTTAAAAGTAATACAGAAACTGAAAATCCCTTCTGAAACAAACCGCCCAGAAGAATCCTGAACAAACCTCCCTCCCTCCCTTCTTTTCCCTTCCCTCAGAAAATAACCAGATCAATCTCCATATAGCTCACATGATAAATCTGCAGAGATCTGAGGCGAGATGTCAAAAAGACAAGGAGGTTAGAGGAAAAGATTAGATCAGATTACACAGGTCTCATGCAAAGGAGTTAAGCAAAATGCGACCAGACACACAGACTGACAGAGAAGTGGGAACTAAGTGAGAAGTGTGTGCCTTATCTGTATTTTGCCTACTTGCATCTCTCAGCAGAAAAAAAAATAATGATATAGATGTCACTGTTATTTTCTTATCACAGCTAAGGATTTAATTTCTCTCATTGAAATATTCCAATTAGCCTCAAATCAGCACATTGTGTCATAAGAGGCTTCTTATTCCAATTGCTGTTTTCAGGTTATGGGTTTGGAGTGCTGGTCTTTTCTGCTCTGCGGGCTGCAGATATAACTATATTATTATTATTTTAGACTAATCAGTGAAGAAGTAATAAGTAAGTTGTTCCAAATGAAAGAATATATGGAGGAGAAATAAGAATACCATATAAGATGTCTGTGTTACAATAAAAAAAAGGGAAATCATTGTTTAAAGCATCTCACAGGCTCTCTGCTTGGTAATATGATGCCACAACTTTAAGGCCATAGACTATGTTTTGCTCAAGGTCTTGGTCCTTCCGGATACAGGGAATTTATCAAAGTCTGCAGAAATTTCGGGTGCAGCTTGACACTGAAGCTTCTGAGCTGTTGAGTATTAAAGGGAGATCAAGACACTTCTTAAAGTTGGTTGTGTGAATTTTCTATTTTCTTCAAAGAGTATAGGGGAAAAAATAAAATTGTGAGTGCTTTAGATACATTTCTATCCAGTAAGATAAAACAAGTAAGTACAGAGTAATTTGGGATGGGATAAAATGGCAAGATTTCTCTTAGAAAAGGAAGGACTGGAAAGAGCAAAAAAAAAAAAAAAATCTTTAATTTCTTGAAGAAAGCTAATATATTCAGAGATCAGGTAATCAGGTAGACCATATCTTTGAGGTCTCTTCCAACCTAGACCATTCTATGATTCTATGATTCTATAGCCTAACAGGGAAGTCATAAATCGAAAAAAATTCTGGAATGTTAACAACTCATTAAAGAAATTACAGCAAAAATATGAAAGCAAACTATCCCAGTGAAGGACAGATTAGTGAGAAGTGGTGCCCCTTAGGGGCTTTCCTGGGACCGTTGCAGTTGAATATATTCATCAACAACATAGTGGGACTGAGGGTACCCTCAGCAGGTTTGTAGATGACACCAATATGCTGGTGCAGTTGACATCCTTGAGGGACAGATCATTATCCAGAGGAATTTGGAAAAACTTAAGAAGTGGGCCTTTGTGAAACTCATGAGGTTCAACAACACGAGGTTCAAGGTTCTGTACCTGGGTGTAGGGGAAATCCCTGTCATCAATACAGGCTGGGGGATGAAGGGATTGAGAGCAGCATCTGTGGAGAAGTACTTGGGGGTACTGGTGGATGAAAATCTGGATATCAGCCAACAATGTGTGTTTGCAGTCCAGAAGGCAAACTATGTCTGGTTTGCCCAGATGTTTACTGCTCTCCCTCCTCCTGTTGATGAGGGAAGCAACTGCAGGAAAGGAGAACAAAACACCCTGGTGCCTTCCAGTCTCCTTCATTCTCCTTCCAAACTTGTAAACAGGGTACTTCACATATTTACACACTTGTTTGTGTTCTACCTTAAAAGGTAAAAGTAAGCCCTGACTTTACCTAATATGGTTAAGTTTGGCTAACTGCCATTCTGATTGGCTGATCTGTGGACAAAGGGCTCATTAGAGATGAGCAAGTAAACACAGCATGCTCTTCTGTGATTTTCTTTACTGTGTTTATGCCATTGCTTCTGCCTCATTGCTTTCTGCCATTGAATCCTGCCATGGTCTGCTAAGCTATAAGACAGCTCTGCTACATAATAACAAGCCCTGATGCTTTGGGTTTGTCTACCTGGAAACTGCCTTGTCTCAGTTTACCAAGCTTAGGCATTAGGTGCCTCATGCAATAGGCTTGTGTAGTCAGTGTGACATTGTGCCCATCTGCAGGACATTCTGCCTGCAAGTCTACTCCTGAGACTGGGAACCGTGGAAGGGACATAGATTGTCAAAGAACAACCAGAATTAGGTCAGAGATTGTCTGCCTCTCTTCCAGTACCCTTGTTAGAGCCTGGGAAGATCTACAAGCCTGAATGGCTAAGAAGACATCAACAGAACTCCCTGCAAGTGTTTGGGTACTGTCTGGAAACTGAAGCTAGCTCCATGAGTCCAGAAATATTATATTTTGTGAGTAAATACTTAAAGCCTCTTGGAATTGAATCCAAGCCTTTTGCCTTAAGCAGAAAGGAGCTTCTTGAGTCCCTTTAGTGGGCAAGCTGTACAATTGGCTGCAAGAACCTCTTTCCATTTCTGGATGCATTGATGTTGTATTATTGCTAGTTATTTCTCAAATGTTATAGATCCTCTGTTTCCATCTGTGTAATGTTTTCCTGACTGTTGCAAAGAACCTATTATTACTAAAATTGTGGCTGGGAGTGTGACTACTGAATATCGAAAGTAACAGACTATATTAATTTTTGAAAAGTCCCCCTCACAAATTACTGCCATTACAGTCTATAATAAAGATGCAAATATTTGCAATAGGTAAAGGGGTAGGAGTAAAGCCACTGTGAAGAATGAGTTTTACCAAATCTATGCAGTATGTATTTATAATGTAATAACAACTGAACCTTAAGCCTGCTGTGATAGTGAGACTGATAAAGATCATGCACTGATTATGTGTTGCTTGTGAAGGAGTCACAGGTGTCAATGACAGGAATTAGTCTAGATCAATAACATGTATAACATTTCTGGGGGTGCCTTCAGAGCACTTATCGGATGTTTCCTTTCAAAATGCATCAGGACTAGTCCAACAGGCTACCAGTTTTGATTCAGCACTTTCAGTAGCAATCTGAGTGATGGAACTGAACTGGTCTGTTTGTTAAATACAAAGGTGACACCAACATGACAGAGCAAGAACAATACAAGAAGCCAGTATTTAATATTATCTTGCATACTAGAGGACTTTCTTCCCCTCCCCTCTGCCTTTTTTATTTCCCCCTAAGAATAAACATTCCACATAGCCAAAATAATATAGGCTGGAGAGTAACTTGCTAAGGCCAGGAAAAATATATGGTATTACAAGCAGATCCAGAGAGAATGTGAATCACTAGTGTTAGTCCATCAAAAAAAGGCAGACATCAAAACAGGATGATAGAAAACAGCACTGCTTCTGTGTTTCCCAGGTATTACCAGCTAGCTGTAGTAGCAGGCTCAGCTTTGGCACTTTTCTAACAAAAAATATGTGGGTTGCTTGCAGAGATTCCTGGGGATCACAGATCTAAGATACATAACCCACAAGGAAGGGCTCAACAAATTGTGGTTGCTAACTGAGAAGGTCTTCAAGACTATTAAAGACTTTTGTAGAGATAGAGAAGGAATAATTTATCCTCTGTGCCATGAGGGGAACAATAAGAAATAACCAGCTAAAAGAGTAGCCAGGGTAATCCACTTTCCATCACCAGAATTTTTAAAGACCAGGCAAGACAAGCATTTTTCAGGAAATGCAGACAAAGTTTGTCTTGTCATTTTTTGCAGCTTCTTCCCTCAGGCCATCCTGAAATCCCTTTAAATCCTATAATCTATGATTTGAAGTCAGTTCCTTGCCCAACAAAAATATTTACTGATTTAGATTTCTACTGTGACATTTTCTACTTGAGAAAAATCAAACTTCATAAAAAAAGAAATCTCGCCTCAGAAAGCTTTTTATTCCTTACAAAGAAACAAGCCTTGGTCTTTTCAGTCCCTCATAACCAAACATCAGTTCTCCGTTACAGGAAATAATTTTAAATTAACTAATTTTGTGTTTTTTCTCATTGCCTAAATAAATTCTCACATGTTCCAGTCTACGGTAGTCACCCCACAGGCCTGAATATTTCATATAGTCATAAAAGCATTGTCTAAATGGAAGCATCTTTTTTCTTTATTATCATTTAGGCTGAAGCAATATCTAACTGTTTAGCTCTTTTTGCCTTTTAAATTTTATTTATTAGTTGAAATTTTAAATGTGTTTGTTTTCAGAAACCTGAAACAGATTCACCCTGAGCATACTGGCTGTCTAGAAATCTGGTAAAAGAAAAAAACACCCAAAAATCAAATTTACAAGAATAGAGAGAACGAATACACACGATATCAAGTCACAGAATACATCTGGTTAGAAGAGACTTTAAAGTTCATCCAAGTCCAACTCTCAACCCAGCACTAAGGGTCAATACTGAACCATGTTTCTAACCACCAGGTCCACACACTGCTTAAACACCTCCAGGAATGGTGACTTCACCACTGCCCTGGGCAGACCATTCCAATGTTTGATAATTCTGGCATCCAGCCTGAACCTCCTCTGGAACAGAATGAAATAATTTCCTCTACTTCTGACACTTGGCACTGAGGAGAAGAGACTGGGCCCCTTCTCACTCCAGTTTCCTCTCAGGTAATCGTAGAGAGCGATGAGGCCTCCTCTCAGCCTCCTCTTCTCCAAACTGAACAACCACAGCTCCCTCAATTGCTCCTCATAGGTCATGTGTTCCAGGCCTTTCACAAGCCTCACTGCCCTTCTCTGGACATACTCCAGCACCTCAGTGTCCTTGTAGTGAGGTACCCAGAGCTGAGCACAGTACTCAAAGTGTGGCTACACCTGTGCTGAGTACAGGGGGATGATCATCTCCCTTTTCCAGTTGGCTACCATGTTACTAATACAAGCCAGGATGCCACTGGTGTTCATGTCCACCTGCACACACAGTGAACTCATATTTAGTTGACTGACAACCACCATAGGGTTGTTACCAAGTGGAGGACCTGGCACTTTGCTTTGTTGAACTTCATATAATTAGCCTTCACCCATCAATCCAACCTGTCCAGGTCCCACTGTAAATCTTCTCTACCCTCTAACAGATTGGCACATCCACTCAGCTTGGTGTCACCTGCAGACTTACTGAGGGTGCACTCAATCTCCTCATCCAGACCACTGATAAAGATATTAAAGAGGACAGGCTCCAATACTGAACCCTGGAGGACATCACTACTCACTGGGCACCAGCCAGATTTAACTCTGTTCACCACCACTATTTGGGCTCGGCCAGCAAGCCAGTTATTAATCCAATACAGAGTGCACTTACCAAGCCTTGTGCCATCAGCTTCTGGAAGAGAGTTCTGTGGGAGGCAGTGTCAAAGGCATTACCAAAGTCCTGGTAGACAATGTCCATGGCACTTGCCTCATCCACTAAGAGGGTCACTTTATTGTTGACAGAGATCAGATTAGTCAAGCAGGACTTGCCTTTCATAAAACTCTCCTGACTGGGTCTGATTGCCTGGCTATTTTGTAAGTGCCGTGTAATGGCACTCAGAACAACCTGTTCCATAACCCTTTCTGGTAGTGAGGTCAGACTTCACAGGCCTGTAGGTCCCTGGATTGTCCTTCTGGTCCTTTGAGATGGGTGTCACATTTCCTATCCTCCAGTCAGCTGGGACCTCCTTGGTTATCCAGAACTGTTGAAAAATATTGGTGAACAGCTTAGTGAGCACATCTGCCAGCTCCTTAAGTACCCTCAGGTCATTCCCATCTGGTCCAACAGACTTGTGTACTTCAAAGTAGCATAACAGGTCATTGATAATTTCCTTTTTCCTTGTCTTTGGTCACCAGGTTCCCTCCTCCATTCAGTAACGTGTGTAGTCCAGCCTTCCTGGACTGCCTTGCCTGTCAAGACTACTGTCATGGATTATGTGGAACCTACTGCTGGTATTTATAACATGCTGCAGTCATGCCAGCTTGAAAAATGAAGTGCTAACTGGAGCAAAGTATTATGAGGCTTGAATTTCAGACTGCAACATGGGAGGCTTCCTGTTCTAGTTGTTGCTTCTGGGTAGTGGTTTCTTGGATGTTGCTTTTTTTCTACAGAGATAGCTGCTGGTTTTGGCTTTCTATTTTATGCTGGTTTGTTTTGTTTGGTTTATTGTGGTGGTTTTTTGATTTTTTTTTTTTTTTTTTTGTGGGGTTTTTTCGTGAATGTGGAGATTTTTTGGTTGTTGTTCTTTTTTCCTTCTCTATATTTCACTCTGCTTCTTCTGAAAATAGTCTAAGCTAAGGTAATAATGCATTGTATAACTAGTTCAATTAGATTATTGGCTAAGATAATTGCACATTATGCTTACGTATCTCATGTTATATTAAACTCTTATATTATCTCTTTATCTCAGCCCTGAGATTTTTGTGTTACTCTTCCCCTCACTTTTGTGCTGGGGGAGCAGGCAGGTTAGGCCTTGTGCTAAATCATTACACAAGAGATGCCATCAACTAATCTCCTAAACAAGTCAAAGTCCCTCCTGTAGAAGTCCAATGATGTAGGTCTATCTTCTCCCCTCACAGCTTCACTAAGAATTGAAAACTTCAGCATTTCTTGGTCACTTGGTCCAAGACATCCACCAACATTTACACCACCTACTAGTCCTTCTCTATTTATAAGCAGCAGGTCTAGTAGTGAGCTATCTCTTTCTTTTTGGCTCATTTACCAGTGCTGTTAGAAAGTTATGTTCCATGCACCCCAAGAACCTCTGGGACTGTATTGTATTTCCAGCAGATACGTGGTTAATTTAAGTTTGGTGGAAGAACAAGGGCTAGTGATTCTGAGACCTGCCCCAGGCACCTATAAAGTCATCAACTTCATTGTCCTGGTTGGGTGGTTTATAACAGACCCCCTATTATGACATCCACCTTGTTGTTCTTTCCCTTGATTCTTGCCCACAAATATTCAACCCTATCATCACTGTCATCATCATGCTCGATATAGTCAAGACCTTCCCTGACACACAGGGCCACTCCACTGCCTCTCCCTCTGGACCTATCGCTTCTGAAGAACCTATAGCCATCTAACACAGCACTCCAGGTGTGGGATTCATCTCACCACGTTTCCTTCAGGGCAATAATATAATAGTTTTCCTGGCAGACAATCGCTTCAACTTCTTATTGCTTCTTATCCATGCTGTGTGCATTGACATAGATGCACTTCAGTTGCAGTGGTTTTATGTGGGCTATGGGTCTGCTCCCTGCTTGATCACGCTCAGACACTATCATGAGTTTTAACTTGTCAATGACCCTTGTGTTTTCCTTATCTTGTAGCCCATTATCCTCTACCTCCCCTGAGATAGCAGTGGAGCCATCACACCAGCCCACAGGTGTTTAAAGGATTGCATCTGGAATATTGTGTCCAGTCCTGGGCCCCCCAGTTCAAGAATGACAGGGAATTACTTGAAAGAGTTCAGATCAGAGCCACAAAAATGATTAAGGGAAAGGAATATCTTCTTTACAAGGAGAGACTGAGGGAGCTGGGGCTCTAACTTGGTAAGGAGGAGACCGAGATGTGGCATCATTAATGTTTATAAATATGTAAAGGGTGAGTGTCAACTGGATGGATTCAGACTCTTCTCAGTGATGTCTAGTGAAAGGACAAGGGTCAGTGGGTGGAAGCTGAGGCACAAGAGGTTCCATGTAAACATGAGGAAAAAAATTTTTCACTGTGTGACGGAACACTGGAACAGGCTGCCCAGGGCAGGTTGTGGAGGAACCAGGAAATTACAGACTTGTCAGCCTGACCACAGGGCCAGGCAAGGTTATGGAACAGGTCATCTTGACTGCAATCACACAGCACTTGCAGGATGGCAAACAGATCAGGCACAAACAGCATAGGTTTAGGAAGAGTAGGTCCTGCCTGACCAACTAGATCACCTTTTACAATCAGGTTACCTGACTGGTAAATGGGGGGGGGAAGGCTGTGGATGTCATCTACCTGGACTTCAGCAAAGCCTTTGACACCATCTGCCACAACAAGCTCCTGACAAAACTGTCAGCTCATGGCTTGGACAGATTCACTCTGAAATGGGTCAAAAACAGGACAGCAAAGATGATGACAATGGGACTGAGAGGAGATAATGTTAAAATTTGTGAAACCAGTGAGTGAGATATGGTGGAAAAACACTAGTAAATGCTGACAGAAAAATATATTTGCCAAAACAATGAGTGACAGGATTGCCAGGGAGAATTAGATGGCTGGGTCACTGACCAAACAACAGGAAAGTGCCGTGGCTATAAGATTACACATGACTAATGCTGAGACAGGAATGGAATTTAACACTGTTCCTCTTGAGCAAACTAGCAGGAAATTAGAGAAGACGGCAATCGCACACACCTGTTCAAGTTGCAGGCTCAGAAAAACATCAACCAACAATTTATTACTTGCTTATATAAAAGATTAAGCCAAATAATAACCCAGAGGCACTTGGATTAAAATCAATTTGTGTTGAGCTTCTATTCTCAAGAAACTGTAGACAAGAAGAAAAAGATGAAGATTAATCTGGCTGCCTTAAGAATGTAAAAGTATTACACAGAAAAGGGAAATCAAGAAACTGAAACTGAAATAGCCTGCATCCATCTTTGGTATAAACCCCTATTAGTTCTGCCAGTGTCAGCACACATTGGCTGTGGTGCTCTATTCACTCTTAGTGCATTGTAAAGAATCCATTGGGCTATTCCATTGGAGGGTTGATGGAAGAAAAAAGCAGAGGTCCTAGTTTAGCTGCAAAAATTAGGCACATATGAGACAGCAAGTATATAAAGAACATGCAATTACTTTGAGACAAAGGAAATAAGAAAAGCTTTGAGGTGGGGACTCTGCTGGTGCTAGAAGTAGTTTGCTTCATTAATCCCGCAGTGATGGAAATGGAGGGAGATATAAAAAAAAAGAAAAGTTGAAACAGTTCAAGGAAAGATAATCAGAAGTCAGAATTAAGATGAAACGTGACAGGGAAGATTTGGGAAAAAGAAAAAAAAATAGAGAAAGAGAAGATGGAGATAGGAACTGACAGCAAGAAACTGTTTGGGATCATAAATGAGCTTCGTGGAAAGCAGTGTAGCACTCGCCGTGCTGGAACTGCTGAATTACAGGATTATGTTCCTGGAATTCAGCAGTGCAGTATCCTCTCCCAGCTATCCAGGCAGGCATTTGCTATACTGAACAACTTCCTTTTTTTCCTAGCCTGTCCTTGTAAAAACATTGAAGTTAATGCTGAATGGGAAATTAACCAACTCTTCTTTCTGTTCATTTTTTCATAAAATTAGTCAGAAAATGTAAATGTTATTTTTACCCTCTCCATCCCTCTCCGTCAATTCTTGGCATTTCAGGAGCTAACAATGAGAAGATTTAATTCAGAGCTTTGTGTTTTTCCTTTATAAGCCAGTGGCCTTCACAGATGCTAGCAGGAACTATTCAAACTGAAGCATTGTTACTTTCAAATACTACTGTGACCCATGCACATAAAACACAAAGGAAGACCTTAAAATTAAAGGCAATGGAATGCTTATGAAACCATTTCTTCACAGGATTTAGTAATATTCTGTGCTAAGTTTATATGAGGGAAAACCTTTCCTAGAACACATGTTCAGAAAGTTAAAATAATGAATATGTTTATTTTATTAAAGCGATAGATACAACATATTGCCAGTGACAAATGTATTGAAAGTGATTGAGCTTGAATTAATAAATCTCAGGTAACCTCTAACAAAGTCAGAGACACAAATCTTTCAAATAGCTCTAATATATAGTAGAAATGCTAATGCTAGCAGAAGTTAAACTGTATATTCAATGTGCAGTTCTTACCAAGAAGGCAGCCGTGTCTTGGTTGAAGGAAGAGGAGTACAGCCCATCATCTTGTCTCTGCTAAATCCATAGTCTTTCACCTCAGAGAGATGGTCCTCGTGATCTTTTATATCCCAGCTCTGGCTGTCTCTGCTTCTAGATGACATTTAGCATGATTTGGGAGTAATGTTGAATCACAGAACGTTAGAGACTGGAAGATACCTCCAGAGATCAAGTCCAACCATGTCCCAAAAACAGGGTAGTCTGAGCAGGAATGCATGAAGATGGGTTTTGAGATTCTACAGAGAAAGAGACTCCACAACCCGTCACCCTACATCACACTCAGTGCTCCATCACTCTCACTGTAATGAAGTTTCTCCTCACGTTCATGTGAAACCCTCTATGTTCCAGTTTGGATCCATTGTTCATTGTCTTATTACTGTGCACCACTGAAAAGAGACTGGCCACATCCACTTGACACCCACCCCTCAGATCTTTGTATACATTGATCAGACCTCCTCTCAGTTTTCTCAAGATTAAATAGCCCAAGATCTCTCAGTGTCTCTGGATGCTCAAGGGGAGGGGAGATGCTCAACTTCCCTAATCATTCTCGTGGCTCTCTATTGGAGTCTCTCCAGGAGGTCCCTGTCTCTCTTGAATTGGTAAGCCCAAAACTGGACGCAAAACTCCAGGTGTGGTCTCACCAGGGCAGAGCACAGGGGGAGAAGGACCTCCCTAGACATGGTGGACGTACTTTTCTTGATGCACCCCTGGATGGCATTGGTTCTCTTGGCCACAAGAGCACATTGCTGTCCCATGGAGAACTTGCTGTCCACTAGGACTCCAAGGTCTTTCTCTGTAGAGCTGCTCTCCAGTAGGACAACTCCTAACCTGTACTGGTGCCTGCTATTATTCCTTCCCCAGATGCAGGACTCTGCACTTGTCCTTACTGAACTTCACGAGATTATACCTTCACCCAGTTCTCCAGCCTGTCCAAATCTCTCAGCCATCCCCTCCAGTTTTGTAGCATCAGTGTACTTGCTGAGACTTACATAGTCAAGTATGTTCAGCATGTATTCAGTTTGGCTTATTAGTATACCAAACGGTAACTTTAATAATTTTGCAGTTAACTAGGCAAAGGTCTTCATTTGGGCAGTACAGCCTACAAAATCAGCTTTGAAGCTGTGTGATTTTGTTGTTTTAGCCAGAACAAGACCATCTTATCTTCACAAGATTCTCTCCTTCATCTGCAAGCCAGCTTTGCAGATCTCCATTCCCAGAGATAACATAACCACCTCTTGGTTGTAAACCTCTCAACCTTTCTCCCAAATCTCACTAAATTAGCCTGCATTCCTGTCCCATGGTGAGCTGGGCAGTTATTCCAAATAGTGTGAGGCAGGATGTTTCAGTCAGCTGGCTACCTCCAGTTTCACAGTGATGAGATTATACGTTTAACAATGTAATTTTAGACCAAGCATTTTCACATCTCTTTATTGGCTTAAGGAGTCTAGGATTTATCCAATGTCCTCCTCAAGACTGACATTTGTATGATGCCCTGACTCTTCCTCTTCCTTCCACCAAAGAATGACATGGTAGATGATATTTTAAAACAGAAGTCAAAAAGTCATCCTTCCCAAAGTGAAATTCAACTCTTAGAAAGATATGCCAGGTTTGATTTATCAGACTGCAGTCTGAAACAACTACAGGGCAGAGATTTGTACAGCAGCCTGGCTTTTAGAAGATATAGTATTTGGCTCTGATATTGTCTTTCTTTCACTACGCACAGTGCTTGAAGCAGTGTTGTACAGGATATGGTAAATTATACCTTTTATTTCACAGCTTTTCAGTGTGAAGCAGCCCCACTTAGAATTCAGTAGGAGCTTCAGTGCCCCCCATGTCCCTGCAAACATAGGAGATCCAGAACCACTGCTTATGTGGGGGCAGAGGGTCCCAGGCCTGCCAGGGCAAGGCCTCATGCTGGAACACATGGTCCTGGTTAAGATGCCTCACCCTCTACATTCATATCCCAACTCATTGTCTCTGTAAAATACTTTTCTTGGCAAATACTGTCAAGGACACCCTGTTTTTTGTTAGAATTCAGAGTCTGTACTGCCCACCATAGGGATGTGGTTCTTGGCTCCATGTTCCATGCTGAAAAATGCCACCTGAGAAAGCTAAATCCTCCTGATACAGTTCTCCAGAAGGGAATTTCCCCAAGGAAATCCCACATCACAGATATTTACCCTATCTACACCTTGTAGAGTGTGGCAGCAAGAAAAGCTTAACTTTTGTTTTCCTTCCTTTGCATTCCCTTCAGACTTTTGTTTTTTTCCTGCTCCAGATTCCAAAACCTCTTTTAAGTAATCATAAAAGCTCTTGAAGACTGAGACCCTTGATTGTTCCACAGAATTAGTACAGCACAGGTTGCTTTCCTGTGCAGCAGGAGGCACCCTCTTATAAGTGCAAAAGTGACTCATTCTCCTCAGCTAGACAGTTCCCAGCCAAGAATCTAACAAAGGGAAATATTTTTTATGTTTATTTGAAATGTTAGTGCCCATGTTGTATCACATATTCACACCTCTATGCAAGACCAACAGAAGACAAACTCTGCCCCAGGAAGGTTAAAAACAACGCCATAATTCTCCCCCTCCCCAAGAATTCCACACTAGTTATTACAGAAAAATGCATTAAAAACTGAGCATTATAAGGGGGAGTCAGATTGAGACAATGCTCTTTGCCTTGACTACACATTCCTTTCTACTTCAGGGGCAGAATACTTACTCCCATCTCCTGCTGGCTGTGATGAAAAGAGATGGGATATAGGATTGAAATCATGGCTGTGGAGTGAAATGAGTTATTCTTCTTCCCAGCTGAGCTACAGAGGGGAGCTCAAGATTTGGGAGGGAACTGCAGAGAGATTCCTTTGTTGGCAGGTCTCTGCTCTCCCTCTCCCACCACCTCTGAGCACTCATGCATTCCAACCTGCAAGCAGCAAGAGGGAAAACTTTATGGAAAGA
Organism: Psilopogon haemacephalus; assembly: GCA_013396835.1. Lineage (NCBI taxonomy): Eukaryota > Metazoa > Chordata > Aves > Piciformes > Megalaimidae > Psilopogon > Psilopogon haemacephalus. The sequence continues at coordinate 402,491 of VWZI01013298.1, read as the reverse complement.
AAAGGCGAAAAAATAGATCAAAGGCAGGAGTAAGACAAGAATTGGCAAAAGCATTGCCACTTTGAAAGTAAAGAAAGCAGGATGGACTGTGTGAGAATAAGGGAAAAACTTGGATGAGAATTAACAAAGGGTGAGATCTGGAAGAAGAAAATGAGACAAGGCACACCAACTGATCATAAAAGTGTTTTGGGGAAAGGCCAAATCATATATACCATTCTGATGAATGCTTGCTGTGTGGCAAAAATGGGCATTGCTGGGGCTTGTGAGGCTCATGTGATATTATGCATTTTGTAAAGAAACTTGTTCTGGGGTGGGGACTGGGATTTCTTTTTCAGGGAATTGGCTCTACTAACTGTACAAATCCAGTCAGGTATTTTCCTTTCATTTTTTCTCTCATTTGGTGTAATCTGATATCCCTGCAATACAGTAGTAAATCATTGTATATCTCAACTAAACTCTACCTCCCTTCTGTTATTCCCTGTCAGTGGGGTAGAGAGAGAGATGGGAGAGTGGAGATAAATTGGGGGAAGATTATATTAACCCCTTACACCAAATAAGAACTTCTTATAGGCCATGACATAAAAAAAACAAACAAATAAAAAAAACTAGAAAGGGTCCAAAAGTGGCTTTCTTAAAGAAGATTGTGGAAAATAAACTTGGAAAGTGAACAAGTGAACCTTTTGGTTTTTTTTTTTTTTTT
>VWZI01013298.1:342026-401748 GCA_013396835.1 Psilopogon haemacephalus | reverse complement strand
GTTTGAGATTCTGGTGGTTTTTTTTTTTTGTTTTTTTTTTTAATACCTGCTGTGTACAATATGTCCTACTTACTATCTATAAGCATTTCAGCCAAAATCACTTCACTGATATCAAATGGCTTATGGGATAGTACGTTTTATCTGTACTAATGGGCTGGCCACCTGGGAGGAATATAGGACTGTAGTTAGAGGGTGCAGGGTGCTTTGTTGGAACTCAACATTGCAAGAGAGGTCAAGGATAACAAAAAGGGCTTCTTCAAATACATTGTAGGAAAAGCTAACGTTAGAGGCAAGGTAGGCCCTTTGCTGAACGATGTAGGTGCCTTGGTGACAGAGGACACAAAGAAGGTAGAGTTACTAAATGCCGCCTTTGTCTCCATCTATACTGCTGGAGACTGTCCTCGGGAGCCCCTGACATCTGAGGCACCAGAGGAAAGCATGACAAAGCAGTCTTCTCTGGTTGATGAGGACTGGGTTAAGGAACAGTTGAGTAATTTGGACATCCATAAATCCATGGGTCCCAATGGCATGCACTCGCGAGTGCTGAGGGAGCTGGCACAGGTCATTGCTAGACCACTCTACCATCTTCAGTAAGTCTTGGCAGAGAGGAGAGGTGCCTGAGGACCAGAGGAGGGCAATCATGACTCCGATCTTCAAAAATGGTAAGAAGGAGGACCCAGGTAACTATAGACCAGTCAGCCTCACTTCCATCCCTGAAAAGGTAATGGAGAAATTTATCGTGAGCCTGTCCTTAGGCATATCAAGAACAGTGAGGTCATTAGGCATAGTCACCATGGTTTTACCAAGGAGAAGTCATGTTTGACCAACCTGATAGCCTTTTATGGGGATATAATTAGGTGGATTGATGATGTCAGAGCAGTGGATGTGGTCTATCTTGATTTCAATAAAGCATTTAACATGGTCTCCCACAGCATCCTTCTAGCTAAACTGAGGCAGTGTGGTCTGGATGATCAGGTAGTGAGGTGGTGTGCTGGTTTGAACTAATTGGAGGATTTGAATGAGAAATTAGACTATAGGCTGAGAGGAAAGCACAAACAATGCTACTTCCCTCAGAGCTCTACTGAGAAAGAAAAAAAAAATTGTTTTAGGAGTTGTAACCCTAATATAGATAAGTCAGAGTGCTTCAGACCTCTCTGGGCTGTGGCTGGCTCCTTGCATGGCTCCTTTTCCCTGCCTTTTGTAGCTGATTCTCAATAATTCCACTAACTTCTTTCCTGCTGCTAACTCCCCTGGCCAATATACCTTCGCCTATCTGCTGCATCAACAGATGGTGAGATAAGATTGGGGAAGGGGGAAAAGGTGGTAGGGGTGGCTAGAAACCCCTCTTAGGGATTTTGATCTCTGGAAGGGGTGTGGTGTTTCTGTATTACCTTTCCACTGTATATATCTGTAAATATCTGTTATACATTGTAAATATCTGCTTGTATATTGTGCATTGCTGTAAATATAAAGCTTCATTTATCAACTTCCAGCCGACTGAGTCCTAGCCTGGGTTATTTCACAGTGTGGGGGGGCAGGCAATTGTTGTACCACCACAGGTGGATGTGAACTAGTTGAAGGAAAGAAGCCAAAGAGTTGTGGTCAATGGGACAGTCTAGTTGGAGGTCTGTAGCTAGTGGAGTACCTCAGGAGTCAGTACTGGAACCAGTACTATTCAATATATTCATCAACAACCTGGATGAGGGAACAGAGGGCACTGTCAGCAAGTTTGCTGATGACACAAAACTGTGTGGAGTGGATGACACATCTGAAGCTTGTGCTGCCATTCAGGGACTTAGACAGGCTGCAGACTTGGGCAGGGAGAAATTTAATGAAATTCAACAAGGACAAGTGTAGAGTCTTGCACCTGGGAAAGAACAACCCCAGATATCAGTATAGGTTGGGAACTGCTGGAGAGCAGTGAAGGGGAAAAGCACTTGGGGGTCCTAGTGAATGGAAGGTTGACCATGAGGCAGAAATATGCTCTTGTGGCCAAGAAGGCCAATGTTATTCTGGGGTGTATTAGAAGAGCTGTGGTTAGCAGGTTGAGAGAAGGTCTCCTTCTCCTATACCCTGCCCTGGTGAGGCTGAATCTCTAGTATTGTTTCCAGTTCTGGGTCTCTCAGTTCAAGAATTACCTCAGGGAATTGCTTGAAAGAGTCCAGTGTAGAGCCACAAAAATTATTAAGGGAGTGGAACATCTTCCTTACAAGGAGAGGCTGAGGGAGCTGGGGCTCTTTAGCTTGGAGAAGAGGAGACTGAGGGGTGACCTCATCAATGTTTACAATATATAAAGGGTGAGTGCCAGGAGGACAGAGTCAGGCTCTGCTCAGTGATGCCCGATGACAGGACAAGAGGCAATGGGTGGAAGCTGAGGCTTAGAAAGTTTTATTTAAACATGAGGAGGGCGTTTTTCACTGTAAATGTGACAGAACACTGAAGCAGGCCGCCCAGGGGAGTTGTGGAGTCTCCCTCTCTGGAAGTACTCAGAATGTGCCTGGGCATGTTCCTATGTGATCTGGTATAGGTGATGCTGCTCTGGCAGGGAGGTTGGACTGAGTGATCTTTCAAGGTCCCTTCCAGCCCCTGACATTCTGTGATTCTGTATTCTAAGGTCCAATGACACTGTAACACTAGTTAGCCAGAAATCATGCAATGGATAGGAATTTGTGTGATTGAATCAGTGACTTGAGAAATGTTGAAAGTACTATGAGAGACATCTTTATACTTATTTTCCTACAGGTTATGTATCTGCATATAGTTACAAAAGAGGATTTTCTCTATATCTGTGAAAAAAACCAAAACAATAAAAAACCAAACAAAACAAATTAAGTCATTGGGAGAAAATATTCTCTGTGCATTCTTAGATATGCTTAGTTTTTAAAATATAGGTAATAAAACATAGTAAATAATTTCTGTTCTTAAGAACAGCTTTTAGCCTCGGGTTGTACAGTCACACAAGGGAACTCATCCTCAAGTACCTGGCTCATCATCATGTTTAAGAATGAAAAGACTCTGTGCTGACTGTCCCCTTTGCTTCCCCTCTACAGCTGACTGATGAAAACAGCCGAGCAAATAGGAGTTGGAAAAAGGTTCTCAATGTACCGCAAAGGAGTAGCAAGTAAATGTACTTATTCTACCTGATTGCCTTTTATATATACTCTCCTGTAAATAAAATGTCTCTTTAAACTTCCAATCAGTGTGCAGTATCTTTATTCTTACTCTTCAGAAAGAATAAAAGTCATTTCTGCCCTCCAGGCCTGGGCTGCTCATGGCCCCAAACTAGGACAACATCTACATCAATTCCATTGATACTCTTTTGAACTGAGATGGACTTCTTTGTCTTTGTTCTTTAACTTCTTGCACCAGGCTATAATTTAATGCAAACTCCCCCACGTATCTTAAAAGCAATGAGTTTGAGGTCATTACTGAGATCATAGAATGGTTTAGGTTAGAAGTTACCTCAAAGATCATCTAGTACCAAACCCCTGACTTAGGCAGGGACACCTCCCACTAGAACAGGTCACTCAAGGCCTCATCCAACCTGCCCTTGAACACCACAACCTCCCTGGGCAACCCATTCCAATGTCTTAGCACCCTCACTGTAAAGAACTTCCTCCTAACATCCTGTTTAAATCTCCCCTCTGCCAGTTTAAACCCACTACCCCTCATCCTGTCATAACAAGACCTTGTGAATAGTCCCTCCCCAGTCCTCCTGTAGGCCCCCTTTAGATACTGGAAGACTACTATAAGGTCTCCTCAAAGCCTTCTCTTCTCCAGGCTGAAAAGCCCCAACTCCTTCAGCCTGTCCTCATAGCAGAGCTGCTCCAGCTCTCTGATCATCTTCGTGGCCCTCCTCTGGACTAGCTTCAACAGTTCCACATCCTTCTTGTGGTGGGGGCTCCAGAAGTAACAGAAGAATGCCAAATGGGCAAGTATGTTTGCCTTATTTTGAAAATCTAAAGCAATTTTGTTATGCTTATTTGTACAATAAGCGAAAGTAAATGTGATATGTAATATAATAAGTCTTATCTCTCTTTTAAAAGAAATAATAATTCTTTTTTTCTACTTTTCTTTAGGATTAAAGGTTCCTTATTTGTTTACAATAACATGAGAAATTTTAACAGCTCCAGAAAAACTGATGTTGCTTGCCATGTCACAGGTCCATTGAGACTTTCCTCTTTTCTGTGACTTTTAATACAAAGGGAGTCATAAAATTGCATTTACATAAAACCTTAGTGGCTTATCTTAAAACTTAAAATCAAAACAGTTGACATAATTCTTGATAAGCCTTTAGATGTGCATAATAAGAATAAGCTTGGATCTTGTATTCATCTTATAAATTACTTCAAGATACAGTCCCATTTAGGGTACATTAACATTTAACCTTCAAGTAGTAAAGACATGAAGGCTTATTATTCAAAATCAGCTTGGAGAGCAAACATGGTAGCTGTCATGTTGTAAGGAAAAAGTGGAAAAATCAGTATATTTAGCATGCAGAATCTTCCATTTCTTCCATTCTTAATCAGTAAAAAATATATGCTTAAAATTCTACTCATCTTTACATCCTGGGAAAGAGCACTCCAACACCATTAATGGTGACAGGAAAGATGAAAGACTTGTAGTGTCTCACCTGAAAGACCTATATGCAACAAAAGTACTAGTCTGGCATTTTCTTTTGGGTAGGAATATGACAATGGGAAAGTAAATATTAGGCTACTGAATCTGAAGACAGGAGGACTGAATTCATATAAACAAGAAAGTTTGTTGATATATCTGCAATACACTGTGAACATTGTATGAACAAAATCAGAGAAATTTAAGACTAAGTTATTAACCCAAACATGGAACATTACAAACGCTGTCTTAAAGGCAAGTCACTCTGGTTTTCCATCTTTTTAATTTTGTGTTGCTCATTATTTGCTTTTCAAAACACTCATGACTGAGAGCAGACATGGAAATGAAGGTCATCGTGCTTTGGTTCAATTCTAGGAATTGTGTCCTCTGGTTGCAAGCCTCAGAAGTTGCCCATGGCACTACCACATGGTAATTAATAACCTTTTATTCAAGCCCTCATCTGAACACTATTTAATTCATTCTACTAGCCTAACTGCAACGACTTGCATGCTCTCATTTGATATCTGCTTCTGAATGCTCCTACAGTATATACATCTCTAGCAAGAAAGATGTATTCTGTTGTAATACCTTGAGAGGGGATTTAGGGAGAGAAAGTGAAGCATGAACCTTGCTCACTGCAGCTTTTGTATTCTTATCTTCCTGGGAGACTACAAAGTAACAGCTATCGGAAAAGCGCTCCTTGAACTCCTCTAATGCAAGATCTGCACTAACAACTACATGCACACAGTGTAAAAGAGTCATCCACAGGCCATGTACAGATATAAAGAAATTAGTAAAGTAATTAAGAAATACACAATGTTTGTCAGGAAGGAAGGAATTCAGGAAGGAACTCTGAAGGAACTCAGAAGGGACTTGCAAGGAACTCGGAAGGAACTTGGAAGGAACACAGAAGGAAGGAACTCTATATAAAGAGAAAAGGGAACAAACTGTCCTGGTAGGGCATAAATTCTGCCCAGATATAGTTCAAACTCCCGTTCTTTCCTCTTCCTGTTGCAAGGTCCGGGAGTAGCAAGTGAACAGACAATGTAGGTTTGAATTGAGGAAGCTCCGTGCCACATGAATAAGTCAGGTGATCTGTGCTGTCCCTCAAAGTGTTAGGGTCGACCCCTGGGTGCAGGACTTTGAATGTATTGGCCAAACAATGGACGCTAATTGCCTATTGGCCACTTTCACTCTTCAAAATGGGGTATTTAAGGAAGGGCAATCAGAGCTGTTGTCTCTCTTTCCTGCTGCCTCCTTAGGGAACAGACGTCTTTTGCACCTCTTTCACAGCGGCCATGTGTTTGCAGCGTGCATTGCAGCATTAGAGCCGTGGCAAAGGCAAAACCCCTTTCTTCTCCTTTCCTCAGGACACGCTCTTTATCTATCACATTCGTGAGTATTTTAGGTGGGGTTAGGATTTCCCTTGTTATTAAGCTCCCTGTTTTCCAAGTTCTGACTGTTTAAGCTGTTTAAACTGTTTAATTCTGTGTTTGTAAGCAATTTTGTACAACTACCTTGCCAACCGAATATCCAAAGAACCCCAGGGAAATTTTCCCAGAAATCTTGATTACTACTAATAATAAAAAATTAATAATCGCAACACAAACAAACAAACAAACCCCCAAACAAACAAAAACAGGGAAAAAAAAAAAAGCAGAGAGGGTCAAACATGTAGCTGGGTTATTTGCAGCATTTTCTGTAAAATTTGTCATGCAGTCAGGCACTGAATTCCACCAGAGAAACCCCACACACCTCCACCATACTGGAAATGGTCTGAACTTTGTCTGAACGCAAACATATGTACACCAACCAATGACTTAAAAAAAAAAAAGTTTAATGAAAGTCAATTTAGAAATCAGCCATAACTTAAACAAGATATATACTGCAGGAAAAATTGCAACTTTGTACCTGGCTGAAAGCCTTAGAAACAGGAGACACTTAGGCCATAATTCCACAAAAATAAACTTCACAAAATACATTTTTACATACTACATATTACATCAAACTACAACAGGAAAACACAAACCTGATTTCAAATAACCAAGGTAAGGTGGAAAAAAGTCCTCAGTAGCTTGAAATTCATTCTCCACTGAAGAGACATTTTGAAGGTTCATTACTTTTGTTATTATAATTAAGGCTGGTAGTCTTGTAGTCTCGTAGTCTCATATTCTCAGTTTGTGTAAAAATGTCTATGCCATTAAATGTTTCATTATGATTCCAAGAGTTACATTTCTAGGTTTAAAAGATATGCAATCAAGTCATACTACCTGGAAAAAAAAATAGTGGGGAAAAAAAAAAACAACTCCCAAACCAAAACAAATAAAACAAAACAAAAAAAAAATCACAAAGAGAAACCTCGTTGTTGTGTTTTTAACACAGCCCGAAAACAATACCACCAACCAAAGCCACACAAAACCTCCAACCCAAACATAAAAAATAAACTACAAACACAATCCGGAAAAACAAAATACATCTAAACTTTCACAGAATGCTTATTTCTATTATTTTTAAGTCAGATTAGTATTACATCACAGTCATGTTAATTTTTGCCTGTTAAAAATAATGCTGTACTATCTACATGAGAATTCTGTAAACAGAATGAAGAAATGAGGGGGGAAACCCAACAAGGTTATGCATGTCTGTTCACCATGCTGGCCCAAGGTAATATTACTTTCATTTATTCTCCTTTTCTTGTTGAGAGCTGCTGGTAACAGCCCTAGTTTGTGCCCAAATGTCAATGATCCCTAACAGATGTTTGAGTAACTGAGAAGAGCAAGAGCACATTAACAAAACAAGTCAGTCATCTTCCCTGCTGGGGATGCTGATGAATGCTGATATAAAACTACTTTAGTCCCACTTCACCTGAGCAGTGCAGAACAACAGTACTCTATGAATTGATCTCACACTTCTATTTCCTGAGCTCTTAAAGCTGTTGCTGTGTATCTTTATGGGTTTGGTTCTTTGTTTGGTGGTTTTGGGGTTTGTTTGTTTGGGTTGTGGACTTGTTTCTTTGTTTATTTTTTATAAAGAGCAGAGATGTATCACCAGCTAAAAAACACAAAATAAAAGAAGAGAAGGGGAAAAAAAAGGGGGCAGGGGGAAGGGTTCCTCAAGAACAATAGGGAAGGAAAATTAAAATATTACTCATTCACACCCACAAAGTTCAGGAAGATACTCCACGAGAAAACCTTGCTAAAGCTGGTGTCTGATTGCTGTGGGGTTTTACACGTTTCATACAAGGCAGAAAACTTCCCTGCCTAATCAATAACATAGACACACATAATGGGACAGAATCCATCTGTTCAAAAGTTATCAGTCTTTGAATGGTTTTTGTCATAAAGGCTCTCCATAGTCTTGTTTTTAATTCTCATTTTCCAAGGACCCTGACACCCTCAGATCATTGTTGACTTCTAGACAATATTCAGGTTGCTGCACTGACTTCATCTGCCCACAATGGCTGTTTCTGCTGCTAATATTTGTGACAGGGCTTGTCATTTACTGACAACAGGACCCTCTCTGAAGAGGGAAGAACTGCTGGGGAATGGTAGGATTCTTCAGGCAGGGCACACCCTAGCTGAATAGGGAAAGCCTGAGGAATCCATAGGCAAGAAGGAATCATGGAGAAGGTGGGAACAGGGAGACATTAAAAAAAAGGGATTACCTGTGTGCAAGAGTGGATTCAGGATAACCAAAGCCTTTCTGGAGCTATAATACTCAAAGTTGAGGAGGGAAATAAGAAGGGATTCTTCACGTACCTCAGTAACAAAATCAAGAGATAGGAAAATCTGAGCTTGCTGCTGAATGGAAAGTTGCCCTCTATAAGAAAAACATGGAAAAGGCCAGGGTGCTTAGAACTGCTGAATCATGGAGTCATTCAGTTTGGAAAAGTTCTTTAAGATAATTGAATTCAATCATTGACCTAACATGGTCAAGTGCACCACAAAACCATGGCCCTAAGTGCCACATCTACATGTCTTTTAAATACCTCCACCACTTCCCTGGGCAGCCAGTTCCAGTGCCTCACAACCCTTTCAGTGAAGAAATTTTTGCTAAAATCCAATCTAAACTTTCCCTACCACCACTTGAGGCTGTTTCCTCCTGTTGTGTGACTCATTACTGAGGAGAAGAGATCAACAGCCAGCATGCTACAACCTCCTTTCAGGTACTTGTAGAGAGTGATAGACTCTTAGAATATTTTCTCCAGGTTAAACAACCCCAGTTCCTTCACCCGCTTCTCATGAGTATTGTCTAGACTGTTCAGTAACTGTTGCCCTTCTTTGGCATCTCAGTGTGTTTTCTTGTACTGAACAGACCAGAATACCTTCTTTGTATCACTCTATACTGAGAAGGTATGCTCAAGAGAATCAAATTATGGAATACCTGAGTAAGTCAAATGTATACCTGCACGTGGTACAGAACAAAGCATATGAAAGCATGTGGGCCAGCATCACCATGAGGTCACTCTCTATCATTTTCAGAAGGCTGCACTGACTTGCATGACCTCCAATGACTTGAAAAAGGCAAATGTTACTGCCATCTTAAAATAAATAAATCAGAACAGCAGGTCTAGGATCAAGGGAGCTATGAGCCACTAAGGCACCCTTAAGTCCCTGGGAAAATTATTTATTTGGCAAGTCTTCATGAAAACCACTTCTGCTCATCTGAAGGACAGGAAGGTGATTGGGAACAGTCAGCACAGATTTACAAAATTGCACTTGAGTAGCATGATTGCCTACTATAACAAAATGACTGTCTCTCTAAACTGGGAGACAACAGAGAATGTAATTTACTTTCAGTTTCTAAAGACTTGCAGCAGTGTCAAATGGCAGATAAATTACAGCAGCTAGATCTGAACGATCTGTGGTCTATGAAGCAGCTGGACTTTTAGGGTCAATTAGACTTCATGAGCCTAATTGCCAGTTATAAGTTGATTTTTTGTTTGGTTTGGGTTGGGGTCTTTGTTTGTTTGCCTGTTTGGTTGGTTTTTCCTTTTTTTTGGATTTTTTTTTAATAGCTAGCATAACTTTGGGTATGATGCTGGAGCAGATAGTGTTAAATGTCAAGCTGGAGGTCAGGGTGGGAGTGATCCCTCAGGCAGTTTGTGGATGGCAGCAAAGTACAGAGCTGCCACCTTAAGGAGGCCAACAGGCAAACTCATGTGGTTCAAAAAGGACAAAAAGAAGCCTCTGCACAGAATAATCCCAGGCAACAGCAGAGGCTAGAGACTGACAGGCTAGAAAGTAGTTTTGCAGTGGAGGTGACTTACATTATTTACAGTATAGCAAGTGCCTCTTCTATCTACTATCAATATAGCAGACCTATTTCATACGCCAAGTTCAACTTTTCAACGGCCAAAAAATAAGTTGCAGTAATCTGATAAGGTGCCAGAAGGAAAATGAATATCAGAAAGAAAATCTGTCATGATACAAAATAGAAGCAACAAAAGCAATATATTTCCTAGGTTTTCTTCCTCTTGAATTCTGAGGCTGGTCATCTGAACTAGTCAGAAAGGAATACCAAAAAAAAACCCAAAACCACCTAAGAATATAACAATAACAAAAAATGTGGTGACCCATGACTATCAGAAAGACAGTGAACAAGGTGTGAATGAAACATTTATCAGTTGTTAAATGGTAGACATGCCAGATACTTACTTGAGAATAGTATCTCCTCCTACTTTATTCTGTTGACACCACCCCCTTTATAACTTATAATTTCAATCAGCAGACAGTGTACACCTGTCTTTTACTTTTCATCTGAGAATATTTAATCAACATTGGTATTTAAAGAGACTAACCTTACTAGCTGGTGGTTCACAGGCTCTACTAAGTTTAAGTGAAAAAACTATACAAATTCATACCAATATTGCACTGAATTTTGCTAGACAGATTGAGTTCATGTTCTGTATGTTTTCCAGAGGACAGAACCAGCATCAAAGTAAGTGCCCAGCTTCCTGTTCACTTTTTAGTATGTTTGCATTTTCGAACACACCGCATAATCATAAGTGAAAAATGGATGGAGTTAGCCAGAATCGGTTTTTTGTAAAACAGTAAACTATACACAGAATTTTGTCCTTATTTTGGAAAAGACTGAAGGATAAGACTTCTTAGAGTTAATCTCTGTAAAGTTTTAAGATATCAATGCTTGTCTTTGTGAATTGAACCTTATCATGAAAAGAGAACATATAAATAGATTTGACTTGGAAGTGCTGGAAGAACACAAACAACAAAAAAATTATCAAAATGCAAGGCATAGGTTCTCAATTATTGCAATTTAAATTAATTTTAAAGCATTTTCCACCGTAAGTATCAGTGATTAGAATCTTGGACACTCTCTATATTTTAATGAGTTCATTTGCCCAGACAAACCACAACAGCTCCAATAAAGCAATAGAGCCAAAAGAGTTTACATCCACTGGGAGCTTTTTCTCCTGCTTTGGTAATCAGAAAGAGATAAGTCTTTGCCTAATGCTCTTTGGAAACTTCACCATGTCACCCTTATGAGTATTTTTAAAGATTTATTTTTAGTGATATAATTTGCACAAGCAGAGACCATGTTGCATCAAAGCCTGCTGATACCCCCAGCTGTTCATGAGCTTAGGCCAGTGGGAATGGCAGCAGAGATTTCTTCTGCCCTTTGTGACAGAGGCTGGCAGGTCAGAGCATGAAGTTTGACCATGGGCTTTCCAAATGCAAGTGAAAAAGAGCAGGAGGTGACGACTGCCAGCTTCTCTCAGGTCTGACTGGTCATCCCCTTCCCTCTCTCACTGTGCTGTGGGCAGCGGCTGTGTGGAATTCCTCCCATGTGGCATGACGGAGTCATGCTACAGCACAGTAGCGCAGCTGTGGGAGGCAAAGGTGGGAGAAGAGGAGAAGAGCAAACTGCTTTCGCCCAGCACAAACTCTCTGGTCACCTAAGCCTGAAACAATCCCCCAAGATCCTGATACTCCCATTTCTAGCTCACTACTGTCATGGTGGACCTAATGGGTCAAATATAGGCTTATACATGTGCTGGCTTGCCTAGACATGTTTTTTGCTCTCCTTCCTTCTGTTTGGGGAGAAGCGACCATGGAAAAAAGGAAAAAAGACCTGGAGCCATGGAGTCTGAGGACTCTTGTTTTGCTCCTCTTTGCATGCTGTGGTAAACAAGGTACATGCACTCACCTTGTACCTATGCTCTCTCCCTAATATGGGTATAGCAAGCCTGTGGCTTCACTGTAATATAGTAAAGCTTGGCTAACTGCCACTTTGATTGACTAATCTATGTCCAAAGGCCTATCAGTCTCAGGCATTGATATAAAACTAGATAAGCAGGTAACACAACACAGTTTGCCATTGTTCCATGCCTCTGCCGTTATTCTGTGCTCTGCTTTATCTGTGCCTGTTCTCTACTGGCAACAATAATGCCTTATTGCTAAGCTATAATCTAGCATACAAACTGCTTTGAGTTTACCAGGAACAGCTCTAATTGCCTTCACGTGACAGCTGCATAGCCAGCAGCCAGCATGACACATTGTGCTGAGGCTACACATTGCAAGACATCCTGCCTGCCCCTCCGCAGGTCTCCAGCTGTGGGAAGTCCAGAGGAACCAGGTCAGAAATCATCTGCTCCCTTTTGTCATCATCCTGTGAAGCCTGGGAAGAATCTGGAGTCTCAGCAGCCATCAAAGGCCAACTGACAGAACTCCCTGCAAGCATTTGGGTACTGTCTTTAATCTGTTAATAACCCCACAAGTCAGGAAAAATAGTATTTGTGAGTAAATACCTAAAGCTTCCTTTCATTTACCTAGCTTCTACCTTAAGCAAAAAGGCCCTGAGTCCATCTAGTGGGCAAGCAGAGTAACTAACCACAAGAAACTTCCAGTTCAATTGGATTTAAACATTTATATATTGATAGTTGATACTAGATTTAGTTATTCCTTTATTTAATTGTAACAGTTGGATATGAATGTGAGATATTAATTTGAAAATTAATATAGCTCGTTAATTTTATTATTCAGAAACTCACTATCAACCAATATTTTTAATAATAATGGGTTCTTCACATGGTCATGAAAACCTTATACAAAGGGAGATAAACAGGGAATCTGGAACACTTAAAAACATAACTAGCAACAATAAAACAAGTATCAAACTTGTAACTGGAAAGAGATTTTCTAGTTTCTTTGCACTTCTTGCTCACCTGGGGGATCAAGAGACACCTTTCTGCTGCTAAGACAGAAGGTACTCAGATCCACTTGAGAATTTACAGAATCTTGCCAAAGATTTGCCAAGAGGCTTTTGAGTGTTTACTCAAAAGTAGTCCCTCCAGATTTCCAGAGCTGCACTATAGCATCAGCTAATACCCAAAGCATATGAAGAGGATTACTGTCAGTGATTTCAGAGCTGTTTAGAGGCTTTCGAGTCTCTGACCTGGTTCCTGTTGAACTCCTGGTAGCTGGAGACTTGTAGAGGAGTAGACAGGATGCAGTGAGACGGCAACTCTGAGAGCATGCAGAAGAAAAACAATGGCAGTAGCAGCAGGCACCAAAACAACGGCAGAGCAGAGCATGCAGAGAGAGCCTTATGTTACCTGCTCATCTCCTTGTATCAATGCATGCTCGATATCAGTTGACCTTTGGAAATAGATATAGATATGGATATGAATATAGATCAGCCAATCAGAATGGCACTTTGCCAATTCTGACCATATTAGGTGAAAACAGGGCTTTTGTTTTCCCTTCCTGTGGTTGCTTCTCTCAGCAGAAAAGATGGGGGAGCAGGGAAACATGTCTGGGCAAGACAGGACATGTTCAGGCCTATTCAGACCCACCAAGACAGTAATGCATTCTATGACCATTGCAATCAAATTTGACTATTTTTAAATATAGTGTTTGGGGGTGGTAAGAGTTTTGAATATAAAAATTAATAAACAATATTCATTTTGAAAAAATAATCTTGCATTAATCTTAATTACACTCTTCCATTACGCCTACTCAAGCAGGTAGACTGCTCTCTCCCTGACAACATCCAAGGACTGCCAAAAGACACACACAAAAGTCCTCTACTGCCACCTGGGACTCTGCCCTTCAATTGCCCAACCTCCTGAGGGCAGCAGTCAACTGGATGCAAACAGCTCAGGTTCTGTGTCCTGCAGCTTCAGCTCCTACACCTCAAGAGACAGACATCTGAACACAAGCTGATGTTTTCCACCATATCATCCACAGAATTATGTATTGCCCCCAAGTAAACTCAGCATATTTCTTGTTCTTATGATAGCTTCTCAGTGAGTTGCTTGTATTTAAGTTACCCAGAATATGTTTTTCCTTTTAGGGATAACATATATCATCTGAAACTTACATTCAAACACACACACATTAATCACTCTAAAGCAGATGTAGGTTTTATAAACCTTCAGTAAGATTCCTAAAGTCAGAAATTATACGCAGATGAAGACAGGCTTTTCTAGTACCAAGCTGTTCATCCAGTTGATGGGCAGCACTTCCAGCTCTCCTCAGAAGTCCCATTTCTTTCATATGTATTGGGCAAAGTCACATTATTTTAAGGTTCAATTACTCATGTCAATACTTATTCATGTAGTTGAACAGTCCTTTAACAACAGGAAGGCTTGCAGTCCAGGACACACACTGAATATTTAACTCTAAGCATCAACACAACTGAAAGCATGAGAAGTGTTGAAGAAGCACTGCAGTCTCCTCACTGTGTGTTCAGAATAGAAGTTAATAGAAAAGCAGCTAGAAACACTCCCCAAGTACCACAGTTATGAGTGAGCACATAAGGCAGTGGAATGCCAATGCCATCGGGCAGCTGCTGCTGCAGAAGCACCACCTGTGAAACATGCTGCTCAGATCACAGGAGGTCAAACTTTCACTAGGCAACCACATATTTGGTCGGTGTACAGCCTAGTCCTCAGAGACTCAACTTCTAAGACTCAGGTCTACATAGCCCAACTCATGTTTACTGTATGACACCTTGGCCACTCTTGCCTCAGGCCTGTTTATATCTGTTTTCTTTTCTTGCCTAAGGAATCTGACTCAATGCTTTCTCAGTAATGGGACTTTTGAGACCTTCCTTTCAAACAACTAATAAAATTCAAAACAAGTCTTCCTGATTTGTTTCTTTTCTACAGTATTCCCAGTTCAACTCCTGCCAAAGCTCCCTTCCCAAGGCAGGCAAAAGTAGCTTCCCAACTATCTTCCTCCCATATATTAATAAAGCATGACTTCCAGGTCTGTATTTGCAGCAGGCTTCCTTTTTGCTGACTGCAGGGTAACTGTGTATAGATTTTCAGCCAAACACTGTCACTAGCTCAATTTTTTTTTCTACTTAAGGAGTTAAAATTTACAGAGGTTACAGCATGCATACCACATCAAAATACACACAGTACACTAGAATAGTTTTGCTAAAATTTAAATACTAACATCTGTAAATAGCAAACCCATGTTGTAGAATTTAGCAAACAATGTGTAATTTGAGAATTATTTTTTTGTCTGGTTCTTTTCACCCCCTAGGTGTTACAATTAATTACACTGGTGTTTTGGTTTTCTGTTTCATTTTGTTTTGCTTTGCAAGTATTATTATAGTTAATGGCCATTAATGTAGATAATTTTGTTAAGCTCACATTTTCTAGCTCAGGGGTATCAGTTTTATTCTAAAGTGTTGATTGTTTCTTATCTAACTTTGAAAATTAGATTAGATAAATTTTAAATTATGTTCCTGATATTGTCTAACTATGTAGATTTATATGGTAATTTAAAATCTGATAAGCTATGAGTGGCATAAGACTGTATAATAAAGCAATCACAGTAGTTGACACTTTGGAGAGAATTGAATTGAGTCTTGCTTCAAAAGAGAGAGACAAAAAATATGTACCACTACATGCTGGGGACAAAAGTGCTGGGTGAAACATTTAGGGCTAGAGAGTCATTACTTAACTTACATGCAGTGCCTTCATTTTCTCTGCATGATCGGACAGGTGCATCCATTATGTGTTATTTCAGGAAGAAGAATATAGGAAATAAATGGTCAAGTACCACGAGCTGCCTAGAACAAGACTGACTCACTGAGAATTTCTGTGATGGGCCTTGGATTACAGGCTTCTCCTAATGTTCTCTCCTGTGCTGTTGCACAGACATGGATGGGAGAATAATAAAGTAGGAGTTACCACAATCTGGTGGGTGCAGCTTCTTCTAGAATAAATTCAAATTCTACTCACAGGTGAGGCAAAGAAATAGAAACTCTTTTGCCTTCAGATTTAAAGGCAGCTTCTAAACCAAACTTGTGAACAGAATTATGCATAAAAACTACACAGTAATGCCCTTTTCAACATGTGTGAAAGGGAACGAAGAAGTGAAGTGGCTGCTTTCAGGGAAGGATGATCCCCTGGCAACTGTCAGGTTGCATATTGATCTTCTTCTTAAAAAACATCACTCTAGTATATGTTCTTACAAGTTAACTCAGGCTTTCATGTTGCAGTAGGAAGGACAAAAAAAGACTAAAAGTACAATCTAGAGTGTGCTCTTGCTTACTGGAAACATGATTTTGGAGCCTCTAAAGGCTATAGCAGGGAGTGCTTTAAGTAGATCTGAGCAGTACAGTTACACCAGGCCATCACCACAGCCACTTAACACAGGCACCTTCCTATCCCAGTGAAGCATAAAGTCCTTTCCTCCCTAAATCAGGACTTCAAGTAAAACTCTCATTAGAAGCCCACTTCAGGAATCAGTCTGTGGCATAGCCAATGCATGCCATTAAAACAGACTTCTGGCTTGAGAAGACCACATTCACAACGCATGACCTTCCTGAAATACATATTAGGGAGACGGAAAAATCTTCTTTACGATGGCAGAGGAAAGGATGGGCTATGCCTTATATAAACGTTCTATTTTTTTTAGCAAGAAAATGAAAAAGATACATACACCAATCCAGCTCACATTTAAGACTAGCTGAGTCTCAAATTGAAAATCAGTGGTGTGATGTATTTATTATACAATTTATATTTTATGACCTAATTGTGATCAAACATTATTATGACCATTGTTGTTTACATCTGAATGTCAGATACTGCTGTATCATCAGACAGCTAAGTCATAATGCAAGATGCATTGCTTTCCTAGGTGCAAAGCATGATTAGCTATCCATCTGAAATAAAGAGGATACAAGCCCAGGGTCAAAGCAGGTGGTGGAGATCCTTTGCTTTGGAAGAGGATCATTCAGAGTTAAAAAGCAGAGCTCCCACAGGAGACAAGAGACAAGATTCACCTTACAATTAGAAGATAATTTTATGGCATTTCCTGAATTTATTTTCTCTCCTAAAGTCCTGTGCATGGCCACAATAATTTGGAAAAGGGCCTGGAAAATATCGCTGAAATGTAGAGGAATTAATGTACTCTCCATTTGCTTTAACTGAAGTATTGCAAATCCATGAAGAGATAAATTAAAAACAAAAAAACAAAATCCCAAAGCCCCAAAACAACAAAATTAACAAACAAAAGCAAGCAACCAACCAACATAATAAAAACACCAAACCAAAAGCAAAGTCACCAAACACACAAAAAGCAACTTCTTGATGTCTGAAATAGTTTAAATGCTTCTGTACTGCTATCTTTAGATAACTTAGTTTTTAGGTATGAATGCATCTTCATAAAAGCAAACACTAACACAATGTTTTGTCAGAGTAAATACTAACTCTAACAGCTGAGGTGTGCTAGTGAGACTGGTCTGCAAATTGTTTTAGTCTTGATTTCTCCTGCACACTGCATCCTCTTAGGCAGATTTGCTAGCACAAGCGTACTTCTGCTCCCCTCAGCAATCATTTTGCCTTATTCTGCCTTCTTCCTCTGGCTGCTTTTTCTCTGCCCTCAGTATGACCCATCTCCCTCCAGAGAGCCTTGCTGCCCTTTGGGGTTAAGCAGTCTCCCATTGTCCCTCCAAAAAACATCCAGGTGAGACAAGACACTGCAATCAGGCAAGAACTAGCAGCAGGCATCTGCCTTCCACCCTAGCCTCTTCTCAAAACACAAAGAGTGAACAAATAAAAGCAATACTTTCCCTCATAGTCCCAAATAGGCTGTGAGTAAGCCAAACATAAAAGACTTCTGGCAGAAACCCCAGAATTAAAAAGTAAATGTTACCCAGTAAGGGATAAGCCTCAACTCTTAAATCACTTAATGCCTTCCCTAAAGCCACAGATCTACCCTAGACCAGGGAAGTCAAACCAAGCCTGTTCCAAGGGATGAAGGCAAGAGGGGGGGCACTACATCCAGGACTCAATTTTGTATTGTGCCCTTTCATCTTCAGCAATCCTTGTTTCTCATCTGACACATCTCTGCTATAGAGTGCAGTTCCTTTAATACCAGAGGTTCATGCAGGATTTTTCAGTGTCAAATCCACAAGGATGAAGAGTTCTAAGCATTTCTGAGAATTTTTTTTCTATCCCACTTCTTCCCATCAAACAGAATCAGTTAAGCAAAACTGCATAAATGCAACATAAATAATCTGTTTTGGTGTAATTCAGCTTGGAACCCTTTAAAGCTATTGTGCTTTCACGCTGCTCTAACCCAGTCAAGCAGCAATTTGCTTTAACAAAAAAAAAAAAAGAGAGAAAGCTTTTTTTGTGAGGTGTTCATAGAATATCTCTGCATAACCAAGAGTGAAAATAGTTGCAACTCTTCTTTTGGCAAATGATCAGCTAGGAAAGATACTTAGACTAGCCAAGAAACATATACTATCACCACATGTTCAAGAGTATTCATAATCATGCAAATATCTTTGGCCCATTGACTGAGTTTCCACAAGTGAACAATTATTTTCTCCTCAATAAATTTTAATAAGCATAGGACAAGTCATCTATGCTGTAGCTGTTAGCTTTCTCCTCATTATTACAGAAAAATCCATTCAGCATTTGTTAGCTTTCTCTGTGTATCTTTAGAAGGAAATTGTTCTCAGGGTTCAGCAGCTTCCTGTTTTAATACATTGCTATAAACAACAGCATGGATTCATTGCTTCTCAGATTTCTCCATAGGACTTGAGAAGAGAAAGTTTCATTTGGCAGTTGTCATACTTCAAGATATTTTTCATAAGCAAATTGCTCACCATTCATTAGCTTTATGTGAATCTGCTTTAAAAAGGAAGTGCTTGCTTCACTTTTCCTTGACACACAGATGCAATCTCATTATAGGTCCAAAGATAAGCAACTCTAGATGCATAAACTCATAACCAATTAACATTACAGCGAGATCTGTACTTTGAAAACACAATTTGTGCAAGTAGCTAGGGAAAACTTTCCAGTGGTTATTAATTAGAGTGGGAAATTAAGACTATTAATCTTACTGACTTTTTTTCCCTCCTAATTCACAGCAATTTACTTGAGTATAAATAACCACGATTTTCTGGATAATTCTTCTCCCAGCCTTGAAAAAGAAGCTTATTTTCAGAAGAATAGTTGTGCATGGAAAGTGCATTCTCTATAGCCATCACAAACCACAAGTAGCAGAGAAGAACAAAGCCCAGTTCAAGCATATGAGTCAAAGACAACTGAAGTAATTTTATTTGCACATGCAGCAGATCAGTAGAAATCTCTTCACTGCCCTCACACATATGTTCCCTCAGCTGATCCTAGGATGGGCAAAAATCAGAAATAATGAGGCAGAAAAAGGAATTCCCTTATGTTTTCCAATTGGGGAGGGAATCTGATGCATAAATACACTATATTACACATTTAAATCTGTAACTGCTGCACTGGAATGAGGTTCCTGGTATTATGACAGTGATGGCCAGAGACCTCGGTTGCTAGTTTTACAAGAGGCCCATCACTGGTTTGTTTTGTATGTTCAAAGGACTATTGCAACACTCAACACTTGCAAGGTGAAGTTCTTTTTGCCATCAGCACTTAGCAAAATTTTTGCATCTGATTTGTGATTTTTTTCTTCCATGCAGAACTTGTACCTCTGTAATGCTTAACATCTTTCAGAAGCACACAGAACACTATCTATCACAGCCAGCTGTTTCCTTTCTACACCTTCCCAAGAGAGCACTGATTGGGCGTTTTATTAGCTGGCTCAAAATAGGCCAGGTGTGGAGAGAATATGGCAGCAGATATTCACTAATTTAGCGAAACAAACAAACAAAAATTCTGTGATAATGCAGATTTTTAAAGATAAGATATTTTGCTGCTACTGTACAGGCAGGAGGGATAGCACAAAGAAACACGTAGTTGTAGCTACATCATGCACTATAAAGGGACCAGAAAGCAAGTACAGGCACTGGACTCTTCATCCAGACTGGCTATTTCCTAGCAGTTTTGAATTTTCAGCTACACCTCTGCATACTATTCCAGTATTTCACCATTCTTCTGATATCCAATCTAAATACATCCTGCTCCAGTTCAAAGCCATTGTCTTTTGTCCTATTACTACAAGCCCTTCTAAACAGCCACTCCTGAGCCTTCCTGTAAGTCCTCTTCAGATATTGAAACACCACTGTAAGGTCTCCTCAGAGCTTTCTCTTCTCCAGGCTAAACAACCATAGCTCTCCCAGTCTGTCTTTGTAGGAGAGATGCTCCAGCCCTCTGATCACACACATAGCATTGGTGTGAAACACTGGTCCCTCTTACTCAGAGATGTAGATGTAGCAAGTACACACATATGCCATCAGGGTGGATGTTGATTGCTCACCTGTAGATATGCTTGGTGCTTTACAGATGCATATAAGCCTGAGATCCATCTCTAAGGCTTTATGCTCTGAAAAGCATTTGAAGTTCTGAAATAGAATCCAAATAAACCTAAGGCTACTTAATATTTCTTTCAAGCTCTCATGAATTTATACTTAGGCCCCTTTTTAAAAGACCATTTTTGAACCAATGGCCCATGGTGGCCTCTTCAAAGCAAGGTACAGACTATTGGTCAGCTTCTGTCTAGTTCACAGGTCATCAATACAATGGAATTCAAGAGCTGCTCAGGAACTGTTACAGTCTTTCATGTCAATCTAGTTGCCAAGGATATACAAGTGTAAAAAAATCTTTGAGAATAATTTTAATTGATATTTGCTGACCATACACACAAAGTAAACCCTTATGCCTTAGCTTTTTCTCCAAGAGGTAAAGCCAAAATACCTTACATCCTGGGAATTAAAGCTGCCAGAACAAATTGGTCAACACAGTCAACATCAGATACATTCTTAAGCTGTAAGAGCTTAACAGCATGTTTACACAATAAATCCCTGCTATTCGTTCCACTCCTATAAAAGTAGCTAAACTTCAAAAAGAAGTTAAAGACAGAATACTTTTTATTAAGACTTCACATCTAGTTTACTATAGGTCTGGGGGTTTGTGGAGGGTTTTTTGTTCATTTGTTTGTTAGCTTTTTGGTTTTTTCATTGATTTGTGGGTTTGTTGTTGGTTGTTTTGCTGGTGGTGGTTAGTATTTTGTTCTGTTTGTTTGGGATTTTTTGTTTGGTTGGTTTTTTTTTGTTTGAGGGGGGGTTGGGTTTTGTTTGTTTGTTTGTTTTTTTACAATAACCACTTAAAACACCATCCTGAAAATTATATGAATGCATGGGACATCAAGAAGTAAAACCAAAAAGCTGGGTTTTATAGAGGACCTGTGCAGGCGAAAAAAATATTGTGAGGTCACATATGTCATTCAATACATGAACTATTAAGCCCATAAACTAATTACTAGGAGAGAATAAAAGCCTCTGAGTCTGACGGAAATAAGTTGTCTTTGAATATCTCAAATTGCAGCCTTGAAATTCAGCCCTGGGAAATCACCTAAACTTTGCATGTCTCTTTGTTACATAAATATTGTACTTTATAAACTCTCTAAACTCTAATTATGCACACAAATTCAAATATGGACAAAGCAAAAACTCCTTTGAAGGATGGGTCTTGTCAGATATGTAAGCAAGCTCATCTTCTCTATGGAGAAAGACCTTGAAATCCTAGTGGACTCAAGTTTTGCATGGGCTAGCAATGTGCCCTTGTGGCCAAGAGAGTCAACACTATCCTGGGTGTATCAGGAAAAGTGTGGCCAGCAGACCTAGGGAGATTCTTCTCCCCCTCTACTCTACCCTGGTACACCACACCTGGAATACTGTGTCCACTTTTGAGCTCCTCAGTTCAAGAGAAAAAGGGGCCTGTTGGAAAGAGTCCAGTGGAGAGCCATGAGGATGACTGGGGGACTTGAGCATCTCCCTTACAAAGAGAGACTGAGAAACCTGGGGCTGTTTAGTCTGAAGAGAAGCCTGAGAGGAGATCTTGTCAATGTATACAAATATCTGATGAGTGGGTGTCAAGTGGATGGGGCCAAGCTCTTTTCAATGGTTAGCAGCAATGGCTACAAATTGAAACATAGAAGGTTTCACCTCAACAAGAGGAGAAATTTCTTCACAGTGAGGGTGACAGAGCACTGGAACAGGCTGCCCAGAGAGGTTGTGGAGTCTCTTTCTCTGGAGATTTCCAAGATCCACCTGGACATATTTCTATGCGAGCTACCCTAGGGGATCCTGCCTAGTTAAGGAGGTTGGACTCTGGAGGTCACTTCCAACCTCTAAAGTTCTGTGATTCTTTGAAGTAAGTAGTCACAAACCTATATGCCCAGATGACTTCTTCTCCTTTTCCCTCTGCAGATAGAAATAATGAGAAGGAGAATTCTCTCCCCCTGTACTTTGCCCTGGTTTTTCAGGTCCATCTTGCCAGCACCTGTAACAAAGGCATATCACTGGGGCTCTTCCTGCTACTAAGGCATAGAAAATAAGCAGAGAGAGAACCATAAGGATGGGCCATTATGAAAAAGATGAGGGAGTGATACAGTCCCAAGAAAGTGTCATCATTTTCTGGCAAACATAATCCTGAACTGAAGATACTTCATACAAGGATACACATGACATGAAAAACAGGATGCAAGTTTCTGCTCACCACCCATAGGTCAGTAGAGCAAAGAGAAGGGCTCAAAGATGAAAACAAGGCAACAGCTGTTTTGCTCCCTGGGAATGGGAAATACTCAGGCATAGAAGGGCTGAGACATAAGAGTTGATCATGTCTTCTGAGGTTTCCATTTGCTAGCTAAAGGCAGTTTCATGTCCTGCATGCCTCTAAAATCTACAGCTGGCTTTGTGCACCTGACTTGGAAGAAGGCAATGCTGCCTATTCATCTATCCAGGCATCTGCCACAGGGTTATGCACTATAAATTCAGAGCTGAGGAGAGGAGAATATGTTTAATTTTCAGGGATATCAATTATTTATTTGATTTAGCCCTCAGTTTCCATGTGGAAGAAAAAAGAAGAAAAGTTGGAAATTCAAGTCATTCCTGGGAGATGGCACCCCTTGCAGAGAAAGAGAAGATTAATTAGGTAGCTAGGCCAAATTATTCAGAGGAAACTGCAAGCTCGGTCAGCGTTGCCAAAAAGAGAACTTAGTCTCAAAAATTAAATGAGTCTGAGGTAAAAGAAGAGAAAGGAAAGGGGGAACAAAAAAAAAAAAATCCTTACCAACAATGTTTCATAAGTTTAAAAGTCTGAGCAGGCTATCCTTCACATTCAGGGGCAAAACTGAGACAAAGTCTCTAAACACATGTTTAGAACTAGCAAAGAACAACAACTCTGTTCAAAGCATGCAACTCAAAACCAATAAAATGCTAATAAAAATAATAATATTTTTAAAAAATAATAATTCTCTGTGTTTTCCTACATTAATTGACCAGATCTCTTTTCTAAGGTTAAAAAAAAAAAGTGAAGTTTTACAAATAATTTTTTTGCTTTCTTGTGCTGTAAGATCTTTCTTGAATGTGCCTATTTAAAAGCTTTCAGCTGATCTCCAGTCTTATTCCTTACTAGAGTAGTTTCACACATACATAAAATGTATAGGCTCAAGTATAGAAATCAATGAAAACAGAATGATCTCTTTCACATCAAACCGCAAGGAGAAACTAACAAAGAGTAGTGGCTGAAGACTGAAAGAAAACATCATTCACATGCCATGCACAGGAGGATTAGTAGCAGGTAGCTATTAGATCAGAGCAATCAACAAGACATGTTAACCAAAATCACTGTAGAAAAGCTGCCAAATGTTCATTGTTTAGAATGCCATGAAATTTAGGTCTTCAAAATAATCTGGACTCACACTTTTTCACTTGATAGAGCTATCAAGAGATTAATTTTTGCATCCCTGCAAAATTAACAGGACTCTCTCATTGTCCCATGTTTGCATCACATTTTCCCTAAAAGAACAACTGTCTGGGAGGAGCACAAGGCTTTGTTCTGCACTAGACACTACACCCAACAGCAGGAAACAGCCTTGATTAAGTTATTTGTGCTCCTTAGAGATTTACTACTGCTCAGGCTCACTCTGAAGTCTTCCAACCTGGATCAGGAACAGCTGAACAACTGATAATAGTTCTGGCTGTTATATGCCACTGAGATACAGTGAATGTCTTACAAGCACAGAAGACAAGCACACATTCAACTCGAGCAGCAAAGCTTTGCCTCACTTTTCATTACATCAGTCTACCAGAAACAGTTGAGAAGGCTTATAGAAAGAGTTCTGACTCACTGGCAGAAATTCTCAAGAGGACAAGAAGTCCTAAAATCTAGCAGTTTACATGTATCTGTCACTCCCTTTTAACTTGTTCCCAGGTTTGAGTGATGCCTAACAATCGCAAATATTTCATTAAGGTTTTATAGCATGAATAAGCACACAAGTGTATAAAACTTGGTCTGGAGGAGAATAGACATCAGCAAGTTTCTCCCTTAACAAAAGGCATTATGTGCTACAAGATAATCTGTCTATGTAGGTGCCTGCAACCAAATGTGGCTTGTGAAGCTCACTTTCCAGAACTCCACTATTCTCTCATAAAGATTCCTCATCCAACTTAATTAGGTTCAAAATATTTTTAGCTCACTCAATGTTATTTGTATTTCCTGCCCTGTTGCTGGCAACACAGCTGAGGCTCACTGTAAACACAACTAAGTGTAACTGAAGAAGATATTTCTAAAATAAGGCAGCAAGTAAAGAACCACCCAGTGTTCAGATGCATGAATATTATAAAAATGTAGTTTTATCCCTATCTTTTTAGTTAATTTATAGGCCCACCCTGAGAGAATTTATGTCTAATTAGAAAAGAAACATGTATGGTGATTCACTGAAGTGAATGAAGAAGACCATGCTACCTTTATGAAGTCCTGTGTTTAATTTGTTTGAAAACACACACCTAAATTGTTTCCAAGATGCCTTGGTGCCTATTTATTTTCTTATTCCTTCCCTTTTCAAAAAGAGAATAATGCAAATTTTTTTTTTTTTTACTCCAAATTCATTCAGAGCAATAGCTAATGCAGTAACTAATTAAAGGAAACTCAGGGGCAGAAAGTAGGATCTAGGAACTTCTAACAATGAAAAATACATTGCAAGATTTCCCTGCAACACTTTTCAAAAGGATTTTCACATATGTCATTAGACTCATTATTTTTTAAACACTACAGGTATTAGCATCAGCATAATATATCTTCCTTTTTTCTGTCTATTCATTCTCTAAACTTGC
The DNA here is from genome assembly GCA_013396835.1 of Psilopogon haemacephalus. Classification (NCBI taxonomy): domain Eukaryota; kingdom Metazoa; phylum Chordata; class Aves; order Piciformes; family Megalaimidae; genus Psilopogon; species Psilopogon haemacephalus. Next base: position 376,596 of record VWZI01013298.1, on the reverse strand, counting down.
TATCCTCTTCAATGCTGTGTTCTCATACTTAAAAACCCTTCTCTTGTCAGCAAAGCACTCTCATTCTCTTCCTTCAAATCCCTCCATATAACCTAGATTTCAATAAGATTGACAGTAGTGCTTTAAATGTTGTAGTATCAAACCCTGTCTTACAGTTTTACTCTTATCCTGTGTGTCATATTCTTTTAAAATGAGATTCTAAATTGCTTCGTGCTTAAAATTGCCTCTTTGCTTTCCTGTCTTGCTCAAAAGTCCAAGCACTTCACATTGCTGACCAGTTAATATGTACAGACTACGGCAGTTAGAAAAACAGCTGAGGTTACGCTACCCAGAAACTAGGAAAGCATATAATATTCCCACTCTGTGTTTTCCAGTCCAATGAGCAAGAGTGGCAGAAGACTCTGTCGTGGTAGGCCTGATAGGCCAAAATAGGTCTGAACATGTTCTAGCTTGCCCAGATATATGTTTCTGTTCATCCTCTTTCTGTTGTGGGGAGAAGCAACAGTGGGGAAGAGGACAAAAGAACCTGGAGCCACTGAGTCTAAAGACCCTGGCTTGCCCAGACTTGTTTTGCTTCTATTTACATTGTGTGGTAAACACTTGGCTTGTGTCTGCCTTGTGCAAGGCCTATGTCTTTCCCAAATTTGGGTAAAGCAAGGTTATGGCTTCACCTAATATGGTCAAGACTGGCTAACTGCCATTCTGATTGGCTGTTCTGTGTCCAAAGGCCCATTAGTCTTGGGCTACATAGATAAAAGGAGATGAGCAGGTAACACAATGTGCTCTGCACTTGTATTTGTGCTTGCTTGCCTGCTGCTGCCTGCTGCCATGCATTATAGCATTATGCTTTCCTAAGCTAAATGTTAGCCCTGCTGAACTGCCTGGAAACTGCCTGCCTCAAGTTTACCAGGAACTGGCACCAAATGCCTCCACATGATAGGCTGGTATAGCTATCATGGCATCCATGCTGAGACTGCACATTGCAAGACATCCTGCCCACACCTGAAAATCGCCTGCCAAGACAGGAGGTCCTGGAGGTACACAGATCATCCAGAGAGGCCAGGATAAGGTCAGAGATCCTCTACCCCCTTTGCCCAGCAGCTTGTGAAGCCTGGGAAGAATCAGAAGTCTCATCAGTCAACAAGACACTGACAGAATTCCCTGCAAGTGTTTGGGTACTGTCTGAAGCTGTAGCTAGCCCCATGAGTTGGGAAATAATATTTTGTGAGTAAATATTTAAAGCCCTTAATAATTTACCAATTGCCTTCTGACATAAGCAGAAAGGAGCTTCCTTGCCTCCATCTAGTGAGCAAATGGTATATTGACTGCAGGAAAATTCTCTTCCAGTTAAATTAATGTTTATATATTTTTGTTAATTATCTGTTCTAGATCCAGTTATTCATTCGTATAATGTATCCATGACTGTTGCAGGAGAACCTGATTATTATTAAAATTAGTGGTTGGGGTGGCAAGAGTTCTGAATACCAAAATGAATACACAATATTAATTTTGAAAAAATACTAATTTTGAAAAAATAATATCTCACATCAATTAATTGCCCCTCCATTATGGACTGGTTACATGATGTTTGGAAAGTAGATCAAGGTCAGCTTCTATTGCTCATTTTAGAAAGATACCTTGAAAGAGTTGTGAATCTGTGTTAATTTGATTCAATGTTTGTAAGTTAACATGAAAAAAAAAAAAGTTCAAGTGACTTTTAATTATTAATCTCACATATATGATAATGTCCCTAAAATTATACAATAGATTTAAAAATAAAAAAATATATGAATGAAATTCCAAAAGCAAAGGATATAATTGTGGCAGGTGAACTGAAACTGGAAAACAAGATGCTCTGCAATAAATGTAGGGTACATACTAAATTTACAGCAGCAGAGTATGGCAAGGACGTTCAAGACTAAATATAAAATGGGTATCTTCAGACACATTAAAACGGATCCCAATGTTTAATGCAATAATATGTTAAACTTTTTAATGAATAAAGGAAAACGTTTCTTTGTGCTAATTATATGGAACTTCTCCCTGTCAAAATATTAAACCAAACTCACCCCAGGTGTCCTGACTATCTGAAACATACATCTTTCTCTACTGCTTTTGAAGTATCAGTACATACCAGTAAGCTTTCTAATGAACCTTTTCTTTTTTTAATATAGAAAGTATTCACAAACATAAAATGGGCCAATTTAAAACCTTGGTGAGATAAAAAAGTATTTCCAAAACACAAATCATAGGGTTTTAGGGAAGGTACCTAGAAGAAACTACTCAGATAATTTTTGCTTAGTGATTTTTCTATTTCAAGGATGGAAAAGACATTTTACAGTGATTTATTTTTTCCATAAGCCAGTGGTCTTGATTTGCTCTTGTAGCAAAATAGCCGCAGGAGCCAGCAAAAGCATCTTTTAATCACATTGCAGTGTTCTTACTATTACAATATGGAGATATTTAGGCTTTCTTAAATGGCAACAGCCACATGGCTCCTAACATATCCTCGTGGAAGAACTGCACAGTTCTGTGGTGCATGAGCGAGGCTCTTTACCTTTGTCCTGATCTTAACTGGATGCCTTGTGCAGTGTCTTGCAGGGAAGAAGGACTCAAGCCCATGAGTGCTCCTGGGAGCTGGGGGTCTCATTCCAGGAGGACCTCAGGCAGAATAGGTATGAGCATCGAATGACACTGAGGTGGCACAAGTGAAATGGGAACCAAAATCTGGTTTGTATTTTTTAATAAATAGGAATTTGGAAGAAAGTATTGTTTGGCATTGAAGTAAAAACAGAAAACTAAATACATATTAAAAACTAAGGGCCATCTTTTCTTTCAATTAAAAGGAGAAAAACAGAGCTGTCAGATCTTTAAGGATGCTTTCCACAGAGCATAAGAGCTCTTGGTTCTTGGGTGCAAGAAATAAGACAAGGAAGGAAAAAACCTGCATGGATGACTCCAGACCTGCTGGTAAAATTAAAGGGCAAGAAAGCAATGCATAGGCAGTGAAAACAGCAGCAAGTATCCTGGGAAGAATATAGGGATACTGTCCGGTTGTGTAGAAACAGGGTCGGGAAGGCCAAGACAGATCTGGATCTGAACTTGACAAAGGATTCTAAGAACAATAAGAAGGGCTTCTACAGGTATGTCAGAAAATGAAGGTCAATGAAAGTGTACAGAGCACACAGGCTTCTTAGCAATGTTGTGGAGTCTCCTTCTCTGGAGATATTCAAAACCCACCTGGACACAATCCTATGCAACCTACTCTAAGTTAACCTGTTCTAACACGCGGGGAGGACTAGATGATCTCCAGAGGTCTCTTTCAACAACTACCATTCTGTGATTCTGTCTGATTTGTACCCCTCAAATGACAATACTGACAAGCTGTTAATAACAGATAGGGAGAAGGCTTGAGGTACTCAGCAACTTTGCTTCCCCACAGCCTTCACTGGCAACTTCTCCTTCCCACACTTTTCAGGTGGATGAACCACAAGACAGAGACCAAGGGAGCAAAGTCCCTATAAGTGTAAGAGAAGATCAGGTTCATGACCACCTGAGGAACTTCAACATGTAGAAGTCTGTGTGGACTGACAAGATGCATACCAGAGTTCTGAGGGAAATGGTTAATGCAGTTGCCAAGCCACTCCCCATGATATTGAAAAGTCATGAGTTAGGTAACATCCTTGGTAACTGTAAAAGGGAAACATTTCACCTATTTTTAAAAAGAGTTGAAAAGTAGGACCATGGAAACTTTTGATCTATCTTGCCTCCACATCTGGGAAGACAGAATCATAGAATTATTAAGGTTAGAAAAGACCTTTAAGATTAAGTCTAACAATCAATCCAACACTACCATGACCACTAAACCATGTCCTGAAGAGTCATGTCTTCATATTTTTTTAACTCCTCTGGGAATGGTGATTCCACAACTTCCCTAGGAAGCTTCTTCCAATACCTTGCCTTTCTTCCAATAAAGAAATTTTTCTTAATATCCAATCTAAACCTCCATTGGTGTACCTTGTGGCCATTTCCTCTTGACTTATTGCTAGTTAATTGAGAGAAAAGACCAACATCAGCCTCACTACAACCTGCTTTCAGGTAATTGCTCCACAAGCGCAATGAGGTTTCCCCTTGGCCTCTTCTTCTCCAGACTGGAAAAACCCAGTTCCCTCAGCTGCTCCTCATAATACTGGTTCTCCAGAACCAGACTTGTTCACCACCTTTGCTGTCCCCCTCTAGACTTGCTGCAGCAACACACTGTCTCTCTTATATATCTGCACACAAAACTGAACACAGTATTTGAAGCGTGGTCACACCAGTGCTGAGTACAGGAACATGATCTCTTCCCTACTCCGGCTGGACACACTGTTTTTCATCCAGACCAAGATTATGTTAATCATGGAGCAGATACTTCTAGAATCCATGGAGGACAGCGAGGTGATTTGAGATGACAGTCATGACTTCACTAAGGGCAAGTCCTACTTCACCAACCTAGTGGCTTCTACAATGGAATGACTACATCAGTGGATAAGGAAAAAGCGACAGATGCCATAAAGCCTTTCATTCAACCAATGACAACATCTTTCCCTCTAAATTAGAGAGATATAGATTTGATACACAGACTTGGTGGGTAAAAAATTGGTTGAATGGTCACATCTAGATTGAATGGTCACATCTAGAAGGATAGTGGTCCATGGTTCAATATACAGAAGCAGATTGGTGAGAAATAGGATCCTTCAGAGGTCTGTACTGGGATCAGTGCTGTTCAATATCTTCATCAATGACCTAGACAGTGAGATCAAATACACCCTCAGCAAGTCTGCTGACAACAGCAAGCTGAGTGGTGCAGAAGGCTAAAGGATGGAGGGATTCAGAGCAGCTACTGTGGAGGAGAACCTGGTGGTACTAGTGGATGAAAACCTGGACATGAACCGGCAATGTGTGCTTGCAGTTATGAAGGCCAACAATATGCTGTGCTGCATCAAAATCAATGTGGCCAGCAGATCAAGGCAGATGATTCTACCCTCTACTCTGGTGAGACTCCACCGGTAGTACAGTGTCTTGTTTCCAGCTCTGGAGTCCTCAGCAAAAGAAAGACAGGGACCTGTTGGACTGGCCCAGAGGAGAGTCACAAAAATAATCAGAGTACTGGAGCACCATTTTGGTGATAAAAGGCTGAGAGAGTTGAGGTTGTTCAGCCTGCAGAAGAGAAGTCTCTGGGGAAACCATATTCCAGTCCTTCAGTTCCTAAAAGAGGCCTATAAGAAAGATAGGCACCTACTTTTTAGCATGAACTGTTTCAACAGGAAAAGGGGTGGTGGACTCAAGTGAAAATAGCGTAGATTTAGGTTAGATACAAGGAAAAATATTTTTTAGAGCAGATATAATGAAACATGTGTTGCCTAGAGAGGTGGTGATTATCCTGTCCCTAGAAACAATCAAGGCTCATATGGATGGGGCCCTGGGTAACCTGATCTAGTTGAAGATGCCCCTGCTTACTGCAGGGAGGTTGGACTAGATGACATCTAAGAGTCCACTCTAAAACGAAGTATTCTATGATTTTATGGTAAAGACATAAAGACAATGGGGAAAAAAAAAAGACACAGCAGAGGCAATAAAATAAAAAAAGAAAAGAAGAAAAAAGGAAGACATAACTGGGGCATGTTATTGAAGAGTAGAGAGAAAGATGGCCACCTCAAAGCAATCAAGTCCATTGCCAAACAGATAGAACATATACACTCTGATTTCCACCTGTATTTGCCTTATACTCTGTCTCACAGGAGAAGAGATTTAAAGTCTGAGCCCTCAAGAACTGCAAGTTTAGAATACCAAATCTATCCACTGCCAAGTCCTAATGTAGATTATCTACTCTGTTGTGGCTGAGCATATACCAGTAAAACTCAAGTGCAAAAATATTGGAGTATCTTGGAAGCTGGTCTGAAAATAAAAACTTATTATTTTCCTTCAGAAACAAACAGCTGTAAGTGACACTTTAAGAAATATCTAAAACATGGATCAATACTTGAAGCACAGTATGCTCTTGGGATTACCTTGCTTTCCTGCACTCCTCTATCCTTTTTAATCATATATCTCAAGTGAAGCTTCATTTCTACAACATGGAGGCTCCAGTTCCTCGTTGTAGTGGAGACTTATAAATCTGCAAAGCAATTTTAATAGATATACTGTAGCACAGCAGAGAGCTAAGAGAAAAAAAAATGCTAATCAAGACACTACATACAAGATGAAAAGTTACTCATCCTACAAGAGAATGTGAATGAAAGAATTATGGTTTAACATTCTCTTTGATCTGTGTATGACTTTGCCATTTAATTTGCTAAAGCTTGAAAAAGGTGGACAAGGAAGAGAAGGTTTTGTGAGAGAAATGGTTTCACAGCAATCCAACTTCATTTGAGACTTCTGAAAAAGCACAAAATTACATACTATAAATCTATCTATCTTTTAGACTTCTCCCTCACCCAGTTTAACACAAAACAAACAAAATATATTTTATATTCAGATGATTCTTGATATGATTAGATCATCATAGTATACAGATGTGTCTCACTAAGGGTGAGAATCTTTGGAATACAGTTACTGGTTAAATTTAGCTCTGTATTTATGACTTTTTGGGGAAAAAAAAATAGCTAATGGGAATAAGGTGAACTGATACAGAGCAACAGTAACGTGGACTATGAGACATACTGTAAGCATTGTGCAACAGACCCATGTAGTACATAACACATTCCTGAGCATTTTTCAATACCATATCAAGAAAAAAGAACCAAAAATAACTTCACAAATATCCTGCATGTCAAAAGGACCTGGATGTCCATTTGTGAAGGCAGTGGTGTGAACCCATTTTTCTGCTTGCACACGAGCCAATGCCACATAGGTTCAGGACTAATGGAGGGTCCCATAGAGAATGAGATCAAGATCCTTCCAGCTTATCCATCATGTCACTCTCTTGCACACATATTCTGGCAACAATCATCTTTCTCACTGCTTCCCCACTCTGGGCAATGGTCAGAACCACAGACAAGACTGTTTTTTTGCCCTAGAGATTGAGAAGTCACTATGGGCAGTGTGTTCGTGTTTTCTCCTGACCAGTTTCCTTCAATCTGTCTGACTCAAGGCTAGTGGAATAAATGAGATGTCAAAGAGAAACTGGCCACCATACAGTTGTGGGGTAGTCAACTGTGATGCTGTCCTGGTATCATGTACCAACTGGCCCAGTACACTGCAAAAGCAATAACTAACTCTGCCGCTAGGGTGCTTTGCCCTCTTTTACTATACAGTTTTACAGAGGAAATCATTAACCCATTCTTCTCAACTGTTTCTTCAAACATCCTTCCCTATAGCCCAATGCCAGCACAAATGCTACTCTGAACATTAGGGAGGTATAATTTGATCCCCAAAGTCCCTTGATCCATTTTCTTCCTTCAGCCTTCCAGATAAGGAGTGCATCATGAAGTGTACTGTGCACAGATTTTCCAGAGGAAGCAGTAAAAGCCAGTCCCATGGTCACATTAAAAGTCCTAGGGTATCTCTTGCTAAAAGAGAATAAGAATTTTTTTGTGTGCTTTCTTCAGCCAAGCACTCTCCTCCCAGGGTAATGTACTAAGTACCTGCCAGCTGTCTTCCATCTAGCAGAGGAAGCTGAATGCTTTTTTGTAATGAAGGACACTATATAGATATGAGCTATTAATTCAAAGAGAAACAGGCACTTCTTTGACAGAAGGATGTTGAGTCCGTGAGCTAGAAATGGGTTAATAAATGTGAAAATGAATCTTTAAAGGATAATGTGCCAGTGTCAAGTAGCAAAACAGCTGAAGCACAGCTCTGACATCTCCTCAGGACACACAATATTCTTGTAAAATCTAGGCAAGGGAGGAATATTTGATGTCTGGCCCTACCATTTATATTTTTAGAAGGCTACACAATACTCTTGACACCCCCTGAGGTATCTAATGGTTCAACAGTCCTGTACAGCTAGGTTCTGCCTCTTTTCTAAGGCACACAAATCCATAAACCTTCACTGACCTGTAGTGTCAGTATGCTCCTGCCTGCAGCCCTTTCTTTCTGCTGTGTTAGAAAGCCTGATGAGACTGCTTATTGAATTTCTTCCTTTCAACATCAAAGATACTAGCCATGCTCTCCAATTATTTAATAGATTCTGCTACAGTGGAGATCGCCAATTCATTTTCACTAGAGATATCCAGTCATTGTAAAGAGCAATTATATATAATAACAGCCTAGCAGTTCTCAAACATTCTTTTATCAAACACACAGTCCAGTGATTACTGAGATGGGCAATGGTCTGATATTGATAATAAAATTTCATGCCTTTAGTGTTAGTTTTACCAAAATATCAATGCCTTTGCTCTGCAGACCCCAGCACACAAAATGCAAGGGAACTGTCCTGGCTTTTGCTCTTAGATTTATTCCATGGTCATTTTTTAAAAGTCTTCAAATAATTTTTCGGTGATTGGCAGTCTTGTCTGGAGGAATGACACAGGGAGATTGGGAGATGGTGACTTCTGACGCCAGCTTTGTCACCCGGCAGCCTCAGGCAAGACTTTTTGTCTCAGTCTTCCCATCTGTAAAACTTTCTTACTTAACTGTGCACAGGGTCTGAAGATCAATTTGTTAATGGCTGTGCATTAGCACTGTGCATAGCCCTTTGAACATATAATATGTCCTAAAAATACTAACCCTTTTTGCCCTTATTCACAGATTACTTTCTAGATCTACAGATTAAAGTACTCTTTTTAGTAATTTTTTTCCTGAAATAAAAACTCAGTGATAGCTACTTACTGTGCTTTGTCTTTCAATGGCTTTGAGGTGGCTAGCCCTCTACTTGAAGTAAAAAAAATCCTAACCCTTTCTTTTACAACTGTGATAAAACTGGAAGCAAAATTAGAAGAGCAAGGTTCACAGGGCTTGCCTGACCTTGAAACATAAGCTGTGAAGAGCAAAATGAGAATATTCACCTTATCCAGACTGGTTTTGAATCCAAAGAGCTGACAAAGACTGAAGTGAGAAAGATAGTCACAGTATTGAATAGGTTTTATATAGCTGTCAATAGACAGCAACAGTATGTATACAAGTTTCCTGTTCTAGAAAGATATTTTGTCCCACAGACATTTGAAGTAATCCCTGTTTTAGTCAGACAACACATTCCTCTATCTTTTGTAGCCTATCCTTTCTCATCTGTAGGCTACACTAGATGCAAGTGTTCTTTGACATGTTCTCTGTCTTAAAAATCAGATCCAGGCAGATTGTGGACATTTTTCTGCTGTGTAGAATATGAACAAGGCTCCTTCTAGAACAGAAACTACAGCCATGTGCACAGCTGAATTGCAGTGCTGCTATAGAGCTGACATGCTTGTGCATGGAATAAATGGACACAGAGCACTTCAAATGCCTAGAGCATGCACTGTTTATTCCCTGGATGTGGGAACTGCTAACTATTCCTCTTCAGGATTATCCAGGCACCAGTCTTGAGGAGACAAGCTGACTGGGAGGCACTAAGTACATACAAGTAGACATGTTAGCAGGATATAAAGAGGAAGTGTTCTCCTGGGAAGAGCTTGTGGGTGGATCAGTGCCTTTATTTTGACACATTAGCATTAGCTCAGATTTTGCACTCAGGCCAGAGCCCTACACAGTCTGCATGCTGAGTTATCCTTCCAGCTGTAGGATTAAGCAGGTCAAATTTTTCACAAAGTCAGGTAACCTGGCCATAGTGTGGGTGTCATGACTTAGGGTATTCCTCCTTTAATGACAGCAAGTATACAGGAGAAATTCAGGAACATGATACGGCTCTATAATCTTCCTATAAAATTCAGTTTCACAGGCCAAAAAGACTTACACGCATGACCACCAGATACTGTCCTATTGGAGGACAGCACACAGGGCCATGGCCAAGGGCTCTGTGAGTTCAGGGACTCTACAGTGCAGCTAGATCAAGCTCTGTCACCCCTAGTTTTAGCAAAGAAAGTGCCCTAGTTTACCCATTACTATCAGCTGCTCCAGCTCTCCTTTCTAATTGGAATTCATACCCTGCAAAAGCTAGAGCCTGCAGCTAGCAGATACAGCAAATTATTCAGCATTAACCAGAATAATCTGTGCTGGTTTTCATGGTGTCTGTTTCCCACTCCTCCTCAGTCACGCACAGGCTCTCTCTGTGGGCACAGTGGAGCCTATGTGGAACAGCCACAGCAGCTGCGAGGGCAGCTGGGGGTGGGATGGAATTTTGCTTGTCCACATGGTCTCTACTTCATATTCTAACTCCATACCCATTTATTTTTCACACCAGTCAGTTGTGAAGTTTTGTTAATACACCACCTGAAATCTATTTTCATCTAGCATTCAACACATGACTGTAAATGGTTTATTGTTGTCATGCTTTTTCTATTACTTTAACTTCAGGAGCACTGCTTTTCTCCTGTTCATTTTTCCTGGCAGTACACACTGCTTCTTTTCCCTGTAAGGCAAAAGATGTATAGACTGCTAGTTGTCAGTGCTTGCAAGTAGCCATTTAAAAGCAGATATTTTTTGTCAGCATTTTTATTTGTGAAGCTTCCATGACAGATTTGGAAATTGAAGCCCTTGATTTATCTTTGGGCTGAAAACTAGACAGAGGCAAGGACACTGTGAGCCTTAGGAATGAAATTACAAACATGTCATTACCTCCTTTAATCTGCTCTTGTTTCTGTGAAATTGCTCCAGACAACCAGACAACCCCAAAAATCCATGCAATTTTACAACAAAAAAATCATCTTTTCAAGCTATTTTCCACCCATATTATTTGAGCCCAGTCACTGTTCACTTGTGTAAAAACAAAGGCTAGTAAATATGCTGGTTTTTTAACATGTGCAGGGAACTAAGCCAACAGACCCAACCAACATACAAAACAGTTACATATAAAATTACACACCCAGCCCTATTTTTTTTTTTTATTATTAAATCTTACTTTGCTCACAGGAGAAAATGGTTTGATAGTGAGTCACGCTAGCACTCAGTTCAGGCCACATTTGGCATAATATAACATCACATCTGGCACATTGAAATCATGACTGACAGACTCTGATCAAGATTTGTGTGATGGGAGTAGCAGGGGTTATTTCAAAGCAGAAGTGAGAGGCATCAGAGGAGCTATAGTGAGAAAGTGGCAAAAAAGCCCAATTCCCCTTCGCCTGCTCTAGAATTTCTATTAGCTTTTACTTTCCCAATGCACTACAAGTCTACATAGAAATTAGAAGAATGACTACACATATTAGCTTCTGTTGTTACCCATGCATGACTGAAAAGGATCTACTGTGATGAGAAAGATGTGAATGCAGGTGAAAATAGTTGAGTAAAGTATAGCCCCTTTGCTGATCTGGTTGATGCTGTTACTAGTGGTAACTCCTAAGTAAGCAGCGCCAAGCGAAAAGTTGCAGCTGGCTGAGTTGGGCATACAAACTCCCTTCTCAGTAGGCTGGTGTGTTTCCTGTCTGAGAAGTACTTTAGTCACCCTTAAGGTATTCATCACTGAGAAAGTTACCTGTTCCCAAAAGAATGCATGGTCTTATGCTTTGGTACATTTTTCTGAGGTGGAGAATCACAGACTGGTAGGGGCTGGGAGTGACCTCTGGAGATCAAGTCCAATTCCTGGAACACATCCAGGTGCCTAGTCTTCCCTTTACCAGACTAAAAGAAAAAAACCCACCAACAACAATTCTCTCAGTCTTTCCTCATAAGAGTGGCCCTATGGAAAAGCATTTGGGCATGCTGATGGACAGCTGGCTGAACATGAGCCAGCAATGTGCCTGGGTGGCCAAGAAAGCCAACGATATCCTGGCCTGTATAATAACTGGTGTACAGCAGGAGCAGAGAAGTGATTGTTCCCCTGTACTTGGCCCTAGCAAAGTCACAGCTTGTGTAGAGTCTCCATTTCTGTGTGCCACAGTATAGGAAAGACATTGAGGTTCTGGGGTGTGTCCAGAGAAAAGCAACAAGGCTGGTGAAGGGTTTGGAGGGCATATCATATAAGGAGCAGCTGAGGGAGCTGGGGTTGTTCAGTATGGAGAAAAGAAGGCTCAGAGGAGATCTTATTGCACTTTACAGATACCTGAAAGGAGATTGTAGTGAGACTGCTGTTGGCCCCTTCTCCCAAGTAACTAGTGATAGGATGAGATGAAATGGGTTTAAGTTGTACAAGGGAGAGTTCAGATGGGGCATCAGGAAATATTCTTTACTGAGAGAATGGTGAGGTGTTGGAACAGACTGACCAGGGGGCTGGTGGAGTCACCATTGCTGGAGCTGTTTAAGAAGTGTGTAGATGTGACGCTTCAGGATATAGTATAGTGGTTGTGGTAGTTGGGTTATGGTTGGACTCAATGGTCTTAAAGACCTTTTCCAATATTAATTGGAATTCCAATATAATTCTATGATTCTAAGAGTTCTAATTCCCTGATCATCTTTGGAGACTTTTTTTGGTAGCCTCTCCATCAAATCTCTGTCCTTCTTTAGTGGGCGAGCCCAGAATTCAGCACAGTATTCCAGATGTGGACTCATCACAGCAGAGTAGAAGAGAAGAACCTCTCTCAACACACTAGCCACACCCCTTCTAATACACCCCAGGATGCAATTTGCCTTCTTGGCCACAAGGGCATATTGCTGGCTCATGGTCGTCCTTTTGCCCACAAGGTCTTTTTTCTGCATAGCTGCTCTCTAACAGATTAGCTCCTAACCTGTGCTAATATATGGGGTTGTTCCTCCCCAGATGCAGGACTTTACACTTGTCCTTACTGAGTTTCACAAGATTTCTCCCCACCCAGGTCTTTAGCCTGTCTAGGTCTTGCTGAATGGCAGCACAGCCTTCTGGCATGTTAGCCACTCCTCCCAGTTTTATTTCATCAGCAGACTTATGGAGGATACACTCTGCCCCTTCTTTCAGATCACTGATGAATATATTGAAGAGGGCTGGACCAAGTACCCACCACTGGAGAACCAGTGACAGATCTCTATTTGCCTTCACACCTTAACTAAGTCTAAATGGTTAAAGAAGTCACCTGCTCTGGAAGAGATCTCATTGTGCTTCAGATCTGGGAGAAGGCCACTAAAGATAACAGAAGTTAAATTCTTCCAGCATCCCTTCATCTGCTAAACCACACGTGGCTCAATCAAAAACAGTGCTGCAAAGAAGTGTGTTTTGCCACTCGTTTGTCAGATGATTTGACCTTGTAGAACAATGGGTTAGGTCTCTAACTGTTCATCTCAAGACTTATTCCCATCATCATGGAAACAGTAAAGTTGTAAACTTATTCTTCCTAGAGCTGGCAGTGGTGAAACACCCTGCCAGATAGATCGCTTTACAGGAGAGCACTCACGCCAGAATTGTAAATGCAGACAAAGGGATCATACAACCTCATTACCCTTCCAAGTAAATCTGCTGTTTCAGCTGATTTCTGGAGACAGAGTGGCTGGAGAGCAGCCAGGCAGAGAGGGTCCTGGAGGCACTGGTCAACAGATGACTGAACACAAGCTAGCAGTGTGCCCAGGTGGCCAAGAAGGCAAATGGCATCTTGGCCTGGATTAGGAATAGTGTGGCCAGCAGGACCAGGGAAGTCATTCTGCCCCTGTACTCAGTATTGGTTAGGCCACACCTTGAGTACTGTGTCCAGTTCTGGGCTCCTCAACCTGAGAAGGATGTTGAGGTGCTTGAACATGTCTAGAGAAGGGCAATAAGGCTGGTGAGAGGACTGGAGCACAGCCCTATGAGGAGAGGATGAGGGAGCTGGGGTTGTTCAGCCTGGAGAAGAGGAGGCTCAGGGGAGACCTAATTTCTCTCTACAACTACCTGAAAGGAGGTTGTAGCTAAACAGGGGTTGGTCTCTTCTCCTAGGCACCCAGTGACAGAACAAGAGGACACAGTCTCAAACTGCACCAGGGCAGGTTTAGGCTGGATGTTTGGAAGAAGTTCTTCATGGAAAGAGTGATTGCCCCTTGGAACAGGCTGCCCAGAGAGGTGGTGGAGTCCCCATCCCTGGCGGTGTTTAAGAGGAGGCTGGATGAGGCACTTAGTGCCAAGGTTTAGCTAATTAGAAGGGTTAGGTGACAGGCTGGACTTGAATATCTTAGAGGTCTTTTCCAACCTGGCTGATTCTGTGATTTTGTGAAAAGGTTCTCAGGTTTTACTAGTGGGCCCAAACAAATAGCTGATCTACTACAGGCTCAGACAATCTGACAAAGCTCCAGAGAAGACTGGAAGCTCAGACCCATCCTTTTTCTAAGTATCTCCTACTGTCTAACACTTTACATCAATATGTACTGTATCTGTTTTCAGTCGGCTAAGGCTGAGGATCTGTGTCCTGGGCACCCATATCCACCCACACAGATTTAACACAGAGCTCCAGACTCTGCTTTGACAGGTAGGCCCTAAAGACTGGATATCAAAACACATAACTTTAATCTCTAAAACCCTTGACCAGTCCACTTCTTTGTGCTCAGATTCCTCTCTGTGACATGAAACCACAGCCCACCCTTTATCATAGGCATTTTGTGAAAATAAGAGCAGTAATCTCTGAGAAAATGTGGACACTGTGCTGAATGGAGGTTATTTGTACTCATCACTATGCTGCTCAGCCTTCAGATGTGCTATCACAAAGAGCTAGAAGTGGGGCAAAAGCCCATTAGTCAAGAAGTCTGAGAGTAAAAAGAAACTGAATGCAAAAACGAAATACCCAAATCACAAAGATCCAGTAACAATGTAAAAGAAAAAAAAAACCACAACCCCAAACAAAAACAAAAAACCCAAAAACCTCAGGCTCTTCATGTTGTAGAAAGCATTTGAAGAGGAGACAATTGTGGGCAGAGGTAAGAAATAAACAACTAGTTCTCCTCCCCTTTCCCGCTTCTTGGACATCTGCTCTCCTGCAGTTGCAAAAGAGTCAGTGGAAAGGTCAACGGCTGAGAGCAATGATAGCCAGGTGCCGGGCATCGGATACCAGGAAAAGGCACACGTAAAGGCTCTTTATCAAAGAAGCCAGGCAGCTATTACAGCAAGTGATGGGCAAAGCCTTAGCTGGTGGAAGGCAGGACTGAGTCCTCATGGAGAAGGGAAATAGTGCCTAAAGTGTGAATTCCTCCTTTTCAAAAAATGACACTGCTATCAGTAGATCAAGCTCCTTTTAGGAATTCAAATCTGTGATGGAACCATCAGAGGAGAGAAAAAAAATTGTTAGGCATTGAGGATTAACAAAAGCCACATTGTCATTAGCCAGTGGGGACAGCTTAATCATAGAATCATTCAGGTTGGAGAAGATCTAATATTTTTGATTGTTAGGTACTTGGGCTGGAAGTTGCCCACCCAGATAAGATACATCTTTGTGATGAATGCATCAATTTGTTTCATAATTTGACCATAACAATGCAGAATCTAGTTATAAATTACTGGTTTAATCTTTCACTTATGGCATAAAGACTCTTTACTGCACAATAGGCATAGTTATGCATATTAACTATGTAGTGGCATTTTACTATATGCATATAATTTCACCATTTTAATGCTATTATTTGGGAACAGGTATATTTAAAACACATTCTTATATAGTCTTCATTTTGGGTTTTCATTTTTTTTGTTTGTTTTGGTTTGGGTTTTGATTTGGGTGGGATTTTTTAGATAAATAGGTCAGTCTGTAATTTCAGTGCTTAGTGATAAAATTCAATCTTTGTCCACTTTAAAATATGAGTCATGAGTGCATGAGAGCCATTCTTGCGTCAGTGAGATGAGAATCAGGCCTATGTATGGAAAGATTATATAATCTGAGATTTGTTTGTTTTTCTAAAATCTGTGATAGGCATATTATCTTATTACTCTTCCTCTTTTTCTAGACTTTAAGAGTATCTAACAAAATTAATCATAGCCTGTAGGAGACAGTTTGGAACCTGCTGAGAATTATGTATGTCAATGCCAGCTTTATAACTTACTTACTAATTTGCTACTGGCAAGTGTGTCACTGTCATACACTTCTGTAAACTTTGCATTTGCAATCTTTTGAACTAACCATACAAGCTGAAGCACTAGTTTTAAAGTCTAGAAATCTGATAGAGTGTTGATGCAAGGTTTCTAACTCAGCAGAAGCTCCAATAAAGATGTATTGTTATGTTCTTGTGTCTTCTAGTAATACTTATTGTTTAGTCCATATCAGAGACACAGAGTAGGAAAAAAAAAATTCTATTTCTAAATAAAGCAAGGAACAGCTACAGTAAAAAACCAGAGAAATTGGTCTGTATAGGAACTTATGCTATATGCAACCAGGTTGTACATTAGTATCAGACAATGTCTTAAAATCCTTAATATTGTTATTATTAATTAACTCACACATTTATTTATCTTCCTTGGTTGGACAAAGAGGGTTACATTATCCTATACTCAGAGTATCCAACCTTTTATAAAAGCAGCAAAAGTTACAGGGAAGTCTCTAGTACTTTTCACCACTTCAATACCTGACACTACTGTCAGTTCCCTGAAAGTTATTGATTTCTATCTGAAACAAATACCAAGAACAATATCTATGCTATTAAAACTCCTGTGCTAAAGAAAAACCTTAATTATAACCTCCTATTCTCCTGAGTCAAGATATTGACATATCTGACTGTCACACAGCCCATCTATTTCCAAAGTTGTTTTGCTTTACATTGCTGAAGATGCAGCAGACATTTCAGCAAGAGACAACTTGTACTGTAGAGGACATACTTCTTCCAAAGTCAAGATTCACAGATACCTGATTATTTCCAGACTGGGTACTGCAGTTCCAGGTCTGTTATATATCTGAATTAGGATTATTAGCAAATTCAGTAGATCCTTCTGAATCAGTATCTTTCTACATCAGTGTTTTTCGCAGACATTTGCTTCCCAATTTTGGACTCCCCAGTTCAAGGCAGACAGGTACCTGTTGGAAAGAGTCCAGTGGAGAGCCACAAGGATGACTGGGGGACTTCAGCATCTCCCTTATGAAGAGAGACTGAGAAACCTGGAGCTGTCTAGTCTGGAGAAGAGAGGCCTGAGAGGAGATCTTATCAATGTCTACAAATATCTGGAGGGTGAGTGTCAAGTGGCTGGGACCAATATCTTTTTGCTGGTCAGCAGCAATAACACAAGGAGCAACAAGTACAAACTAGACCAAAAAACTTCTTTACAGTGAGGTTGACAGAGCACTGGAACAGGCTGCCCAGAGAGGCTGTGGAGTCTCTTTCTCTGTAGACATTCAAAAACCACCTAGATGCATCCCTGAGCAAATTACTCTAGGGAATCCTGCCTAGTTAGGAAGGCTGGACTCAATGATCTCTGGAGGACCCTTCCAATCTCTAAGGTTCAGTGGTTCTGTGATTCTGTGCTTCCTGACTCCACCTAACACAAGGGATTTATCATAGGTGTTAAACTAACATAAGAAGCAAAAGCTGCTTTTTTAAGATGACAGGCTTTAAAGTACTTTTAAAAAGTGCCTTAAGCATTTCATTCACGCTCTATGTCATCAATGGAAAACATGGAATGGATACTAGACTTGCTCAAAAACCCCACAAAACATCAAAACCTAGGTATTCTGATACTGACTTTACTCCTGTCAGCTAAAGGGGAAGAAAATGCTCCCTAAAGTAACTCCTCCCCACCCAAGCATGTTGGAAACAAAATGTATTTGTACACAGAGTGGATGTTTTCAAGGATGCTGCTATGAATAAAGGGTAATAAGGTGAGAAAATGAATAAAAACCTATGTTATTTAGTAATTTGGCCCCACCTCCCTCATAACTACATCCAGAATTTATAAAGGTTATAAAAGGTTCGGTACTTGGTTGAGAAATTATCTTCACAACAGGAATGGTTACAAATAGTTTGAGAATAGTGTTTGGAAAAAGATAAATCCAAAAGCAGTATGTCACCCCACTAACAAAAGGTAGAAAATTACTGGAGCCTTGGGAATATATCAGTTACTGACAATGTTGCTTGCTGATTGTGGGAAGCCCTCTTTTTGTCTCTTTTTATAAAAAAATCCTCCTGAACTGCTACTGCTGCTCAAAATCCACATGTGGAGAGCAAAAACCCAAGAGAGAAGAGCACCTCATGCTCTGCAGCTTGCCTGTTGTGCTGGTTTGAACTACTTGGAGGATTTGAATGAGAAATTAGACTATAGGCTGAGAAGGGAAAACACTGATGATGCTACTTCACTCATAGCTTTACTGAGAAAGAAAAAAAAAATGTTTTAAGAGTTGTAACCCAAATATAGATAAGTCAGACCATGTCAGACCACTTTGGGTTGTGGTGGCTCTTGCATGGCTCTTTCTCCCTGCCTTTTGTAGCTGAATCTGAATAATTTCACTAACTTCTTTCCTGCTGCTAATCCCACTGGCCCATCCACCTTCGCCCATCTGCTGCATAAAACAGATGGTGAGATAAGATTGGGGAAAGGGAGAATGTAGTAGGGGTGGTTGGTTACCCCTCTTAGGGATTTTTGATCTCTGGGAGGGGTGTGGTGTTTCCGTACTACCTTTTTACTGTATATATCTGTAAATATCTGTTATACATGTTTCTTCTCATCCCATCTTCACAGGGACAGTGTCAGGGAAGGGGTTTTGGATATACTGCCACAGATGCCTAGGGATTTCAGTAAATGTATTTAGCAATATCAGCATATATCTCTAAAATTGGTTTTGGGATCAGATCAGATCTATATTCTCTAGATCTATATTCTCTAGTCATGCAGCTATGGGATTTTTGATTAACAAGAGTCACAGGCACATTAATAAGTGAGGTAATCCTTGGCCTCATTCATCACAGCTCAAGTCCCATCAGAGATGCTCTTTTGCAATACACATCTAGTCTATGTGAATAGACTTTCAAATTCTTTACAGCAGAAAACAATAAGAAATGTACTTCCAGCTTGTATTTGTGTTTAAAACACAAAAACAACAATAAACAAAGCAAAGCTTTGCATAGCATTTAAACCATTCTTTCTTATCAGTTTTCTTGCATTTTTTTAGTATCAGATATTTCCTGAAGAATGTTACTTGTTACAAATAAATTTAGGAAAGAATGGGGAATATCAAGAAGCTAAGAATGACCACAAGAGGGGTTTTATTAGTAGTAAAAATAGTTTTATTAGTATTATTTGTCAGTTTATGAGAAAGGGAAAATCACCTGGTGTGACATGATTTGGGAAAGGAACCTTTTGCACAGGAGTCTTACAGAGAGACTTGGCTTTCAGTTAAATGCCTGGTTCTTTAGTACTCAGAAATGCTTCCATAATCCTGTACCAGTCAGATCAAGCTGTTAGATCAGCCCCATTGTAAAAGATTTATCTGCCAGTGCAGTTCCATCAAAAGAGTTAGTTTTGAATAGCAAAATGAGCATTAGAGTGGCTGTTTGGCCAGCAAGTAGTGAGGGGATGTGGGTTAGTCACACTCTACCAGGCTCTGCATTCTTTAGAAATTAATAATTTGCATTTCTGGAAACTTAGCACAGCTACTGAAAGCAGCTGTGTCCAGTGAATTTTATGAGGACATTTAATTTCCAAACTTTTCCCTGCAGGCTTACAATTCACTCACATAAGCTTACAGTTCACTCACATAACTTCTTAGTAATGGTTTTCCTCTGCCATATTTGCCAAACCTTCTTGCAACCTATCACATGAAAAAAAAAACAAACTGCTTTCCCATGACTTCCAGTAAATATATAGGCCTTTCCAAGAAAATGGAGAAACAAGCAAATACCCAGTCCATTATTGTCAGGTTCAGGGTATTTTTCAGCTGTAATAGAACATTTTACAACTTGAAACATGGACAATTCACAAACAAAATATGTCTGTGCCAGACACTCATCCTTCCCAATACCATCTCACTCCCAACTTCTATGCATTAGCTTAGAAACAAGTACTATAATTTTTTTTCTGAGACTAGGTGAAGTGTGGGGTAAAGTCAGCAGGACTACAACACTTCATGTTCGGTTTATTGTTTTTTGGTTTTTTGTCTTTGTTGTTGGTGGTGGTTGGTTGGTTTTGGGTTGGGGTTTTCTTGACATCTGTTATGCTGCTTAAAAGGAACTTTGGCATAAAAGGTCGTTCAACAGGCAGGTGGAAGCAAAAAATAAAAAGGCTGAATTAAAGCTTTCTTCATTCTTTGTCCCAGGATGACACTGCATCCAGCCCTTTGCAAAAGCAGTAATTCGTTTCTATTCTCACATCTAGATAAATCAGGAGTAAATGCACATAAGTCTAAGGAGTTTGGAGTTAGGCTGATTTTAAATTAACCTGGCTCTCTTTCTGTGGCTCTCTGTTTCACCTTACTTCATACATATGTGATGTCTGTCAAATCATTATTGGTTATTAGAAAAACTAAGTCAAACCACAAATTAGCTCAATCGTTAGAGATACAGGGCAGAAAGGGCTTTCCTTTATCTTTATATATAACGATTCCAGTTTCTACAGAATGCTTCATTTCCATTTGCAAGAGAATGTCATGACTGGTACAGTGACCTCTGTGGCTCACAAAACTCTGAAAATGGTCCTCACTCCTTTCTTTTGGTTAATTGTAACAAATTTCATTGCCTTGTCATAAGGGAGATTATTTCTGGGAAGAAAATTCCTGCCTGGGCTATATAAGAAGGTGAGAGATTTCCAAGTTTTGTCTATTGAGCATGTTAATATTGCACTAAGATTTAGCCTCTTTCATTAAGGATTTAAGAGGGGGTGTAGAGTTCCTTTTAGCTACAAAGGCATGAAAATGCTTCTGCCATTGTCAGAGAGTAACAGCCTGTCTTTTTGCAAGAGCCTGAGTAAGTGGGTGGCAGCTGGTGACAAAAGCTATGACTGCACTTGCCATTTTCTTGTGATAGCTGAAGCAGAGCATTGGCCTGAAGCAATTGCTGCCAAGTTTCTTATGCATCCTGTATGGTTAGGGAGGGGAGCTATGCAGATATAAATATGATATCAAATATGCTTGTTCCAACTGAAGCTGCTTGTATACTTTTACCCCGAAAGAAGAGGGAATGCATTAGACAGTGCTGTTATTTCCCATTAGTTGCAGGAATGGGGTCTCCTGCGGCTATAGGCACCTTAAGCAATTACCTTCTGCTTTGTTTTCCAGTACATATTTTATGTTAAAGGTGTTGCCTGTAGACAACCTGCTCTCTCTCGGACTCCTGAGTTCAGTGCGTGTTTTTAGCAACGTTCTTTGATCAGTTTGAAGGCTGACTGTGAGTGACAGTGGAAGTCCTTTCTGTCGGGAACCTGGTGTGATGTCTCCTCAGTTCCAGCTCTGGGGACTTTAAGGCACGTCAGCAGTGCCAACTGACACTGTCAGTCTGCCACCATCTTCTTTCAAAGGCCTTTCTTTTTCTCTCTCCACCTTTACTTTGAAATTTCTTTAATTCCTTCCTTGAGTCCTGAACAGTTTTCATAGTCTTACCTGGATCTTTTGCTGTTTCACCTTTCTTTAACTGTGAATCTCATGTTCATGTTTTAATTGTGAGACCCGTGGTGCTGGGCAAAGCATAGCAGCATTTCCTCCTGCCAATATTTTTGGTTTTCTCATTTTTATTGTATTTTTTTTGCTCTTATCCACCTCACTTAGTCTATATAATTCCCTTCCTCCTATTCCCAGATTCTTTTAGGAGCAGTCACTTGCTAGCTTTGTGCACTAGAGGGAAATACTATATTGTCTGGTTTTGCCCTGCAGACAAGGCAAGACGATCATGATTAATTTCTTGAACAAAAGCATAGATTCACAGCCCCAGGGGCATTGAAACAAGCCATGCTATTTCACTGCCCTCTGAAAGAAATAAAGAATGATGTCAGCAGAGAAAATTATGTGATTTGGTGGTCAAAAAATGGCCTGACCTGGTACTTCTGCTGATAAACACACTCTGCCAAGCTGCAGCAGAGCCAAAATATGGCACAACCAACAGCTTCCTCCCCGTCCTGGGTGCAATGATCAGTAGGTTCAAGGACCAATGCTGACTCTCTTTTCCACTTCAATGAACAAGGCCTACCTGTACTGAATACAGCAGGAAAATAAAAAAATGTTTTTCTACCCTCAGCCCCAGTTATATATGTGAAGGCCTTCTTTAGAAAGCCCATGTATTTTTCCTGGTGAAAAATTGAAGCAAAGATGTTTATTAGTGATTACGACTAGAGTTAATTTACCATTTGCCACCCAAAGCATTACTGCTTGCTGTACACTACAAAACAAATGTGAAAAAGAGTAAGCTCTGTCCTAAAAGACTATGGTAGATGTAGCATTATAAGCTTGAAGTACTAAAGCAAGTAGAAGATACCTACTGGGGTAAGAAGAAGGAACAGAAGATTAAACAAGAAAAGTGTTCTGCTTATGTGTGTGTATGTTTCTCTGTGTGTGGACCTATGTGTTTATGATCTCATACAACCTAAACCAAACAAATCCTAAATTATAGTCTACTGCAAATTTCATACAGCACCAGAAGAAGGTTCTGCATTCATGTAAACAGAGAGAAGCACATAATTTGCAAATAAGACTTTCTGTAATGACCTGTGACCCTCTTCTCTTCTAATATGTGAAAGAACATAGGTTGAAGAGAGGTTTTCATGTGGTGCACAAGAGTTGCTGAAAAAGAAGAAGATGCTGACTTTGGCTTTCCCATCATGAGGCACCCAAGGAATACTTAGAGGAAACCATATCTCCATCATGCAGCTATCCAGTCCCCCAGAATTAATCCTCTCCTACATCAGTTTCAGATTCCCCATGCAGACAGGGGGCCATTATGTCAGATGCACTGCAGTCATATGCTGGCTGCATGAAGAGAGTTGTGCCCAGGTAAATAACAGTCTGTCTCTGGGAAATGCCAAAAACAGGCCTCAAGCTGACACAGTAACATTGATGCCTTCCCAACAGGAGTAGCAAAACTACTCTTTCCTACAGCAGTAGCCAAGATCATTGCTTTTAACCACATTTAGGCAATAAATTAATTTGAAGGTGGCGGCAGCAATTCATCTATGTCATTCCCATGCAGGCTCCCATGCAATATAGCTGGTCATGAAGAATATCCTCAAGTACCCTCAACATTGTGCAAAACTTGAATGCATATTACCATAGAATCACAGAATCACCCAGGCAAGAAAGGACCTCCAAGATCATCAAGGCCAGCCATTTCACCCATTCCACCAAGTCTGTCACTACACTATGTGCAGATCCACATAGCACTAGATCCACATAGCTTTTAAGTACATCCAGGGATGGCAACTCAACCATGCCCCTTGACAGCCCATCCCACTGCCTGGCAACCCTTTCCAGTCTAAATATCCCCCTCTCATTCTATCATTAGTTACTTGTGACAAGAGATCAGTGACTATCTCTCTCCAACTTCCATTCAGGTAGCTGTAGAGAGCAATAAGGTCTCTCCTCAGCCTCCTTTTTTTGTAGGCTAAACAATGCCAGTTCTCTCAGCCACTCCTCACAGCACTTGTTCTCCAGGCTCTTCACAAGCTTAGTAGCCCTTCCTGCAACCACTGCTGTGCCTTGCTCTTTCCTGTACTTTGGTTCCCAAAACTGAACACAGTACTCAAGGTGTGACCTCACCAATGCTGAGTACAGAGGGACAATCACCTCCCTGGCCATTCTGATCACTGTATTTCTAATACAGGCCAAGATGCTATTGGCCTTCTTGGCCACCTGGGCACACTGCTGGTTCATATTCATCCTCTTGTCAGTCAGTACCTCCATGGCCTTTTCTACCAAAACACTCTCTAGCCATTCCTCCCCAACCTTGTAGCATTGCATGGGGTTGTTGTGGCCCAGATGTGGGACCTGGCACATAAGCCTTGTTGAAGCTCACACAGTTTACTTCAGTCCATCCATCCAACTTATCCAGGTCCCTCTGCAGAGCCTCCCTACCCTCAACTAGATCATAGAATGGTTTAGGTTGGAAGGGACCTCAAAGATCATCCAGTTCAAACCCCCTGCCATAGGCAGGGACACCTCCCACTAGAACAGGTCACTCAAGGCTTCATCCAACTTGGCCTTGAACCCCTCCAGGGAGGGAACAGCCACAACCTCCTGGGGCAACCCATTCCAGTGCCTCACCACCCTCACTGTAAAGAACTTCCTCCTAACATCTCCCATGTAATTTTGTGTCATCTGCAAACTTACTGAGGGTGCATTCAATCCCCTTATCCAAGTTATTGATAAAGAAATTGAACAGGACTGATCTGAATACTGAGCCTTAGGGAACACCACTTGTGTCTGGCCATAAGGTGGATTTAACACCATTGACTACTACTGTCTGGGCCCAGCCAGACAGCTGAGCATGTGCTGATCTAAGCCACGAGCAGCCAGTTTTCTTACGAGAATGCCACGAGGAACTGTGTCAAAACCCTAATGGAAGTCCAGGTAAACAACATCCACAGTCTTTCCCTCACCCAATAGGCAGGGCATCTGGTCATAGAAGGAGATCAGTTTCATGAGGCGGGACCTGCCTTTCATAAACCCATGCTGACTGGGCCTGATCACCTGGTTGTCCTGTGTATGGTGCATAATGGCACTTGAGATTACCTTCTATCTGACCTTCCCCAGCACCGAGGTCAGACTGACAGACCTTTAATTTCCAGATCCTCCCTTCCATCTTTCTTATAGATGGGAGTAACATTTGTCCACTGAGACCTCCCCAGACAGGACTGCTGGAAAATGACAGAAAGAGACTTGGTGACTACATCTGACACCTCCACCAGTGCCTTTGGGTGTAACCCATCCAACCCCATAGATTTGCATGTTTTTAAGTGGTATAGCAGATCACTGACCATCTCCTCTTGGATTGTGAAGGTCTCATGCTGCTCCCTCTCTGTTTGCGATCTCAGGAGGCTGGGTGACTAGGGAACAATTAGTTCTACTGCTAAAAAGTGAGGCAAAGGCAGCATTAAGTACCTCATCCTTTTCCTCATCCTTTGTCAGTATGTTACTACCTCCATCCAGTAAAGGATGAAGATTCTCCCTAGTCCTCCTTTTGTCATTAACGTATTTATAGAAACATTTCTTGTCCTTAACAGCAGTAACTAGGTTCAGCTCTAATTGGGCTTTGACCCTCCTAATTTTCTGCCTGCATAATTTCACCACATCTTTGTTATAATGAGAGGTCTGCCCCCTCTTCCAAAGACCACAAACTTCTTTTCTTCCTGAATTCCAGCCAAAGCTCTCTACTCAGGCTGCTCTTTTTCTCAGCCAGCTTGTCTTTTGGCACGTGGGATGGCCTGCTCCTGGGTCTTTAGGATTTCCTCTTTGAAGTACTTCTAGCCTTCCTGGACTCCTTTACCCTTGAGAACCGCCTCCCAAGGAACAAGCAGTAACAAATGATTTTTTAGTTCAGCCTGCACCCTATAACCTACACTGGCTTACATTTTTTTTAATTTAGTCCAAGGTCTTTGACTTTATTTTAAAGACCACATTTAAATGTAGTTGAAAGGCTCCCTAGAGTTCATAAATGTAGACCATCATCAAGAACACTGTTCCTCTACCACACTGAAGGATGTACAGGGAGAATTGTCTAAAATGGAAGCTTTGAATGGAAGTTTTGGATCTCACAGAAAGAAGGGGCCATTACAAACTGTATTGGTTTCTTCTCTAAGTACAAAATGCTTTCATAATCTAAATCTTTTACATGAATATAGGGGAAATACACAAACAGCCAAATAAATTTTAAAAATAATAAAGAAATAAACAGTGATGCTTCATTGCACACACATTCCTCCACAGAGAGTGGATGAGAAAATGCATATGACAACTGTTGTTCTGGAGGGTAATCTCATACTATGTGAGTAAGTGCATGCAATGATGTGCATTAACAGAGTCACATCACGGTATATGCATTTTTATCTCTGATGTTAACATTAGATGTTCTAGAAAGATTATAAATGCACTGGAAAAAAGAATTATATGAAATATATTCTTTAACCTGACACAGAGCTGTCTAATGCTCTGATAGAGAATGAAAAGCTCTTCCATTTCAGTTACTCTTACTTTCCATCCAACTTCCACCTGCGAAGGTCTGAGGTCTGATTTGCTTGTTTCTTCTTTCTTTCTTTTTATCTTGTAAATTCCCACCTAAGTTCAATCAACTTCAAGTCCTTTTAATGGGAAGAACAGCCTATTTGCCAGGTGTTGGCAAAATGTAATTTTGGAGAAAGTTTCTCATAGTTCAGTAAATATGATTCTGCTGGTTGGACCAGTTTCTTTTTGCACCCCATTTAGATGAAGCTCTGGAAGTAAAGACTAAAGAGCAATAGGCTCCCCATTTGTCTTACACTTAGAGAGGGACAAATTTGCCTTTCAAGTTCCTGGCACATGCATAGCTTTGCATCCTCTCTCTGCTCTCTTGCTCTTTCATCCAGCCAGCTGGTACAACTTAAAGAATACACGCCCCCACAATACACCAAGCAGGAATGGTTACTGCCCTTACCAGTTAACATTAGTGGTAATTTTCTGTAAGCTGCCAGAGAATAAAAAAGACACCTCTTTCTAAAAAATCTTTCTGGCTTGCTTAAAAACTCCCTCTGTCCTCTTTTTAGCTTGCAGAATCAATAAGGCCCTAGCCTCTTAGCCTGGAGCAGCAGAGAAGCTATTGCTATGAACTCAGCAGGAGCAAGAGCTAGGGTAAGTAAGTAGCCCAGAGCTAATCAAAAGTGCCCTCCCATGGCTCAGGATGTTGCCAAGTGCTTCAAGCAGAGCCAGAAGGCAATGTACTATGACTCTTTTGTCAAGCAAGGAATCATCTTCATTACCTCCACTTTATTACCTCTGAATTTTACTAATTGCAGTTACCTTTACCTCACATTTGCCAGCAAAGCCTGGCCATGTGTTGATCTATAACATTACTTTAGAAAAGGTGTGTTTATTTTCCTATTGACTGCCCTAGGTAATCCTGCTTTCGGAAAGGGGGTTGGTCTCTATGACCTATGGAAGTCTGTGGAGGTCCATTACAACCTCTAACATTCTGTGATTCTGTTGGAACTTGGTCCCTGTTTAAAGGGGTAAGTAGACTCTCTTTCGCATCAGCATATAATACTGTGACAGTCTGGTACAGACACTATATTCAACAGAAGTATTCTCAGCATTCAATGAAATCTCAAGCAGCCTTTGCAGTTTAAAAGAAATTGAGTTTGTTTCCTCTTACAGTATTCCTATAGCAAAACCCCCAACCTTAAATCCAACCAGTCCAAAACAAATCAAACCAAAAATCCAGACAAAAAGGAACTCATCTTTTATTAAAACATAAAGTCAGAGAAAGGGCAGGTATTTTGCTGGCTGTTCATGAAAGAGATCCCTTATTGGCATTTATAGGTTTAGGTTTTTGGTTTTTTTTAAATAGAGAAAGAAAAGAAAAGTAATCTTGTGAGGGTACCAGGTTTGGGTGATCATTGTAAGAATCTGCTCTTAGACAGGGAAAGACACAGAGTGCAGTTATCGTTGGAGAAGATTTTGTCTGAGGAAGGAAAATAAGACAGTACTCATAGAATTACAGCCTGAATGCAGAAAACCATAAATCCAATTGTGGATTGAGACATTTGGGCTGGGCTATGTCATGTTCCTTGGGTACACTATAGATTTCCAGAATGTTTTGCCCTAAATCATGACTTTGAGAAATCTGCATTGTTACTATATTTAAAAAGTATGTTATGACACATTTTTAAAAATGCTTAAGGGGACATATTTTGCTTTACTGAAAAGAAATATGAAAAACAAGAACAAATCTGCTGAATCCAACGGGGCTTCTACATTTGTCAAATGTGTGCTTAGTTTAGGTCATGGGAATACTCTGCCATCAGAGAAGTGCAACAGTACTGGGATATCCTCTGCAAGGTAGTACGAACTCTGTTAGCATCTCCCTCTGCATCTGAGACTTGTTTCTTTTCCATAAACACAAACCCTCTCAGAATTTCTACTTCTCTGCAGCATTTGTCTCTCTCCCTTCAAGACCAGTGGCCTTCTTGCCCTTTATAACATCCACTCCTGCATGGTAAATGGTTCTGAAAACCTTGTATGAATTCTCTGGCTCCTTCAGGAGGGCTAAGCCACTATTTAAATCCCATAGGCTTAAATGCCTTTTCAGCACTTGACCTCTTCATAAGGATTAATTTCTCCCACAGTTAGGACAGCATCCAAAGTCGTTACTTTGTCAGTCAGAAGACACTATAAAGCAGTACACAGTAAGTAGTACATAAACATCAGATAAAATAGTAAGTTTTATAATTATCTGTAAAATAGCAGATTATTTTCTTGGATAACTGTTTAAATTCTCAGAAATAATATCTAGGTAAATATATGATTACTAGGGACAGCAAAATCTGATCAGTGAACATTCTGTGTGTACAGCCACTGGTCTAAATCAACTCCACTGCCAAACTGGCAAGCACCAGGAAATAGAGTAAATGAATAGACAATTCAGAAATGTCCAACAGATAACTAAAATCGAAATTTTATTTTCAATAATATTCATCAGACAATTTTCTGACAAGACTTTTCTGAAAGATGAAGTGCAAATGGGAACCCTGTAAGAATGTTTAGAATTGTACATGACATTTTTTTAAGCGCCACTAAGTACACATTGAATACTTTGTAAGTATATAGGCATAGCAACATGCAAGTGTCATGTACCTAACATTACAATATGCATTTTGTCTGTGTAAAGTTATTAATGAGGAAATTATATGAAATAAACGTGTCTCATCATCAGTGCAATATGTTTAATTCCCATGGAATTTGTTTACAGGTTAGTGGTCATATTTATGAACCATTCAACTCTATCCTTCTCAATGCCATAAATAGTGTAAGAGTGAAGTACACTAGACTTTCTAGAACAGGACCCTCACACTGACTACAAACAAATGAAGTTGTTATAGTTGTTTCACAAATTATGCCTCATTATTTATTCTAGGAAACTTTTCGCTGAACTGAAGGTTTTTCATTGTTACAACATATCTAGTCTAAAAGTAAAGGATGCACACAGATTGCTTTATAATTATATAGGAAAAGAGTCAAACAGCAACCCAAACATACTTTAAAGACTTGACCTTGTTCTTCTGAAATTAATAGGCATACTGTACCCAACTTTTATGGAAGCAGGACAGATATTAATCCAGTAATCCACAAATTCACTCTCGGCTCACTAGTTATGCAGAAGCAGATGATTACAGGTCATATTTGCACATTTCAATAGAAGCTATACATGGGGATAAGCAAATTTGCTTCCACTTAAAAAAGGACAACATACGTGACTGCATATTTACTAACATTAATCAATATGCATAGAAAGGAGAGAAAGAGGAAGTGATAAAGAATTAAGCCAGATTTTCCTTCTCTTCATAACATAAACGGTTGATGATCGTCATTGCCATTTCCTTTACAAGTTTACAACTCCTCCTTTTGAACCTATTTTGAAAATGTTTCTGTGTTTTCATTGTAGTGTAAGACTAAGAAAATGAACATGTTCAGAAGAAAAAAGCATCAGTGATTTTCAGCACTATGCATAAGGGCAGGGTAAGGCTGTCTGTAGTTTGTGCTGAAATGTGAGATCAGAGCTCACACACTGCTGGCATGACCCTGAACGCAGGGGAAGTGCTAAAGTGTTGACCCCAACATGCCTGACTTTGCACTTGAAATCTTAGGGAAAAATAAAGAAGAAATAAAAACCTTTGAAAAAATTACGTAAGACACAAAACATGGAGGACAGATCTACAGTAAACAAAGAAGCTATGATGATTTTTTTTTCCCCCTTTTTGTCATCTATTGAGAGGGTCTGGAAGGCCCTACTACTATAGAGTCATTGTATTTGCTCCACAACAACTTCTCTCTAGTTGTTGAGTACATTAAACACTGCTGAAGGACATGAACATGATTTGGCAACAAGATGATTTCTATATGCTGGAAGAATTCCCTTAAGGGATGCTGGAAACACACAAAGGTTGAAGCATCCTGAGGATGTGGAGCAATACAGAAGTGTGCTGTTAAACCATGTTTGTACCCTTATTTCCTCCTGAGTTAAAACAAGTGCAGAGTCTGGGTTAGATTCATCAATAGCAAGAAGGAACTGTGCTAGCTTCTACTAATGTCAAGTAGACAATTCCCAATTGCTTTAGAGGTACTAGGTTGACTCTGAAAAAACATGTAAGAAGTCCTACTCTGCATAAGAGTCTCTGCTTTGCTCAGTTGACATCAGAGGCTGCTCTAGCCATTTAATTTTCTCTTATTATTTCCAATAGTCTTTCCCTGTCCCCTACACATTGAGTGTTAATGTAAACATGCCCTGGCAATATTATGTTTAAATAAGTATGAGACGTGTTAGAATATCTCAACAGTATTGGTATTGCATATTTAATTCAGAAAGCTTGCATGTGCTTTTAAAAGTTTCTCTTCAAACCTGCATGCCTCAATGCAAAGAATTGTGTTGCAGCTGGATTGAACGTCATCTAGTGCTGACTAAATACTGCTGTGTTATAGCAGTTTATTTTTAAGCTGTTTGGGATGAATCCCCAGCCAGTGTAAATTGGCCCACATTTAAGGCAACAGTGAAGCTGATTTATACCAGCTGAGGCTGTGTCTGTATGCCCTGTTAAAAGCTCACACTATCCCAAAATCAGTAAAGAACAGGGCAAGAATTCCAACTAAAGGTAATAGTTATTTTCTCTATTTTTGAAAAATCAAACCAGAACCCAAACAAACAAAACAAAACAAAAAAAACCAAACAAAACCCAGTGACCTCATTTCAAGACTACACCAAAGATTCAGTAGTATTCAAAATGTATACAAATATCTCATAGCTAGTACTCAAGACTAAGAGGTAGATGTCATATTCTACGAATAGTATAGTGTGGAATAATGCTGATGACAGTTGCTAAATCCATCTATTTACCTTTCACGCAGGACACAGAGTGGCATTATAGCGATGACAACCACAAAAAGGCTTAAAATACTCTTTTCTTATTTTGCTATTCTATGTTATCTGTCTTTCAGTGCATTCCTTCTGGAAGGGCATGATGAAAAGTAAAAAGATCAGTAATACAAAACTTCACGTTTACAAAATGTTTGCTTTATCGTTAAAGGCATCCTCTGTACTTTGATGGAAGCATTTTGTACTTACAATTTAAGATTACCTGGTGTTACTGAGCAAGTAGTGGAAATTCCAGGTGAGGTGATTCAGCAAAACAGGGGTCAGAAGAATGCAGCTGTCTCTCTCTCTTTCTCTGTTGTTCATGCTAAAAATACCAGGGCATATGGCAGCATATTTCAGCATCTTAACATACTAGGCTCCCTTGAGGACAGAAAAAAAGAGGAAACTTGTGCTGTTGAGCCAGAAATAGATTACAGAACAGTGCTGCCAGACATACAGAGTGCTGGCAGCGAAGCCATTAGCACAGGCAGTGTCTTACTTTGCCTAAAGGTGTTTCAGTGATAGTTAATGGGCCTCAAAGAAATGGAAAGCAAAGCTAGTGAGAATGAGGAGTGGTATAAGCATTTTTATAAATTAGTTGTCATTGCAATTAGAGGAATTACACATATTGCATTAGGATATCCACTGCTTCTATATGTACCTTCCAGTTTTCTCTTGTGACTGTTAGAGATCATGCCCCGGCTTGAAATAATCAAAATGCATATTATAATCACACGTTTTTCCAATATCCATACACAGCAAGTACAAGATACTTACATGTAAGTACACTGTATTTACCTATATTTTTGCATAGTTTTTAGTGTGTACTTTGTGCCACTTAATAAAAAGCATTACTCCTTATTTTGGTCGCTGTTTTTGCTTTTCTCTATTAAACAGCTTATTCAATTAAAGTTGAAGTAGCTGGATTTTTGGTATGTTCATCACAGATTACCAGTTCCTAGGAGTGCAGAGATTAGACACTTGGAGGAGGCTGGATAAGCAGTGGGGGAAGCTGTAGTGCGAACATGAAGTTTTAAATCACCTCCTTAATTAAGAAGTGCATTATCAGATTTATGGTGCTAATTTAATAAACTTACCTTTAATTTTAATGAAATTGTAAAGGTAAGAACTCAATTTCCTTTTTGGTAACACTTTACAATAAGTGGCACTAAATTACACTTTAAATGCTATGTTACAGGGAATTACATGTAACCACACTGTAAGGGTTGAAATAGCTACTGTACATGTGCGTACATGGTAACTTCAGTGCTGTTACAATCATGAATTACATAATTACAGATGATTCTCTCCTTTCTTTTCACTGAAATAGTTACATATATATTATATTATACTGCAATGAAAATACACAGGATGTTAACTTCCACGTCTTTTTCAGAAGAGTTGGTTTTCTTCATGTATTCCTTTAGAGAGGGAGTCTTGAGTGCAAAACAAACCATCCTTAAGTAATGTGGAATATTTTTAAAGTGTTCTAGCTTAAATTCTGAGCCTCAAACATCAGATTCTTTAAACTGTCTCTTGGTTGGTCAGATGACACTAAAAGAGTGGGAGGATGCACACCTTGTCTTCTGATGCACTGCTTTCTTGTTCAAATCATAAGAATGTTCTCCAAGCGTTTAAAAAAAAAAAAAAAAAAAAAAGAAAAGAAAAAAATCTACATCAAAAGGTTTTTAAATAATCAGTAACAGACACAGTAAACAGTACACTGACAGAAACTAGCTACCTGATCTTGAGAAAACTAACTCTGCAAGTGTATGTGGGAAAGTATGTCACATACATTTTAGCGAGGGTTGTTCCCTTTCAGATCCTCCACTTTTACACATTTGCTGGATAGTAATAAAAGCCTTATTTCAGAGTGGGATCTCAGACAATGGGAACAGACAACCAGCTTTTAGCCTACTGAATGTCCTTGGTGTTGAGCCATGGTTCTGCTTACAAAAAAGAGGGATTTCTCTTCACACCTAGTATAATAATTTAAAACTGTGAGGCCCAGACAGGCCTGCAAAGTGCAATCCAGGTAGAATGCTAGGTATAGGGTTTTTCACATCTGCTTTGCAAATGCAAGGGACATCACCAGGTGCAAGATAATGGAAGATCAAATGTATTAAAAATTAGGACATATGAGAAGTTGCAATTGAAACCCAATGAAATAACCTATTTTAACAGTACAATTTAAAACTCTTTTTGCCAAGTTTAGATGATGTTTCTATGCCATTGGAGAAAATGGTTTGAAATGGTTACCCAAAGGCAATCCTGCTTTTGAAGGTCCCACTTGACCTTAGTTGGGTAATGGATCAAGTAACGACCCTATTTTTCAAGCAAGCTGGAGTTAGGAAGAATGGAAAAAAGGTGTAAACACCATGCTGGTAGGGAATTCCACTCGAGCAAATAAGGCCCTCATCCAGGGAAGCACTTATTTTTAAGTATGTGAATAGTGCCTTACAGTCCAATGGAACTTCTGAAGCTGAGCATGTGCTTAAATGCTTAGTTGAGCTGAAATAAAATCTTGTCATATGTGATACTGTACTGCAGCTAACACAACTCACTGTCGTGACAAGAATCTGTAATTTTTTGGTATTAAACTGAAGGACTTCCTTTGCCAACCTTTTATATGTGTATGTTTTGAAAGACATGAATATCTTGTAAACCTATACTAGTTTTCAATGTGTCTAGTAGCACCTACCTGGTTCTCTCAAACTACCATATTATATTAACATATTATTGCATTTTTCCACAGATGGGTATGGAGTGAACTGTAAAAACAAGCATGCAATCACATCAATGCAGACTTATTTCTTTAAAATGTCATACTGTATATGATTTATTATGTTAACACTCAACCACATCATATTATTTATGTCTGTATATTTTGAGAAAAAGTGCTGCTTTGACTGACGTCACCCTTCTTTCTTAGAAATTAACAAGATAAATGCTTCAACAAAAAACAATTAAAATATTCTAATATTGTCCTTAAAATGTTTATACTCTTCTGATAAATAATCTGACACAGCACCTTTATCTTCCATTTCACCATACTACATGATGTCATATTCCAAACTCTCCATTCCCCGCACAAAAATAAAATCCCAGGAGAAAGTCCTTTACAGCAGATTATCATGCTTTTAGCCTTTAAAAGTACAGGAACCAGAGAGAAATACTCTTTTACCAAAGGTGCAAAACCTAGGAGCAAGACAAGCTCCAGCTAAACTATCTTGAGTCCTCCAGTGTAGAATCATTTCCAAGAACTATTACAGCAACCTTTTTATTTCATTGGAAGAGGAAATAAGCCAATGGGCTTACAGTGTTTTGTTGTCATATTTAAGAGCATGTGATTTTTCAGCTGTCAATTACACCAAAAAAAAAAAAATCAGAAATAATCCAAACAGAGACTTTCACTGTGGAGCTAAAAGCATGGCAGGAATTCTCTATCATTCACGGTGACATAAGTTTGTACCTCACAAAATGCATAGACAGGAATTTAATATAAAGAATTAGTCCATTTACTGTATACACAAAACATATATCTTTTAACATTTCTATTTTTTTTCCTTTTTTTTATTTTCTGTTTTTTTTCTTTTTTCCTTTTTTTTTTTTTTTTTTTTTTTTTTTTCAAACCAAAACAGAA
>VWZI01013298.1:303651-335178 GCA_013396835.1 Psilopogon haemacephalus | reverse complement strand
ACAAAGTTGTAGTGTAGAATATTTTTGTATGAATTCACACTTAAGCAGAGAAATTTTGGAAGTTTTTCATGCCTTTGCATAGAATATATGTTAATTATGAATCTAATTTCATTTTCTTCCTGCATAAGTTTCCTTCTTACTTCTGTAGAGCTGATTTAACTAAGCAGGCCATAGATCAGGTAACATTGATAAGGCGCCAGATAACCCTTTCCTCAGCCGAGAGAGAACAAGCACATTTGCAAATGCTGAAATTGCATATTTTGGGAAATACATGATCAGTGAACCCCCTTTATTACAGAACTGTATTAAACATATTTCTTGGCTCAGATACTGAAGTTTAAAATAAAAAACAAAACAAAAATCAGGTCTGAGGCATCCAAAATAACAATTTTGACCATTTCTTCTAAATTTAAAAATTTAAATGAAGGTCCTAATCTTATGTGGACCTTAAATAGCATTCACAAAATGAAGACTTTGTAAGCAGATGTATTATTCATAAACTACAGTTCCCATTTCTCAGAGAAGTGCTGAAACCACCCACCTACCGTTACTTTTACTGATATAGAATCATAGAATCATAGAATGGTCTAGGTTGGAAGAGACCTCAAAGATCATCCAGTTCCAACCCCCCGCCATAGGCAGGGACACCTCCCACTAGATCAGGACGCTCAAGACCTCATCCAGCCTGGCCTTGAACACATCCAGGGAGGGAGCAGACACAACCTCCCTGGGCAACCTGTTCCAGTGCCTCACCACCCTCACTGTGAAGAATTTCTTCCTAACATCCCGTTCAAATCTCCCCTCCGCCAATTTGAACCCATTCCCCCTCGTCCTGTCATTACAAGACCTTGTGAACAGCCCCTCCCCAGCCCTCCTGTAGGCCCCCCTCAGATACTGGTAGGCTGCTATAAGGTCTCCCCAAAGCCTTCTACTATGCCTCAGCAATTGATTATCATGAATAATCAATTGCTGAGGCATAGTAGAACCACTCCAGCAAGGCATTCTGGGTCATAGCTCCATGTTACAATGTATGTGGCAGAAAAATTCCTTCAAGTGACTCCTGCTTCTTTTGCCAGATTCATGGGCCTGTTATCACTCCCAGTACGAATTACCATCACAGACTTGTTATCACCCCCAATACAACTTGCTAGCACTTCACACTTTTGAAAAAAATGCAATTATTTGAAGGACTTGTCTTAAAATCAGATCAGTAAAGAAATATGTGTTTTAGACTAAGGAAGACCCAACAGCACAGATATTAAATACATTTTTTTCTGCCATATTTGAAGGGCTGTTCAACTGCTGTAGATGGGGTCAGGGTGAAAATGTATTGTGAGACAGTGAATGCTTCTGGAGAAAATCTAGCAAGGAACCACAAATCATGAGACATCTAAACGCACACTACTTTTAAATGCCTTAGACAGAGAACAGCAAACTGCAAAAATTGTAAGAAGCAAGTAGTTCTGGGTTTTGTAAAGTCAACCATTGAATGTAAGTTAAGTTAGAGATATCACCCATTGACATTTCTCTGCATTTCAGCCTAATTTCCTAAGGAGATATAGCTTGTATTGTTGTCGTGCTTTTTCACTCTGTCCCAATTACTTAAGGAACATAGCACCATTACAACAAGTTTTAAGAGACAGTAAAGGTATCAAGATTATTGTTTTTCTATAATGAACTTGAGAGGACACGTTCCTTCAGGGGCTCAAATCTTATTAGATACCACAGAACCTATAGAAAGGATGCCTTTTGAAAAACCCAAACAGAAACAAAAGTTTCAATCAAAATCTACCCAAGAAGCAAAGTTTTAACAGAGGATCCTCTCCATTGTGCTTATGTTGCTGTCCAATATGGCACACATCATGTTTGAAGATTTTCACATAGTTAGGTGGCATTTATAATTTGTGAACTCTTCACACCTCATCTTTTCCCCTTCCCCCTAATACTTAGTCTTACTTCTTTTCCTTTTTTCTCATAATGGGTCAGCAGTATTTGTGTAACTCAGTTACAAAGGCAGTCAGCCATGAGGCACAATCTCATTGGAAATCAGGGAAGATTTCCATCTCTAGCATATGGAACATACGCACTTTCTAAAATGCATTTAGGCTAATATAATTTGCTAGATATAGAGTCTATATAATTTTTAACTAGCCTAAAAATCTAAACTTTACAAATTAAACATATACACAGACACAAAAACAAACAAAAAAAAAGCCCCCAACACAAAATACCAAAGGAAACTCCAACAAATGAATTAAAACAAACCCAAACAACCAACCCACAATAAAACAACAAAAAAGCCAAGTCTCAGTGATTTGTCTAACATGAATGAAAAAAAAAAAAAGACTAAAATAGAAATTTACTCCTGATATGGATAGGTGATAGGACTGAAGTGACAGTTGTTTGCTTTAGGATAACTGGCAGTAGAGTTATCTGTGATAAATGCTGGTAAGTCGGATTTACCCATTATAGAATCTTAACTTGGGCAACCTAGAGTTCAATTTCCCTTGCCTGGCCTGCAGTGATGAAACAGGTACTTTTAATCCCATTTAATGCTAGCCACTAAAATACATGTACATGAAACTTGTAAAAGTACTCGTAGGAGGAAAATAAAGTTTCTGCACCTTCATTTAAATTGCAAAGGGTAGCTGCCCAAAGGGGCTGATTGCAAAATTTGTTGAAAATGTGTTCTGTTATTAACCAGTTCTGAATTTAAAATGTGTGACAAGCTTCTTTTTTCTTCAGTGCCAGAAGCAAAGAAGAACAAAACAGTGCACTAATATATAGCATATATAAACTGTTATTTTAATAATAACATCATCAACCACAGAGAAGACAGGAGGAAACAAGTTTACTTGCAAACCTTCAAAGGAATTGATAGACTTTTCTTCCCATCTTACTCCAGTAGCACATTTGGCCCATTTTGTCTTTTTGTTTTTCTCAGTACTGAATTATATATACATTACAAAGAGCTCACATCCCAGAGGGATAAAAGCCCCACACAAATGTTTCAGCAGCTGAACCTATAGCTTCTTTTGATGAGTCTGTATCATTCTTGTGATTCTAAGACTTCTTTTGAGTCAGAAGAAAAAAAACTACTATCTTCTGATATGTGTTTGTAAGTAGGCAGCTCTTGTCAAGTGTAATCAAAAGCACAACTCATACCTTTTTATTTGGTAAATGTTGGGGGGGGGTTGTTTGCTTTTTTTTTTCTTTTTGGTTGTTTGGTTTTGGTATTGGTTTGTCTTCTTTGGTTGTTGTTTTTGGGGTTTTGTTTGTTTGTTCTTTTCTTTTGCAATGCTAGTAAAAGAGCTGTATACCTAGAATGTTAAGATCAAAAGCTTAACAGTATTCATCATGGTCCTTAGAGCCTCATTCCACATTTGTGTTTTGTGTCATTGACACAGTTGCTGGGTTTCATTCTATTTTTTTTCCTTACTGTTGTTTTAAAAGCTTCAGTTTCCTGAAGGGAATAGGTCTTCTAATTAGAGCAAACAGAGACTTCTCTTATCGTCAACATTATATTTTTTTTTCTCAATAAACTCATTAATTGCCTCAATCTTCATCTTATGAAAAAAAAAAAAGGAAATAAAATCCACAAATTCTTGCCTTCATTCTATTTTCTGTCAAAGATAATTAAAATAACTCGGAGTCCGAAAAAATACTTTCAGCCTGCCCAGCTATAACCTGTGGCTGCTGAGAAAGGAGTTTGTAGGGAAAGAGGCAGTTGGCAGATATAACCACAGAGTTTCTCTGTTACTTTCTCTCTCAGAGTGAGTTGTCTGTAGGATGTAGCAACAAGCAGGTGGTGTCTTAACTCTGTTTGCAGCATTATCTTTTTGTCTTTTGTGAAGTTCAATCTTCCTTCTTATGACTTTTTAAGGACATACAATTATTGGAACAAGTCTAGAAGAGAACTGTAGCAATGTCTGAAGGGCTGAACCACCTCTGCTATGAGGATAGGCTGAGGGAGCTGGGGTTGTTCAGTATGGGGAGGAGAAGGCTTTGGGGGGACCTTCTCACTGCCTTCCAACACCTGAAGGAAGCCTACAGGAAAGCTGGAGAGGGACTTTCATAAGGATGTGTAGAGACAGGTCTAGGGACAATGCTTTTAAGCTGGTAGGGAAGAGGTTTAGACTAGTTCGTAGGAAGAACTTCTTCAGTATGAGGATGGTGAGACTCTGGAATAGGCTGCCCAAAGTGGTTGTGGATGCCCCCTCCATGGAGGTGTTTAAGGGCAGACTAGATGGAGCATTGGGCAGCCAAGTCTAGTTGAGAGGTGTCCCTGCCTATGACAGGGGGGCTGGATGAGAGCACAGGGTGCACTGTCAGGAAGTTTGCTGATGACACAAAGCCGAGTGGAGTGGCTGACACACTACAGGGTTGTGCTGCCATTCAGCAAGACTTAAGACAGGCTGGAGAGTTGGGTAGGGAGTAACAGTGAAATTCAACAAGGGCAAGTGTAGAGTCTTGCACCTGGGAAAGAACAATCCCAGGTATCAGTATAGGTTGGGGACTGACCTGCTGGAGATCAGTGAAGGGGGAAAGGACTTGGGGGTCCTAGAGGATGGAAAGTTGACCATAAGCCAGAAATATACTCTTGTGGCCAAGAAGGCCAATGCCATCCTGGGGTCTATTAGAAGGGCTGTAGTTAGTAGGTCAAAGGAGGTTCTCCTTCTCCTATGCTCTGCCCTGGTGAGGCCACATCTGGAGTATTGTGTCCAGTTCTGGGCTCCTCAGTTCAAGAAGGACAGAGAACTGCTTGAGAGAGTCCAGTACAGAGCCATAGAGATGATTAAGGGAAAGGAGCATCTTTCTGATGAAGAAAGTCTGTGGGAGCTGGGGTTCTTTAGTTTGGAGAGGAGATTGAGAGGTGATTTCACTAATGTTTATAAAGACGTAAAAGGTGAATGTCAAGAGGATGGAGTCAGGCTCTTCTTGGTGATGTCCAATAACAGGACAAGGGGCAATGGATGGAAGCTGAGGCACAGGAAGTTCTCTGTACATGTGAGGAAAAATTTCTTTACTGTGAGGGTGACAGAACATTTGAATAGGCAGCCCAAGGGGATTGTGGAGTCTCCCTCTCTGGAGATATTCAAGGCCTGTCTGGATGTGATCCAGTGTGATCTGCTCTAAGTGGTCCTGCTCTGACAGGGGGGTTAGATGATCTTTCGAGGTCACTCCCAGGCCCTAACATTCCATGATTCTGTGATTTCTGAGGTCCCTTCTAACCTAAGCCATTCTATGATTCTATGACTTTCCATCAATAAATAAGGGATGATTCCTGCTCTTGGTTTTCCTCAAAGGATCAGCTGGAGTGGGTGTCTGTGTGTCTACACACCACTTCTTTTCCTGCCTTCAGAAGGTAATCATCTACAGAAATAATAAACCATTCCATAAGCAGCACAGAGAGTGGAGATGAAAATGTACTTCATTCCTTGTAGTACTTCACAGTTACGGCTTTTGGTCACTTTCTGCAGACTTCACAGTTTGCTAGACAGAATATGAATGATTGTGTGGAAAGGGAACATGGAACACACACTCAGCAGTTTTCAAGTGTAGACATCTGTTGCTGAATGCTGTCTCAGGGGCTGTGGGCAAGCAATCGACAGTCTCATCTCACACATACCTCAAAAAACCCAACATATTATTACAACTACACATTATGAACTATGGTGAGACTACTAAGAGAACTCAGAGCATTTGAAAAGTTATTCTGCTAACCTTAAGGAATTCTCAAGCCTACTGGAACGTAGCATAAATGTTTCCATGGTGACTTTCATCACTTTGTTTTTATGCTGTTACACAAACTCCCTCACAGATTGCTTCTCAGAGATAATCACTGCCAGAGCAGAACTCAAATAATAAGTATTTCCTTAAGTAAGCAGTGCAAGGAAAACATGCTTTCAGTTGAGAAACTTAATATTGAGAAACAAGTGGAGACGTTCATTGAAGTGAAGTTAGAGACAAATCTTATTCCAATAGCAGAAGCCAGGGAGGAGAATGCTTTCTCACCAATAAAGCAAGAGCCACAGACAAAGCCAAGAACATGTATGGCTATAAAAGGATCAGAGAAGCATGAACAAATTCACAGGTTCACAAAGTACAATGTACTAAGTATGTTCATGAGAGTTTTAAAATCAGAAGGGCAGCTTTAATATAATTCAAGAACAGTTCTAATTAAAACTTACTCTGTGGTGGAAGAAAACCTATTGTTCAAATGAATGCTTTATGGTTGTCATACTAATTTTTTTCTTACCAAATCAGAATAGAGTAATTATAAGCCTATAATGACATTTTTAAAAAGCCCTGTAAACCAGGCACTTACAGCCAGAATTTGACACCTTCTTCATGCTGAACAGCAATTTAATCTGTCGTGGGACTACTCGGTTTGAGTAATTGTAAAAGAATTTCCTCTCTGGCAGTTAATAGCATATTTTATCTGTCAGTGTACCTCAATAAGATTAGTTAGGCATACTTGCGGCTAGGGTAACTGATCCGAAGGAGGCTGTTGACTGACCCAGCTCATTTCAGAAACAGAGATGTGAGAAACATTAGCAGAGGCAGTCTACTGTAATGCACAGAATAACAGAAGATATACTGATAGGAAGACAAGCAGCTCCAATAATATGTGAGGTACCTTTTATAGCTCTTTTATTTACAGTGTAAAAGATTGATTTCTAAAAATCTAAATTCCTTGGAACAATGGCAGTACCTATTAGTGAAGTTTCTATCCAAGCAATAATGCTACCTTCATTTGATTTTTTTGCCTGTGCTTTAACCGAAAGCTATTAATTCTTTATGCCAACTGCATACTAACACAAACAACATTTTCCCCATTTAATAATTACATGTTTGATGGAATTCAACGTGTTAACTAAATTACTCTCTAGGAATATTAAGACTTTGTTGTTTTCAGATCATAGAATCATAGAACTGTTTTTGTCTGAAAACACTTCTAAGATCAATGAGTCCAACTGTCAACATAACAAAAACATGGACATTAAACTATGTTCTGATGCCTACATGGCTTTGGAACATCTCCCAAGCACTGAGGTTAGACAGAGAAGTATGTAGTTTCCTGGGTCCTCTTTCCAGCCTTTCCTGTATATGGGTGTCACATTTGCTAATCTCCAGTGAGCTGGGACCCCTCTGGTTATCTAGGGCTGTTAGTAAATGGTGGAAAGTGGCCTGATCAGCACTTCTGCCATGTACCTCAGTAACCCTCGGTGTATGCCATCTGGCCACACAGACGTGTGTGTGTCTAAGTGGTGCATCAGGTTGCTTACCATCACCTTGGGGATTATGGGGGCTTCGTTCTGTTCCTCATCCAGCTCAGAGGGCTGGGAATCCAGGGAACAAGTGGTCCTACTA
The DNA here is from genome assembly GCA_013396835.1 of Psilopogon haemacephalus. Taxonomy (NCBI): domain Eukaryota; kingdom Metazoa; phylum Chordata; class Aves; order Piciformes; family Megalaimidae; genus Psilopogon; species Psilopogon haemacephalus. The sequence goes on along the minus strand of VWZI01013298.1, from coordinate 327,804 downwards.
CTAAGGACTGATGCAAACGATGTGTTGAGTACCTCAGCCTTTACTACTATGCTTCCCCTTTCATCCAATAAACAATAAAGATCCACCTTTCTCATCCTTTTGTTGCCAACATATTTGTAGAAGATGTTCCTGTTCTCTTTAACAGCTGAAGCCAAATTAATTTCCAGTTGTGCTTTGGACCTGCATAGCATCACATCCTTGTAGTCCTCCTGAGTATCCTTCCCCTTCTTCCAACAACCACAGAGCCTCCTTTTCTCCCTAAGCTGCAACCAAATATTTCTGTTCAGCCAGGCTGGCCTTATGTCCTGCCAACTCATCTTTTAACACATGCGTTTGACCTCTTCCTGCACCTCTAAGACTTTCTTCTTGAACAGTGTCCAGTCTTCCAGGACTCTCCAGCCCCTCAGGACTGCCTCACAAGGGACTCTATTTCTGAAACAGGCCATTGTCTGCCCATTGGAAGTCCCAGGTGGCAGTTCTGCTAACCCTCCTCTTTACTTCTCCAAAACCTGAGAGCTGTATAGTACCATGATTGTTGTTCTGAAAACAACCCCCACTGGTACATCACCCACCTGTCCTCTGTTCACAAGCAGCAGGTCCAGCAGCATGCCTTCCCTACTTGGTTCTATCACCAGCAGTGTCACTCCACACACTCTAGGAACCTCTGGTACTGCTCCTTCTATGTTGTGCTGTATTTCCAGCAGACAGCACAAGAACAAAGGCCAGCAATTGCAAGACTTATGCCAGATACCTAAAGAATATGTTGTCTGTCTCTTCATCCTCATTGGGTGATGCATAAAATTATCACAAGATGTGTCATTTACCATCCAGTTATTAGTGAGTGTTTGTTGTTAATCATACTGATTGGTAATAGACTAGCTAATAATAAGGTTGATCTTTGCTTTCCTAAAGGCTTTTTATATTCATAAAAAAATAAATTCACACAGTTTTTAGTTTATGGGCCAAATCTTTTCATTCATTTCCAGGAACATTTGTGATGTGTATTGTCAGCATCATTGGCTGCAATACATCTGGTTTCTGTCAGGAGGGTCACATCCACACCGGTTTGCAACTGACAGATTCATTTCCTACTTTCTCTTGAGACAGCAATGAGGACTGCAAAAATCAGAGGTCCAGTGTAATTACTATGTATATTTCAGATTAAATAAATGTGATAAAAGCTTCCATCTGGCTTTTGATCAAACGTGTAGAGGCATGCTGATTTTCAGTGACATATTACAATATGTCTCTTGTAACAGTCCCTAATGCCATCCGGTAAATTACTTGCATTTGGGATTACTTGACTGCAGCAAACAGAAATATTACTCAATGTTTAAGTGCTGCCTATTGGGAGTATAGAGGACATAGTCTAATCTTGAAGTTGTTAAGCAAGGCATTAAGAAATAATGGAGCCGCATTTATTTTACTAAATGCCAATTGTACTCACACTATTTGGAGATGGCAAACCCTATTTGAGAGTAGCCTGAGCCTATTCCTGATGCTGGAAAGCTGTAAAAAGTCTAATGCTGAGGAAATAAGTGTAATTGGTGTGCTGGAACAGTCCTTGAGGACAACATTAAAACTCAGAAAAGTCTGGCAAAAATATGTCAGTAGTTTCAAATTGTAGTCAATTTGCTGAAAAAATACAAGCCCTTTTCTGAAGAGAAATTTGGAGATTCAGAGTCTTGCATTAAACAACAACCAGATCCACCAATAAAAAGGAGCAAGAAAAGTTTAAACGGAAAATCAGAAAATTATGCTTCCATTTCTCCATTTATGTTACACCTTGTCTTGGAGTGGTCTTTGCAATATGTGGAGAGTCAAAATCTACTACTTTACTGAAAAACTTACGATATGAAAGAAAGGTTGAAGAACAATTTAGATATCCACAGAGTAGCTAATACTGGTTAGAATGGCTGCTCTTATTATTAACAGCTGCTTGAGGTTTAGAATGCATAAATTAACAACATTAATTCAAAATTGAAAATATGTGTGCTTTGTGTGCTTATTAAAAAAAAAAAAAAAAGACAAATCTCCCATCCTAGACAAACTATGGATATTTCTGGTGTATCGTATCACATTTCTACTGTTGTTGAACATGCACTCCTCCCAGAGAATGTACCAAGATACTCTGACCCTTAAAATTCTTGTTAATCCCCAGAAGAAAGCCCTTGTTGCTCTACAGCTCTGAAGGGGACAGAATCTTTATATTGCAGTGGTTATAATAGATTTTTTTTTAATAGCCATTGGTCTGTAGAAAGTTATTGGAAGCATTCATGAGCCTAGGAAACATCTCATGGCATTTTTTGCACTAGAAATATTCTGCTTATCCCCTATTTAAGCACTCCAGCGTGGAACTTTCCTTTTCCTATTCACTTCTTACTCTGTTTTAACTACATGAGATTTTCCAATATTATACCTTCACTTGAAATTGTCTCAGTTTACAACACTTAGCATTCCCTCTTACTTACTGAAGTGGTTCACTAGTGGCATTTCCTCTTAAAAGATCTGTAAAATCTTACTCCTCTCTTTAGGAAAACATGAACACAAAATGTGAAAGCAAAAATAATGTTCCAAATACAGCTGAAATTACCATGACTTCTTCCTAATCTCACTGCTGAGGAACCAGCCAGGCAGAGGGTGACCTGGGGGTGCTGGTAGATAGTAGACTGAACATGAGCCTGCAGTGTGCCCAGGTGGCCAGGAGAGTCAATGGCATCCTGGCCTGTATCAGGAATAGTGTGGCCAGCAGGACAAAGGAGGTTATCCTTCCCCTGTATTTGGCACTGGTCAGGCCACATTTTGAGTACTGTGTCCAGTTATGGTCCCCTCAATTCAAGAGAGATAATGAGGTACTGGAATGTGTCACGATGAAGCTGGTGAGGGGCCTGGAGCACAAGCACTATGAGGAGAGGCTGAGGGAGCTGGGGTTGTCTAGCCTAAAGAAGAGGAGGCTCAAGGGTGACTTCATTGCTGTCTACAACTACCTAAAGGGAGGTTGTAGCCAGGTGGGGGTTGGGCTCTTCTCCGAGGCAACCAGCAACAGAACAAGGGGACACAGTCTCAAGTTGTGCCAGGGGAGGTATAGGCTGGATATTAGGAAGGAGTTCTTCACAGAGAGAGTGATTTGCCCTTGGAATGTGCTGCCCAGGGAGGTAGTGGTGTCACCATCCCTGGAGATGTTCAAGAAAGGACTGGATGGGGCACTTAGTGCCCTGGTCTAGTTGATTGGATAGGGCTGGATGACAGGTTGGGCTGGATGACAGGTTGGACTGGATGACCTTGGAGGTCTCTTCCAATCTGGCTGATTCTATTCTTCCCTAATCTTTTTCCTTCTTCCTTTCCTTCCTAGTAAGTCTGTGCTGTTTATGTCATAGCTTTGTGAGGGACATGATTTTTCTTTCTTAAGTATTCTCTGTGCTTAAAAGTGATTCTGACCATTCCATTTGATGGAAAAGTTTTTGCTAGCAAGATTTTAGTTATACTAAAATGTTATACTAACATTTATAGCAGTATCACTCTCAACGTGAAGGTTGTCGATGTGACACAGCTGAAAATGAGATTCATTCTGGAAAGTTCAGTATATGGAGACACGTGGATATTTCAAACTTTCTGAGGTGTTTCAGGTTAAGCCCAGCTGGCTGTGGGAGTGATCTGGAAACCTGATGATCCCAGGTGGACAGGAAGACCGGGCCCCTCTTGGGGGGGGAGGAACCCCCAGGTCAAAGTTTATCCCACTCCCACTTCCTGCCCACAATACTACCTAAAAGACAATTTTAGTTCCTCTCATTCTTTTATTCCTCCCGTTGTCTTTGCAACATCTCCCTGCTGCTGTACCAGCTATCCACATGGGCAGCTCTGCTACCTCCTGCATACAAGGACAAAATCCATCTGAATCTAGAGAATCCAGTGCCATCCAACATGGTTTTGTATATGTGTTGTATCTGTTCTCCTCTGTACCAAAGATAGATAGTACACTATCTTTTGTAACCCTCCTTTACCTTAAATACTTTTAAAATTTATTGTAAAACTTTTCTTTTTAACTTCCAAATTGGTGCAAGACTGTTCTTCAGGTATCTTGCCCCTTTTAGTCATCTCTGTTCTGTTGGGCTTGTGAGTTCTGGGAAGGTTTAAATGGTAACATGATGTTATAGCCCTTCAGTAAAACAAGTATGCAAAATAATAGGATTTAAATCAATATTGAATGCTGTTATTGAGTTGGAACTGAAGTGTTAAATCCAAGCTTCAATTCAGAAGACACTGGCTACCAAAGGAGACACAGAAGGAATCTGGATTCCTTTGGCTGTTACAAGCAGTATTTTTAGGCTTCCTTGCCCTCTGGAAAGCTTTAGTAAGCTGCTCCTCCTCCAACAGAGGTGAGATTCATGAAATCAAGAGCCCACTGTGACACCTTCTCTCTGACACCAGCATGTCTGGGTCTTGTGCCAGAAACTGCAGCAAGCCCACGGTGCTGGGCAGCGCATAATCAGACAGTCCCCCTTGCTGGTAGCAACCTCTCATCAAAGTGCTGCTCTTGTCACTTGCACCAAGGAGGCAGCATGTGGCCTGTTCCTGCAAAATCTAATTCAGCACTTAAGATGGAAAGGGTTGTTTCACATCTTGCAGTCCAGTAAAATCATAAAAATGTATATTTGCTCTGCCTAGCAATGACTTAGTCTGCTCACAGCAATGAATAAGGCCTAGAGGTTGGTGAGGTGTCCCTCCAGGACACCATGCTCATGACATCCCTTGAGAGTTTACACCCCCTGAAAAGAAGGTTAGTTATCCCAGGGATAAGTATGGAAAATCAGGTTCAAATTCTTGCTATGCAACAAATACCTGAGTATGCACTTTGGTGAAGTGTTTGCTTTGTCTGTCCCTCAGTTCTCTCAAAATAAATTGAGAGTCATGAACAATGAATGCTTGTGACTTATAGAATAACTAATAGAACAGTGAATGATTTTGAGATATGATGACAGTATGTGTAAGGCAGGTGCTTCACCTGTTCTTACAAACAATATTCTATGGAATAGAATTTAGAAACACTTGACATGGTCTTTTCTGCTGCCTTTTTACTAAGATTTTGTTGGGTATATTTCTTGTTCCTTGGATAAAAGGAAACAGAACATCTATTATAATATCTGTATAATGAAAAAATTAATAGCTGTATGCCTTCATTCCTGAGAGGTAAGACTGAACAAGATAGCCTCACATGGCTACATTATTACTGAAAGTAATTCACACCAGGTAATTGACAAAGATAGAAACAAACCGAAATATAGAAATAAGGCAGAAAGTCATCTACTTCCAGAACCTGGAAATAAACAGAGAATCATAGAGGATGTTGTTAAACACTGGCAAACAGGTTGACATCAACTTTCTGTTTCATAAATAAGCTTGAATTTAGCAGGAAAATGAGTTTCATTTTAATAATAGAATCATTGAAAATCTATGTCAGCTGATACAAGAAGGTAAAAAATAATATTTCAAAAACGATCAGCTGTAGTCTCCTGGTCTCAGGTTTCTTTTTCATCCTAGTACCATCTACTTTCTCATAAACACTAATGATTTATGCATTGCAATTAAACTTAGAAATTTATTATTAAAACTTAGTTACACTAACTTCCTAAAGTCTCAGGGGAGCACTTAAAGGTTAGTTCATTATTTATATTAACCAAATGCAGTAATACAGTTTAGAACTTTAAAATTTCCTGAAGTAACCATTTAGCTGTGAAGATTTCACTGAATAATATTATGAGGTAAATCTACCACTTTCTTGACAACTGAACAACAGCAATCACAACAATCATCTTAAAAAATGTACATGTTACTCTGTTAAAATAATGCATAATCTCTTAATAACTTTGCTAACTGTTCAATCACATGAGCACATTAGATATTTCAAGGTACATCTGTGCTTTCTATCTGCCATAGGGTAGAAGTGGTTAAATCTTTATGGTGCAATAGTATTGTTCCAAAAGTTACCATGGCTCCTCAAATATAAGCCATAATATAATGGATTTCATATATGTTAAGCATCACAATTCTGGTGAAGGATACACAAAAATAAAAGCAGCAAATTCATAGCCTGCAGGAATCAGCTAGTTAGTGTCTGCCTGCACACATAGACACTAATGATCAATCAGTCAGTTGGGTGTTGCAGCAGACAATGTATAAGGAGATGCTGAAATAATTTTTTTCTTTCCAGTCTTGAGAGAGCTAAGTGAGAAAACATTGCCATCTTCAGCTACTATATGGGAAGGTGGTGTGGAAGACCTGAAGGGTCAAAATAGGCCTGTACGTGTGCTAGCTTGCCAAGACATGTTTTTCTGCCTCCCCTCTGTTTTGGGGAAGAAGCAATCTTGGGAAAAAAGAACAAAAGACCCAGAGCCACGGAGTCTGAGCACTCTGGCTTACACAACTTGTTTTTCTCTCGCAACCTGTGGTAAACAAATTGCACACACTAGCCTTGTGCTAAGCTTGTGCTAAACCTATGTGTCTCTCCCTATATGGTATAAGCAAACCTATGCTTTCACCCAAATATGGTCACAATTTGGCTTACTACCACTCTGATTGGATAAGCTAAATTGTCCAAAAGGTCCAATCAATCTCAGGCATTGATACATAAACAGATAAGCAGGTAACACAACGTGCTCCTGCCATGCCTTTGCCATTATTCTGTGTATACATCTTGCCTGTAATGCCTTATTATTATATATAATAAATTAAGCTATATTCCAGCCTGGAAGCATTTTGAGGTTTTCCAGAAGCAACTGTAATAGCTTTCACACAATTAGTTGCATACTAGAGCCAGTGTGATATATCTGCTGAGATACATCACAAGACATCTGCCTGCATCTCCTGAAGATGAGCAAACCTGAAGGCATGCAGATCATCAAAAGCCAAGAACAGGTCAGCAATTGCACGCCCCCTCCTTCACCCAGCAGCCTGTGGAGCCTGGGGTGAATCAGTCTTAGCCACAGCTGCAGCAGCAGCCAGTAAGGCAACTGACAGAATCTCTGCAAGTATTCTGAGTACTGTCTCAATTTTTTGATAGCCTTGCAAGATAGGAGAAATAATATTTGTAAGAAAACCTAAAGTTTCCTTTGTTTACCTAGTTCTGCCATAAGCAGAAAGAGGGCCTGAGTCCCTCTAGTGGCCAAGCAGCACTACTGACGGCAAGAAATCTCTTCGTGTTAATTAGTTAATTAGATAATTACAGTTCATTTGAATCTGACTGTTTATGTATATATTGATAATTACTACTAGATCTAGATATCATTTATGTAATCATTCCATGACTGTTACGATCAAACTGGTTTATTATTAAAAATAAGTGATATGGGGTGGGAAATTTGGATATAAAAATTAATAAACAATATTCATTTCAGAAAAAATCATTTTGCATTAATTAATCATAACCCCTTCCATCACAGGAGAAGAGATGATCCAACTAGACACTTACTAGAGATGCACAGAGATGAGAGGCAAGGCACACAACCTGAAACAATGGATATTCAAACTAGATATTAAGAAAACTTTTCAACACAAGTACAGTCAAACACTGGGACAAGTTCCCCAGAGATGTTGTGGGTTGTATGTCCTTGGACATATGTAGATCTCTCACAGACAAGGCCCAGGATAACCTGATGTATAGTGACCCTCTAAGGTAGGCTTGGATTAGAAGTCCCTTACAAGCTATGTTTTTCTACAGTGGGTCATAAGCCACCGAAATGAATAAACAGGAAAAGTAGATAGAGTCTTTCCAGATTTTGGCATCTTGGAATGAACAGATTTAATAACAATAAATCAGCATCCAGTAAATGGATGCTAAGATCCCACTACTGCTCTAAGGTGTTATTTCGGTGTTGCCTTACATTGTTGCCATTGCTGTTTTATCCATACCATAAAGAATTCAACAGGCTCTTCAATTACTTTTCTCCAACCTTCTAGTAATGAACACACTTGAATCAGGGAGCAGGAGTTCACCTAAAACCTTAGAAATTATACTGCATAAAGCAGCTGTATGTTGGCAGAGGAAAATTCTATGTGATATAAAGGCCCTTATTGTCCTCGAATACATTTTTTTTCTTGAAATAAATTGTCTTTTTTTTTTTTTTTTTATTATTTCCAAAACCAGCCACAACAGTCTTTCTGGGGGGAAAAAAAAAAATCCATAATAGATTATTTCAGATATGTTACAAAACATACATAATAACAACATCAAAGATCAATGAATTGCTGCAATGGACTTTCCATCAGATTACAGTTACTGAAAGGTTAGAATTGAAAAGAAATGAGCTGAAATTTCAGCATTCTGTGGCAACTATACTATTTTCAGTCTGAGATTTTCAGTTTTATGGCCAGCTTGACAAAACTAGTGTAATTCTGTTTTTCTCAGGCATAGCTAAGCTTATTTATAGCAAGGTCAGCTCATTTGAAATCTCCTGTATCTCTTTACTCACTAGAGAAATCATCATGCAAGTAAAACTCTGGATGATGTTTCTTCTGTGTAATAGCACGGAGTAAGAACCAGCAATCACACAAATTGCTTCTCTGCCTGTCAGACTTCATATTCAATGCACAAAACTTTTCATATATATGAAGAGACTGCAGCTTATCTCCATGTAATAACAGTGAGCATGCATCTTTCAAAGTACACTGGATGTCCCATACTCAGCAGGAACTCTGATGGGATGTGGTGGAAGGTCCAAGTTTTACCTAAAATACATATCCAAGACATATCTGCATATCCTAAACGCCTATCTCCATACCCACCTTGCCCCACCCCATCCCTCCTTCTTCTGGATGGAAGAAGCAGGAGAGCAGACAAAAGCCTTGGTGCCTCTTGGTCTGCCATAGAGACACCATATTTGGTCTTGTTTTTTACCCTGCTTTGTTTTTGGTAAACACACATCACAGATGCTAGGCATGTGCATCTCCCTTTTTTGATGAAACAACCTAGGATTGGTTCTAGGGGTGTTTTTTATCCGTTGCTATTGGTCAAAGACCTTTTCAAAAATGCTTAAAAGCTTAGACAACTTGTTTGTTTGCTGCTGTAGCCTTTGTTGCTTGCTGGCCATCCTGTTTGTCCCACGAACAAAAGATGTTGACCCTGCCCAACTGAACCAGAGGTCTGAAGCTGCTTGCCCCGCCCTGGGAACAGCAACCCGCCTGAGTTCAGCCGAGCCTGAGTCTCTTGGACTCTAGCCAAATCTAGGTAATGTCGTAGCAATTAGTTGCAACATCGGACCTGCCGGCCCTTCGCTTCAGCCCGACGGCCGACTCCTTTACACAGCACCCGGACCGGACTGCTCCTGCCTGTAAACCTTGATTCTGCTTTACCCAGGTGGCTGAGCACTCCGATGACTTCCTGAGAATCACAGAGGATTTGCCTCATGCCCGTGGATCTTCTCCAACATCATGCTCAATTTGAGCTACGCAAGCAACAAGCTGCCCCGCCCCTGCCCCACCATTACCACGTGGAAAGATACCAAGCGGCTGGGACTGTATTTTTCCTCATTTTAGCTCGTACATATACTTTTGGATTACAGGTATTGAGACTCTGATGAGTGAGTGAACTATCTTTTCTAAAGTTTGTGAGAGTTTCTGTTTATCTTTAACCTGTAAGCAGAAGTTTGTGCTGCAGGGCTCTCTTCAACAGCTTAAATTTTCTAAAACCTTTACTAAATTAATATAAAATCCATCTGATGGTGTATATACATTCTGCAAAGATAGTTTTACCAACTGCATAACAGAATCTCTGTGTGTTAACTGTAAATAAGTTGAGGGGAAATTTCCTTATATATTTAATAAACTCAATAATTTTTATATTGGTATGAATTACTAATTACTCATTAGTAATTCATACCTAACCCTGATTCAAACCCATCCTTGACATGGGACCACCATGTGGAAGTCCTCATCTAACAATCTCATAACTAAATATGTGGTCCAAATCTCCATAAACCCAGGAAGGTAACACTTGGTTGCAAAACTTCTGATCTGAAATCTCCTTACACCTTCAAGTTCTATGGGAAAACAATTTCTATAGGGTGCATTAACCATCTCTCTTTTCCTCCTTCTTCTGCCAGTCCCTTCCTCTTTGTTAATTTGACTTTAAAGAAAGGAAAATTTCCAAGAAACTCTGATAATGATATAGTATCCCAATTATATTTATATATCTTCCACACATTTTTCTTTTTCTCCTGTCCTCCACACCTCCAGCACCATCCTTCTCTGTTACTTGTTCATTTAAGATGCTCAAGCAGCTTCTGCAAAACCGTTACTCAAAATGCCTTCTTCAATGCCACAAGCACTTGCACAAATCCTGTAACTGCCTTCCTAATGTGTGGTTGCTACTTCCTGCTATTGATTTGGAAATTACAAAGTATTTCTTGTCACAAAAGTAGGCTACATGAGACCTTTTTAGTGCTACTGTGTACTCAGTATGAGAACCCAGTGCATAGTTAAATATTTTTAATATAACTCAGGTCAAATTTTGGCAATAAAGTCATGAAGTCCATTAAGCTTAACTCAAGTAATTTAAAGGACAGTGAGACAAATGTGTCCCTGATGAACACGTAGTTGAATAACTAATATGCTGTACTGTGCATGCCTAGAGGCATCACTGTATTGGCTGAACTGAGCATCTGTGTGCCTGCCTGCCCCATAAATTGTTTTAAATTTACAAAGTAGGTGTCTCTAGCCTTAAGTTCCTTGAGGGTCCAAATGATTTGTTTTACCTCAAGAATGTTAAATACGTACTTGAAAACACTGAATTGAAATGAAATTGTACTAGCCACGACCATTTTATTCAAGATGAGACACAAAGAGGAGCAGAATCATTATGCCTTACTAAGGGTGTGAACGTTAATGGAGAATATTAAAACAAATACAATTCTGGTATGCCTGAAAAGGGGCAAAACCCCCTGAAAATGATAACAACATCACTACAACAAAATTACATGCCACAGCCATGGCCACCTACACACATTGAAACAGAAATCACAGAATGTTAGGGGTTGGAAGAGACCTTGAATGGTCATCTAGTTCAACCTCCCTGCCAGAGCAGGATCATCTGGAGTAGATCACAAAGGAACACATCTGGGTGGGTTTTTAATATCTCCAGAAAAGGAGATTCCACAACCCCCTGGGCAGCCTTTTCTAGTTGAATGAAGTCTCACAGAAGCCAATAGTCATGTTAACTGAGAGATAGAGGTTTGTGATTTTCATTTAAGAAAACACCACTTTTGAATGGAACTGGCTTGAAGCATAGGTAAAGTGAAAACATGAATTATTGTACCCTGCTCTGTTTTGTCCTGATGAGACCACACGTGCAGTACTGTGTCCTGTTTTGGACTCCCCAATTCAAGAGAGGCAAGGCTTTGATGGAAAGGGTCCAATGGAGAGCTATGAGAATGACTACAGGACTTGAACACCTCTCCTATGAAGAATGAGAAAACTGGCTGTACAGTCTTGAGAACAGAAGGCTGAAAGGGGATCTTATAAATGTCTATAAATATTTGAGGGTTTGGTGTCAAGATGAAGGTGCCAGTCTCTTTTTGGTAGTGCCCAGTGACAGGACAAGTAACAATGGGTATAAGCTGGATGATAGGAGGTTCCACCTCAACATGAGGAAACATTTCTGTACATTGAGGGTGATGGAGTACTGGAACAGGCTGCCCATGGAGTTTATGGATTCTCCTTCTCTGGAGACTTTCAAAATGTGCCTGGATGCATTCCTGTGCAGCTTGCCCTTTGGATATCCTGCTGGCAGGGAGATTGGACTCAATGGCCTATGCAAGTCCCTTCCAACCCCTAACATTCTGTGGTTCTGTAAAAGAACATCTTGAAAAACCTAACTCGTCACTGACCTCCTATTCTGTAGCTGACTGAATAATATCATGCACTGAGTATCAGATTGCCTCTTCTTTGGCCTTATTCTCTATTGACTAGGTGTCCCCAGATAGGCAGATTCCCCCTGGGCAAATAACTCAGAAGATGGATGCAGTGACACATCTCTTGTCTCATCTCCCTTTCATGAATGAGCAAGTGTATGCTGACTAGTAATGGTATAATTTGACCTTGAACATGATCAAAATATTCCAGCATTTCTAATGTGATATAAGCTACTTTCTTCTGGGTACTGAGACACTTCATCTATGAATAATTGGAATGCTGTATTTGAATGCATCACATACACAGAACATGGTGTCAGTAACATGTCTTGCTACTTTCTGTAATGAGTAGTTTGACTCCTGATTGTTTGTTCAATAGGATACAGTCAGTTAAAACTTATTTCTCTACCTCTACATCCTGCATCTCTTCAAAGGTGTGTACTTGTGACACGGCAGAGGATTAGACGTGATGTATTTTAAGGATTTAGTTGATAGGGTACATAACTGATTTATGCTCACAACTAATTTGGTTTTAAACAATTCCATTTTAGCATCTTCTGACAGGAATTCATAGTTTGTTGCCTCATTTTCGGTACTGTTAACATTTTTATGGGAACAAAGAGGGTTCTTGGAAGGTCTTCTTCTAAGCATTACTATTTTTATTTACAAAATTTTATTTTCTGGTTAGTAATACAAAATCCATGGGACCTAAGAAGCACAGTTTAATGTATACGACATTGCCTAGTGTTGCTGAAATTTGTTCTTTGAAACATCTGCTTTTTGAGCTGTATTTACCTGCCTGGTGTTAATCAAAGAAATTACTGTTAGCCTTTTTTTTTTGGTCAGAAACAGATGTCTGTCATGTCACAGAACACATGAAGGGAAAACAAATTGACTTGCCCTTTGCTGAAATATGGTGGAAAGAAAACATGACCAAAGAAAGTAAGCACTTCAGTTTTTCTCTTACATCCATGAAGAACTACAACAATCAACTCTTTAAATAAATACTGTCATGACTGAGTCCCTCGTTAGAGGCTTAAGCATGAACTGTTTAGCATGCTTGCTTTCATTCAGTATCTAAGGATGCAGTCCTTCCCTCATATGACTCAATGCACATTCCAAGCATATAAATATTTTAAACTAATTACTACTAAGGGTTGTTGTCTGACTGAGATGTTTCTCAGCCAATGCAGACTACTTCTGGGACCTTCTTTGTGTGCAGTATGGTTGATGATGTGTGCTTCTTAATATAAAGCATCTGAAAAGTACTTAATAATTATTTATCTCATGTACATATTTATGTTGTTGTTTCTGCATGTATTTAAACACAGTAACATCAGAAGTCTTCTGAACCACATTTATAATCTTTAATGGAAGCCTGACATATTATCTCAGAGTAGAGAGCAAACCCATGGAAGCATCTGCAGCCTGACAGGACTCTTGTGCTGCTACATCCCCAGAGGCCAAGTCCAAGCAGTAGAACTGCTTTTGATGGATTGGTGATTTCTTTTTAAAGACCAGGCAAGGTTTATAATTGGCTATTTCAGAAATCCTTATTTAAAATACTGGCAGGTGAAGGAAAATTAAAAAAAAAAAATTGTTTAGTCCAGTGACTCACACAAAGAAACAAATACTAAGGTAAGTGCTAGAGAAAGTCTCTCTTTAACTCCTAGTTCTCATAATTAAAATTATTCCATGTCTGAACATGCCAACAGCAATATGGGTAAGATTGCTTGAGGCACAAAATACCACACAATGTAAAAACTTCAGAGTACTGTCCTGAAGAAGAAACAATGTGTATGGGATTCTTGACATATGGAAAGAACCAGTTCAAGGGGTTGTTTAAAGAGAACCAAAGGGATGTTGTGAAACACTGCTGTGCAACACTTTGAAATGTCTCATGTGTGTCTTTTGAGGAAACATTAAAAATGATGGCTATGATTGCTTTTCATAGCTGACAACATCATTTTGGTATCAGATCTTCCTTTTTGAGGTAGAACCTGTGTGAAACAAGCAGCTGGGCATCAAAACCAAAACATTCTCCCAAAGAGTTACAAGAAAGGCCTAAGACATAAAAGGACTGATAATTATAACAGCACAAACATAATGAGCTTTGAGTGTAATTGATGGTGAGCTGAGCTGTTCTTTCAGACAAAAAGATCAAACTTCACTTTAGATATGCTTAGGGAGACATTCCAATGTGAACATTTTAATAGTGTTTTTCTACCTAAATTGTACAGGAACCTTTCATTCTAAAACCTAGATGACTCATTTCAGCAGGTTATGCCTCGTGAAACATTTTAAACAAACTTGAAAATCAATTGTAACAGCAGAGATCTCACTCTAGTTGTAGAAATTTTACAAAAGGAAAGCCATGCTTTTCTTTACAGCATTATGTGCTTATTAAGGTCTTTGATACAAGAACATAAGATATTTAAAGAGATTTTAAAGAAACAGAAGACACTGGAAAGACTGGGGCAGGTAGAAAAGGATCTGACATATGAACACATTAGTTTTCCGGTTCATTTGCTTCTGTTCATTAACAATGTTGAATCATAAAAGATGCAGTCATGATCTCTGATTTGTGGTACTTACTCCATGACAGAATGCTCTAAAATTCAGTAGAGTTACTGCCTCTCTGTATGAAACTAACCAAGACCAAGAAGTACTGCATATATCTGTTCTCTGTGATAGGGACGGGGAATCAAAAAGGCATATTTTCAGAGATTCATTAAAAGAAGAAAGAATTTAAATGGCCATGCCCTTCTGTTAGTTATTGCTGCTATTATTAGTAGCAAGAGTAGGAATATCAGGGTTTTCTTTTTTCATATATAGTTCTCTCTGACATTCAGGGAAATGAGAATTAGTCTTATAAACTGGTCTTGTGCTTCCAAACGCTCCCTGTTTGTACAGTGTTTAAAAGAAACTGCACAGCATTATTTAAATAATGATAAGAAATAAGGTACATCTTTCCCTGGACTGCACTGCTGAATGGCACTGAAAGTCAGAAGTATACCAACACAGAAATAAAATACATGCTTCTATATCCCTATATCCCATTGATTTTTCAATGTGAACACCACTAAAGACTGAGCTTTACTAAATGCTTCTGGTTCCCTGGTGTGCAAAATGCAGCTCGCCGATGCACAGAACTGCTGGGTCCCTTCCATACACTTAAACATTTGCTTCCTCCTAGTAGGGAACCAGCTCTGAACTTTGCCCTGTTCATCAGTCACAACAGCAATGGCACAACCAAGCTCATAGGTTCTGCTTTGTATTTTGTGTGCATTACACTGTATTTAATGTTATCCAAAAGGAGATGCAGATACATGAAATTACATCCTCTTTGAGAAGAGTGAGGACAGAAATAATCATAATGGTGAATCATAGCCCTTCTCAAGTCAGCAGGAAAATTCAACTACCAAAACCAGATTTCAAGCAAGAATACTAGCTAATGCTTTATTCACTGTTGTATAAGCAAAAAACAGATGGGCAAACAATACATACTTTATGATGTTTCTCCCTCCTTTTTTTCCTCCTTTCTTTACCCAATAAGTTGGTTGCTTTCCTATTGCTAAATTCCTTTTGTTTTCAAAGAATTTAATTTTCTATCCACTGAAGCAAAACTGATGGAAAAAAAAGTGAGAAAATGATGGGGCAACTAGGCAGGTAAAATCCTTGCAAATCCTACTCCAAACTGCTTAATATTCTGAATCCCTGCTTCAGGGAGATGAAAACCCTGTTGGCATATTCTGAGTTGCATTGATGTCTGAGCAGGAAGACTTTACTGCAGATTTGGAAGCTTGATTTGTTAAAAAAAAAAAAAAAAAAAGGAGAGAAAGAACAAGAAATTAAAACTCCTCTATGCTGGGTTTTCCACAACACAAGCCTTATTGATAAACAGAAATATAAACAAACAGAAATTAGAAGTGGTCACAAACTGCTGAAGGTCTCCATTTAATTAGCATTCAAACTACTAGAGAACCATCTAGCTCATTTTGATTCATTATGAAACATTACTGGAGAAAAAGAAAAATAACATAATTTCTAATAATTAAGACTGCCATTATGTATATTTATATAAGCATCAGATTCTTTTCAAGTTGCTGGGACTAAGCCAGGATTCCAATATTTGCCTGAAGCAGGCAAAAGACTCTGCTGAAATAAAACTTAACATCCCTACTGCCAACAAAACACTCATTTGGAGTGTATGCTCAGTTCAATTGCCTGAACATATGCACAGGGGCAGTCTTTGCATCATTCAGTGGAACAGATGTGCTGTTATACATTCACTGTATATTCTTTTAACATAGTTCAAGATTCTTATATGTGACTACAGTGGTAGTACTGTATTAAACTGTGCTATCATTTATTTTATTTTATTTTTTTCTTTAGCAAATGAGTATATAATTAGGGCATATTTAATAGGTAGGCCTCTATAAACAGAATCACTGAATTGTCAGGGTTGGAAGAGACCTCAAGGATCATCTAGCTCCAACCACTCTGCCATAGGCCAGGACACCCTCCAGGAGATCAAGTTGCCCAGAATTACATTAAGCCTAGTCTTAAAAACATCCAGGGATGGGGCTTCCACCACCTCCCTGGGAAACCTGTTCCAGTGTCTCAGCACCCTTATCGTGAAGAACTTCTTCCTAACATCTAATCTAAACCTGTCCTCCTCTAGCTTGGATCCATTTGCCCCAGTCCTATCACTGCCCAACACCCTAAAAAGTCCCTCAGCAGCTTTTTTGTAGGGCTCCTTCAGATACTGGAAGGCCACAATAAGGTCACCTTGGAGCCTCCTATTCTCCAAACTGAACAGTCCCAACTCTCTCAGCTGTCCTCATAGGAGAAGTGTTCCAGCTCTCTGTCCCAGCTCCAGCTTTCATGACTTCTCAGGACATGTTCCAGAACATACTTATCTTTCTTGTAATAAGGGCTCCAGAACTGGACACAGTACTCTAGGTGGGGGGGTCTCACAAAAGCAGTGTAGAGGAGGAGAATCACCTTTCTCGTCCTGCCTGCCACACTTATCTTAATGCAACCTTTTTCTTGATGCAACTTTTTTCACCTACTCACCCTAACTCACTCCAACAATCCAAACTTGAATATTCTCTCTTGTACTTAATGTAATGTGCACAATATTTCATATATAGAGTAATGAGGTTAGACTCACAGAGCTTGGGCACTCTAAGCTACTGTTACTCAACAGCCTTCACTGATGTGTAACTAGCAGGGAACTTGCTCAGGGTATGTAAACCAGGATCATTTGGATGAAAATACCTACACAAATCATTAACTTCTACCTGTTAATGCCTCTTGACATGTTTCCAGTGATTCTTCCCTCATTCATAAATGGGTGAGTATTGACAAATGGCAATAAAATCCAGACACACTTCAATTTTCAGGGCTAGAAGTCACTTTTTCTTATTCATGACTGTCTGTGAAGTAACTGGGTTTCTCTTGCTTAGGTAGGGAGTAGGGTGGACTGACCAGGATTGGTGTTCTTTTAGGACCTAGATCTTCAGACCCAGCATTTCAGTAAAAGTAGAAACTGAAAAAGGCATGTTAATGACAGGAACTGCAGCAGCTTCATTGCTGGTCTACAGTGAGGGTACAACTTAAAATCAAGAAAGCACTCCATGTTCTCTGTGGAAAGAACTGGAACACAGCATCAGCTGGGTGCCTTTTTCCAGTGCTTACTCTTTCAAGACAATAAGTTATAAAACCTCTGTTCACAGGATCACAGAATCTCAGGGTTTGGAAGGGACCCAATGAAATCATTGAGTCCAACCCCCTTTCCAGAGCAGGACCATAATCTAGCTCAGATCATAAAGAAATGCATCCAGACAGGTCTTGAAAGTCTCCAAAGAAGGAGACTCCACAACCTCTCTGAGGAGTCTATTCCAGTGCTCTGGGACACTTACAGTAAAGAAGTTCCCCATTGTGTTGAGGTGGAACCTCCTGTGCTACAACTTATATCCATTGCTCCTTGTCCTATCACAAGGAGCAAGTGAGAAGAGCCTGTTCCCCTCACTCCTGACAACCAGCCCTCAGATATTTATAAACATTTATTAAATCCCCTCTCAGTCTTCTCTTTTCCAGACTAAAAAGCTCCAGGTCCCTCAGCCTCTCCTCATAAGGCAGTGCTCCAGTGCCCTCATCATCCTCGTAGCCCTCAGCTGGACCTTCTCCAGCAGATTCCTGTCCTTCTTAAACTGGGGAGCTCAAAATTGAACGCTGTACTCAAGATGGGGTCTCACGAGGACAAAGTAGAGAAGGAGGAGAACCTTCCTTGATCTGCTGGACATACTCTTCCTAATACTCCCCAGGATGCCATTGGCCTTCTTGGCCACAAGGACACATTGCCTGCCCATGGAATACTTGTTATCCACTAGGACTCCGAGGACCCTCTCCACAGGGCTGCTCTCCAGCAGATCACCTCCCAACCAGTAGTGGTGCAGCTTCTTATTCCTCTCCAGATGCAGGACTCTGCACTTGTCCTTGTTGAACCTCATTTTCCCAGCTGTCCAGTTTGTTCAAGTTTCTCTGGATGGCTGCACAGCCATCTCAGGTCTGAACAGCATCACTTTTGCTGCATCTTCTTCCTAGCCATGCTTGTAAACATGAAAGTTAGCCTGAAATTTCACCAAATATCACCGGAAGAAGAAAGGCCAATGAAAATATCTCATTATGTATCTCCTTTTCCCAAAGGAAAAAGAAATACGAACCACCACAACAAACCCAAACCCCACTCCTCTCCTATTCACTACTTTCTTTAATTCACTGTATAAGATCTCATGGATTTTCTGCCTTCTGAATCCAGAAACACAAGCATTTTGGTTGGGAAAGAGAATGCATATGTATAAATTATTCACAATGTTCTTCATGCTCATATAAATCTGCCCTCATTGGGCATTGGACAGAAATTCAGATTTTTGTAATGATCACCCACTCACTGTAATTTCTTAGAATTGTAACAAAGGTTTTACTTATAGAATCATAGAATCAGCCAGGTTAGAAGAGACCTCCAAGATTATCCAGTCCAATCTATCACCCAGCCCTATCCAGTCAACTAGTCCATGGCACTAAGTGTCTCATCCAGTGTTTTCCTGAACACCTCTGGGGATGGTGACCCCACCACCTCCCTGTGAAGGTGGCAAATCACTCTCCCTGTGAAGAACTTCCTCCTAATACCCAGCCTATACCTCCCCTGGCACAACTTGAGACTGTGTCCCCTCATTCTGTTGCTGGTTGCCTGGGAGAAGAGGCCAACCTCCACCTGGCTACAACCTCCCTTCAGGTAGTTGTGGACAGCAATGAGGTCACCTCAGAGCCTCCTTTTCTCCAGGCTAAATATATATTTCTGTTGCAAATGAACTGTGATATGGATAGTAGAATATTTACATGGTTTGTACATCAGTAAGGTTTTAACAGAAAGTTAGACCAGTACGAGGTTTAGTTTAACTAAACTGGATTGAAGCAGAGGGTTATTAGAGTTGTGATTTAATCATCTTGTCATTTTTATTCTTTTTATCTGCGGCTATAAAATCTAAACTTGTACTACTCCTCTATATGCTATATGCTACCTATTCCTACCATTACTGCAACATACGCCCTTTTGGTTTCCCCTACTATTTTGTTTAATTGTAGAGCCATTACTGCTATTAAAACCTTAAGCCATCCATAGAATATTCTTTACACACACAGGGTATTTGAGACTTCTAGGTTTATGCTTGTGTGAGTGACAACTAATTTGATAGTAATTTTTGCTACTGAACTTGCACAGTAGCTGGCCATGGAGAAACATTATTTTTTCCCTTATAACAGTAAGATTCACATCTGATGAGCATTATCTGTGTTATGCTATCCTTTTTTTTTTTTTTCCTAGATAAATTATACAATTAGTATGAGTAAATGCTTTTTTCATCTGTAATTTATACTTGCATTATTGGGAAGGAGGAAAACCCATAACTTGGATTTTATGATTTTATAATTTCATTGGAACTGTGAGACTTGGCAATAAAGAGTCTAAATCTGTAATTCATTTTGTTGAGATGTACTACATCACTATTATTTATGGCAAAAATGGGGAATTAAACTGTGCTTTGAAGCATCTATATCTCCTTCATGACCATTAGACTTTTATTTGGCTTAATATACAAATAAAATCTTATATTTAGGGAAAAAGCTTGAAAAATCTGTAACAGTAAAAGAAAATACACTTTATTCAAAAGCGCCTTCCAGGAAAGCACAAAGTACTTTACTGTTATGAGTATATGCAGAACAAGTTGCCCATTTAATTTTATGTTCTCAGTGTAGAGCCCTAATTAAAATACACCATGGAACCTTTAAAAAATATATTCAGTAACAAAAAAATTCTTTATTTTCTGGTTTTCACAAGCCTTCAGACTTGGCCTTGAACTTTAAATTGTACACTGATAGAAAAATATAACTTTGTAAAAATAATCTTTCAAAACATTATATACTTCTTAAACAATCTACCTTTACTAATTCTCAGTAAAACAGACTCCTACTGAAACTAGCTACTGGTTTCTCTAAAGAGACAATAGGAGAGCATGGTTTTGGTTTATAGTTCCAAATAAAATCTGTACTTAGACCACAGAAACATTTTCCAGGTACATCTAGAGCTACATTGGGCAGGACAATAAAAATGTCTGCATGATGTAGGAAGGAGTTTCTCCAGAAGACTGTTTCTCCCTGCCAAAAATGACAGAAAGCCTCTTCAGAAATAATCATAAGTTAAGAAAAATTTCTGATTGTCCAGTTCATAGGAAAAACAGGGATGCAGTAGTTCTTGAAAATTTTGGTGTATAAGGATATGATTTCATAAGATTTGTATCAAGTTATTTTTACCGACATTTCCTGCAGTAAGTAAATTTTAATATGGAGTAGTGTGCTTACATTGTTTGTACATCAATAAGTTTTTAATAGTAAACTATATTGTTAGAAGACTTAGTTTAACTAAGTCATCTTGTGACTTTTGTAAGTTTGCCTATGGTTATTAAATTAATATAGCCACAACACAAGGAGGATGTGGAACTGTTGGAGAGAGTCCAGAGGAGGGCCATGAAGATGCTCAGAGGGCTGCAGCACCTCTGCTATGAGGACAGGCCGAGAGAGCTGGGGCTCTTCAGCCTGGAGGAGAGAAGGCTTCAAGGAGACCATATAGTAGCCTTTCAGTATCTGAAAGGGGTCTACAGGAAGGCTGGGGAGGGACTATTCACAAGGTCTTGTAATGACAGGAAGTACTTTACAGTGAGGGTGGTGAGACACTGGAATGGGTTGCTCAGGAAGATTGTGGTTGCTCCCTCCCTGGAGGTGTTCAAGGTGTCCCTGCCTATGGCAAGGGGTTGGAACTAGATGGTCTTTGAGGTCCCTTCCAACCTAAACCATTATATGATTTTATGAAAAAAATTATTTTCTTGACTTTTGAAAAAAAAAAAGCCTTGTAGCTTATCTTAGTCAATAACCTAACGGTTATAAGGACACATTTTGATTTATTTTACTATTCAAAATAATAACTAAAGATATGGTTTGAGGTTGATATGATTGTATTAATAGAAAGGATGATCAATATGACATATTGTTTTTCCTGTGCAGAAAAATCTTACACCACTAGAATGGATGTACTAGACTGGAAAATGCCACCTAGTCCAATTTCCTTTACAGCCATATGAAAATTGGAATATATAAAGTTCCCCATGTTCACTCACCCGTTTTCTGGCTTCAGAGTCTAGAAACTTTCTTGCTGGTGACTGTATTCACATCACTCACTTTTTCATGTTATTTCTAATTTAATTTAACTGCTACCACCTCTCTTTTCAGCTATCTCTTTTCCAAACTGGAAAGTGCTAGTCTGTTTAATCTCTCTTAGCACAGACACTATTTTCAAACAGCAGCCATCCTTCTCACATTTTTTTTTCTCATTTCTATTATATCTCTTTGATGCTGGATAACCAGAACTTCACACAGTTATTTCTGATGCAGAAGTGCAGTATTAAGCACGTAAGGCACACTATAAGGTGTGTTATTTAAGATGCACCATTTATGGTACAACATAGATTTGTACAATGAAATGGCAATGATTTCTACTTGGGCTTCTACTTGACTCCTGCTGATGCCACAATTTTATCTGCCTTTCTGTATCATCACTGAACACTAGCTTGTTTTCAAAGAGCTATATGCAGTGTTCCAACATCACTTTGCAAAGCATTATCAGCAGCTCATTCAGACCTCACATTCACTGTTCAAGTGTGTACAGCAGAATTTATTTTCTGGAACCAATACATCAATGTTTCATCCATGCACTGGAATGCTACAAATTTTTAAAATGTTAAATGTCACATGCCCATAATAGTGCTTTTGTTTTGTGGCTTCTCCCTATACAGTGCAATCCAGATCCTCCTTCATTCTTTCCTTGACGGTTGTCTGTTCTCTCCCTAGCTAAGAGCAAGGGGATTATGGCATCAAATGATGGTGTCAATGACACAGGAGGGTCCCACAACTTGTTTCTCGGTAGTGAAATAGTTAATATCAATTCAGATGACAAATAGAAGACTCATACAGTATTCACAGTCTTGAAATATCTGCAGTTATTTTACAAAGGTTTGTGAAAACAGCATTACTAGACAGGAGTAGAAGGGGATTATCCCCTCATTGTGTGAAATAAAAATATGAATAATGTCTGGTAGACCTCTTGAAATACTCTTACACTGAAAATTATGTATCTTTCTTTCATGATTTTATCATAAAAAATATTTCAAGGTTATGTAAATTGCAAGGTACTCATACTTTTTTGACCATCTGCAAAATGAGGATGGTGACTGCTCACCATATGAGTACCTAGTCTTAATTTATTTTAAATTTCTGTCATAAAAGCACAGTTGCATTATTGCTGTCTAGTAGAAGCAATATTTAGCATTATCAACTATAGTAATGCAGATGTTCAGATACATATTTTGAAAACAAGTGGAAAATGGAAGTCTCATTACTTTTTCTTCCTTTGAAGCAGGTTCTGTGGACACTTCAGACAGAAATTGGGTCTTATCTTAATATTCACACCTTATCAAAGCTGTGAAGTCTTATATAAAATGAACAAGTAGAATAAATGCTTGATAAGTGCATAACAATATAAATGCTTTAACCTTATCATGAAAATTATTTATCTATAATAGAACAGACTGAGTGCCAAGAAAAAATAACATTACAAAACCCTCATTTTTGTTCTTCTTCTCTCAGTATGCAACAAATAAATTAAAAAGAAAAAACATTCAAATTAATGGAACATTTGAGCATGATTATGCTACAGTGCCTGTTACACAACTTTCCAAATAAACTTTCTTAAACGAAGCTCAAGTAGTGGGAAATTATCTCTAATGTTAAACATAGTCCTAATCTCCCAAGGACCCACATGCATTTGACTTAAACAAGTGTAGTTTCCCTTGTTTCTACAGGATTTCCATGTCAAACGAAGTGTGCAGGTAAGCTTTTGCAGGACTGGGTTTGTATCTACAGTCTGATTAACAGCATTTGTCTAGAAAAAAAAAATCAGATCATAGGAAGGCACCTGTCAAACAAGCAATGGTTTTGCAACCTACTGTGTGATTATGTAGTCACAAACGAATCCAGTTAACATGTAATTACAAAGTATGCTTAATGTAATGTAAAACTGATTAAAACTTCTCAGGATTGCAGTACAGGTCTGACAAAAAAAAAAAAATCTGTAAAGTTTCAGACTAAATAACAAACTGCTAGATTGCAAGTCCTATTCTTTCAAACACTTTCCCCCTACTATGTATGTAAGTAGTGCTTCCAATGCAGCACAGCTCTGCTGCTGATACATCATTTTTGTTTTGATTGCTGAAAGAATAGCTGCGGAATGCAGTCAGGATTAATTCATATTCCTGTAACTGTTAGTGGTCATCATGTATTTTGTGGAACTTATTGTCGCTTTTTTTCAGTGCTATATACTTTATTTCTATGTTTTTATCTGTATTCTTCTTTCACTAAGACATAGGCAACAAAAAGACAGTAATTAATGCTTATTAAATATCAGATGATAAAAGTACAATCTTAAAATATAAGATGTTGATGGAAAGAATAGATTTTAATGACAGAGGTCAATTAATTAAAAATAAATAGCAAGGTTTTTTTTACAGAAAAAAACAGCATAGCATCCTTTCTCATAATAGTCATATTGGAAAATTCACACATTTGCTACATTCACTGA